>LR749639.1:2057469-2179969 GCA_902729485.2 Mus minutoides | reverse complement strand
GAGAGACAGAGAGAGACAGAGAGAGACAGACACACAGAGAGACAGAGAGAGACAGACACAGCGACACAGAGACAGAGAGAGATAGACAGACAAGAGACAGACAGAGAGACAGAGAACTAAAGTTGGCTTGAGCGCAGGCCCAAGCTCCCTGCTCACAGTGAAATGAACTGACAGGAAAAGGCCTGAGAGGCTTGAGAGGCTGGGGTCAGAGCAGAGGCCCAGGGAACCCCACCCTGTAAGATTGGCTTTGTATCCCAGCCTGGAACCCGCCTACCTGTGGGGGTTCGTATGGCACGACCACACTCTGCCTGCCAGTGACAGGGTCATCCACATACTGGGAGAGGTTGTTGCCTTCTACACGGATGAGGTGGCTAGCCGGGGCAGACTGTCCTGCCAGGAGGGGACACAGCTTTAGAGAGGGGCTCATCCTCCATCCCGTACCCCTGTACCAGGCGTGTGGCAGAACTGAGACCATAGATAGGGCTTGTCCCTGTGAGAGTCCCAGGCAAGGCTCAGAGCTGTGCAACCCTCATTCAGTGGCCTTGAACTGGACAGAAGCTGTCCCCAGATAATCTGACCCTGGAGGTGTCACAGGCTTCACCAGGGACACTGTGGGGATGCTTCACAAGGCTCCCCAGGGTCAGCTGGTCCCTCAGACTACACCCCTGCTGGACCATCAGCCTCTTGGGCTGTAGTCAGAGCTGAGGAATTGGAGGGAGGGATGGGGTGTGGGTTCCTGTGAGGGGAGAATTGAGAGCAGCTCACCGCTGTGCTCACTGGCCTACATCTCTCAGCTATGCCACTGGTCAGTGTTCCACAGCTGGGAGAGGGAGGGGGTGCTCACCTTCATTGAAGTCCCTTCCGAGCTCGTGGTTGGGGCAGCGCTTAACAATGTCGGTCACGTGCTCTGCCTTCTTGTAGACGGGCATGGCCCGGATGGCAGTGCCCGGGGGTGGTGGTGTGGACACTTTGATCTGGATGGGGCATGTCTTGGCAATCTGACAGTACAACTTCTTCAAAAGTGGGGAGTACTGGAGGAGAGAAGGGGGGCCGGGTTGAGATGGCAGCTCAGTTCCGGATGCTTCCACAAGACCCCTTTCCCAAGCACTCTGATGAGGCCTGCTTCCGGATGCTTCAGATTGCAGAGATGGGCGTGCCTGGTGCCTGCTCATTACCTGTCTGGCTATGTGTCTCACCTGCATCTCACAGGCTGCGAGTGGTGGACCATTGCTTAAGGATGACAAAGGGTAAGTCAGTGTTTGGGGGGTGGGGGTGGTCAGAGGTCAGTGGGAATCAGTCCTAGTTTTGCTTTCTCTCTATTATGTATAATGTTCTGTCTGAATGTACACCTGCGGGCCAGAAGAGGGCACCAGACCTCATTATAGATGGTTATGAGCCACCATGTGGTTGCCTTCAGGACCTCTTGACCTCTGAGCCATCTCTCCAGCCCTTCCCAAGGGAATTTTATGAAGCTCCATGTCACTCTAAAGTCTCCACCACTCAGAGTCATGAATCATACACCATGCTCCCTTGTGACAGTTAAGGAAGCTGAGGCCAGAGATGGCGAGCTGTTAACAAAATAGGAAAGGGCAGGTGGTGCTCACACACCAAATCTTTCCTTTGCAAGAGACAGTGGGGGATCCTGACCACCCCAACCCCATAGGCTTAAGGTTCTCCACAATGGGGCGTGCAGAAATGGCTTATACCATAGGCGAATGAAATGAAGGAAGGGCAGGGAGAGGCACCAGGACGTATTCCCTTCCTTCCTGTTTAAAGAGCAAGAGACTCTTGCTACAGGAACCCCACAGAAGGCCTGAGGGACTGTTTTGAAAAGCCGAGAGAGCCCTAAGAGAGGGAGCAGCTGAGGGAGAGCCAATGGCCACACCAACAGGTTGGTGTGACTTTCTGGGGGTGGGGGTGACCACTGTCTGCCGGTGTGTGGGATCTCCATCCTAATATTCTGGAGGAAGGAGCCACAGCCTCATCCCCAGGATATATGGGGGACTCTGAGACTTGGACAGGGTACACCTGACCTCCGCAGATCCATATCTGGGCTTTGGTTTCCTGCAACAGCTTTTCCTCAAGTTAGTACACTGCGTCCTAGTCTCTCCATCTGTGCATGCTGGGGACAGAGTAGCAGGAGTGTGCTGGTGCCGTGGGGAAAGGCCACTAAACAGCTCTACACACACACACACACACACACACACACACACACACGTGCACACACACCACATACATACACACACATACACACACATGTGCACACACATGTGCACACACGCATGTGCACACACATGTGCACACACGCATGTGCACACACACCACATACATACACACACATGTGCACACACACGTGCACACACACATGTGCACACACACATGTGCACACACACACACACACCTGTCCTGCAGCAGCAGCAGCCTGCAGGTGTTGGGGGTTTACAGCCTGTACTTGGTAAAAAGCAACTAACTCTGTAATTACTGTGGCCTCCCTAGGAAGGACACTTGGAGTACCATGAAGTTCACAGTGCGAGGACCCCCCCAGCCCCCCAGACATTAAGTAAATTCATACACAGTGACAGTGAAGTGCCCTGGGCTCTTGATTATCCACAAATGAAGGTTTCCCAGCAAACCCCAGGCTCGGACAATTGCAAAGGCCTAATGGTGAAGGGAACCTAGCTAGTCCTGAGCTCAGAGAGACTCAACCTGAGGCCAATCAAGGCAGCTTCCTGGTAAAGGCGACAGTCCCAAGCATTACCAAACATCTCCTGAGTGCCCATTGTTTGTGAGGCCTGGCTACCTAAAGAAAATAGACTGGGGGTGGGGGTGGCCGACACCCCATGAAACAGGCCTTGCCTGCAGAGGCTGGGGATGACACTGAGGCCAAAATCAGCAGCGGCAGAAAAAGGAGATGAGCCTTTGAAGGCTGGCCCTTGGCTCCCTGTTCTGGCTCAAGAATTCAGGCTGGATTCCCCTAAATTGGACCACCTGCCAGGTTTCTCTATCACTGACTTACCACCCGACCCCCAGATGCCAGCTGTGTGGTAGAGAGCCAGCAAGGTCAGAGGCCTCTTATTCTAGCATGGTTGCTCATTACCAGGTAAGGTAATTTGTGGGTTGGCACAGCTGCCGGGGCTCACGGACCTGGAGTCTCCTACAGAGTTAACCTTTCCCTCCAGTGCTCTAGCTCATGAACTATGACCTAAGAGGGGGTCATAGACCCACCAGGGCAGGAGCCAAGATGGGCTGAGAGCAAATCAGGTGTGACGGTGCCTGAGGCCACATTCCTGGGAAGCCCAAACATGCCTGGAGGGAGAAAGGGTGCATCATCTTCACCTCCGTGTTCATATCAGGATGGAGCCAGGCTCAGGGCACAGCCCAGCCACAGGGAGGGGCATCCGAGCTCCCCTCACCCACCTACTCCTGAGCAATGAGGCTTCAAACTTCGCCTGACCACAGTGCCCATCCCTGGAGCCCTGCTGTGACCCTGCAGGCTATTGCCTTCTGCATCCCTGTCCTCTGAGGACCTAGGATAATTGGCTACACCCCCAAGCAATGCAGTAACACTAACAAGGTGTGGTAAGAGGTAGCTGAGGCCTGACCCTCCTCCCGAGAAGGTGGCACTGTTTTCCATGGCCTGGAATGGGACCCTAGGAGGTCTAGAGAAAGTTAAGGATAGTTGCAGAGTGGCAGGGCTGTTAAGGATGAGCCATTGAATGCCCCACCCTGGGGAGGAGCTTAAAGCTCCTGGAGCTGTCCCTGGTACCAACTCAGCAGCTGTGGAAAGGTTGTCTCCTCTCAGAGAAAGAATGAGAGCTGAGAGAGTCATCTCTAGTGGGACAAGTCTCCCACCCGGTCAGGGTGGAAGGAAAACCCAAGCCCATGAAGATACATGGCTCCTTCACTTCTGCACCCTTGAATGGCGTCTCGAATCCAATGATCGTGGGGCTTTGGGGCGCACACACCTACCAGCCCCACTCCGACCACAGGTTAAATTTGTGGTAGTCCATTTTAGCCAGAGGTGGGGAGTTTCAGCGAGAGATGCCAAAGCTTCCCCACGCCTCGGAAGATCAGGTGGTAAAAGCAGCAAGTCGCGCATGGGCGGGGCGGGAAGACTCCAGGATACCGAGTCTCCGGAGACTAGGAAGTTGCCAGCGCTCCCCTTCCTCCACAGAGCTTATGGGGCCAGTCCTCAGGGCCAGACTCTGTTTCCAGAATGTCATGTGGGGATGATGCTTCCTCCCTGCTGCCCTCCTCCTGTCTCTCCTTCCCTAGAACCGCTAGATGGATGTGTTTCAACAGATTCCGAGCTGATAAAATCTTATTTATCTTCGGCTGTTGACACAGCGCCGTCCAGACTTGCCTGCGCGGATGCGTGTGTTCCGCGGGGCTTGCAGGAAATACTTTGCCCAACATCGGATCGGAGCAGACGTCCCTCCTGCCACGGCTGCTCTCCTGACCCCCCCTCTTCCCCTCCCTCTCTCCCTCCCTCCTCCTCCCTCCCGCCACAGTCCAAGATGGGCCGGGCCTGGCTGGAAGCCCCTAGCCTGGCAGGACGGGTGCAGGGTGGTGGGTGAGAGGGCGGGCGGGGGCGGGCGCGGCACAGGGCTGTTAATTTCCTCGCACCCGCTCCCGGCAGCTGGGTACCCGGCACAGGCAGGTTTGGGCAGGAGGACAGTGGGAAGGTGATAATAACTTGTCTGTCATTTTCCCAGGACATGTAGTATCTTGCAAACCGCAAATACCGTTAACCAGCTTGGGTGAATCTGTTAGGACAGATTCAGAACGAAAGGCTGTGGTGGGGGCTTTTTAAAAATACTTTTTTTTGTAGCCCACTTTGTGTGTGTGTTTTTTACACGTGTGTGTGTGTGAGAGAGAGAGAGAGAGAGAGAGAGAGAGAGAGAGAGAGAGAGAGAGTTTCTGATCTCTGGGGCTGTGAACCCCTTTGAGAATCAGCTCTAGGGTCACAAGCTTTTACTCTTTCTAGGGTAGATCCACAGAGCAGGGCACAGGTCTGGTAGACTCAGACTGATCTCTCAAATCTGGAGGAACCCAGGTCCTCAGCCCCTGAATATGGCTCACCACCATGTTTTCCTTTCTCTTTGAGAAATGTCACTGCAAGAGGAGCAACCCATGGATCCCATCACCCAAGATGAGGTTCTGGGGCAGCCCCTTTGTGGGCACATCTTGGCCTTGGCTCACACAATTTACATTGTTCAATTACTCGGTCATTCGGGGAGCATCTGAGAGCAGGAGTGAGCTCTTACACAGCTTAGGGAGCCCCAATAGAACCTTAGGGAGGGACAGATGCTTGGGTAAGAGTCACCAGACTGGCACCATCAAGCCAGGATGCAGGTTGAGGGCAAGGAGGATCCATGTTCTATAAGCACATCACTGGAGGCCCCGGGCCCCAGTGCCTGCCCCTGCCAAGTGAGCAGGGAAAAGGCTGTAGTTACTCCTAAAGAACATTGGTCTGAAAGAGGATAAAGGACACTCGGGAGGCAGACGTGAAGTCTGACTGACTGCTCTGTGAGTGGATGGCCATAGTCTGTTCCCCTACAGAAAGGTTGGCCAGGAGCTAGCTGGGGCACCCCTCAGGAGCTGAGTAGCTTCCCCCCCCCATACACTTGAGCAAGATCTCAAACAGGCAAGCAAGAGCTATATGGGCACCTTGGTGGCCTGGGAGACAGAGTACTTTTTTGTTGGTTTTTTGTTTGTTTGTTTGTTTTGTTTTGTTTTGTTTTGACTAAATCTGGGAAGTCAGAAGGCCCCAGGTCATGGGGTTTGGAGCCCATCTATCCTATCCTCGGCAGGAGCAGAGAACCTTCCAGTAGTTTCTGTCCCAGGCTGGGGATCTGAGTACCAGATTGTGACCTATGTATGAGGTCCTGGTAGTCTCATCTCAGAGAAGCAGAGGGTAGTGGTTGGGAATTTGGGAGGCTGCTCTGCATAGTTCTACAGCTGATGGCTCTACATAGAGACCAAAGGAAGAACGTGGGCCCGGTCTGTGCTGCTTTCTCTGTAAGGTTCCTACACTGACCCTTCACCTGGACATTTTAAGAACTAGAACTTTGCTTCTAAAAGCTGCCAGCTGAGCTGGGGTAGAGCAGTAACCAGAGGTTACATTTGCTGTACACCTCGGGTTTCTGGTAAATAGCTCATAAAATCCAGAGAACTGTCAAAGTAACAGTTGCCTTTTTTGCATGGCTGAGGGCTGAAGGCTGAGGGCTGATGGCTGGGGGCTGGGGGCTGGGGGCTAAGGGCTGAGGCCTGGGGGCTGGGGGCTGAAGGCTGAGGGCGGGGGGCTGCTTTCCTGATCACCCCTGGAAAGACCCAGTTAGTTGTGTGACCCCTCAACCCCAACCTTTGGGATGGAGCACAGAGGATGAAGGCCAATTAGGTCACGAATGTCAGGAGACTAATCGTGGCTACATAATGAAGTGTCTGTACAAATCTCAAAGGACAAGGCTTGGTCAGCTCCTGGACAGCTAGGAGTGAGGAGGTACCTGGAAATGGTGCCCAGGGAGAGCAGAGCCAGAGAGGACTTGGAGACTCACATCCTTTCTCCATCTTGTCTCTTACTTCCTTCCCAACCTCTCCTTACCCCATGTGTCTCTTTGTCTTCCTAACTAGACAAGTGATTTGCAGAGTCCTATGAGCCACTGGAGCAGACTGACAGCCCCAAAGGATGGTGTCCAGAAACATTAAGTTAGGCAGTGGTACCCACAGGGCACACAGCCTTGGTGAATAGAACCCTTGCCTTGGGGAAGGTATCAGAGTAGATCTCCAAGCATCCCAATCTCTCAACTATCTGGGGTAGCAGTTCTCCACCTGTGTGTCATGATGTCTTTGGGGGAGAGGAGTGACTCTTTCACAGGGGCCACATACCAGATATCCTGCATATCAGATATTTATATTAAGATTCATAGTGCCGGGTGTGGTGGCGCACGCCTTTAATCCCAGCACTCGGGAGGCAGAGGCAGGCGGATTTCTGAGTTCGAGGCCAGCCTGGTCTACAAAGTGAGTTCCAGGACAGCCAGGGCTATACAGAGAAACCCTGTCTCAAAAAACCAGAAAAATGGGGGCTGGTGAGATGGCTCAGCGGGTAAGAGCACCCGACTGCTCTTCCGAAGGTGATAAGTTCAAATCCCAGCAACCACATGGTGGCTCACAACCATCCATAACAAGATCTGGCTCCCTCTTCTGGAGTGTCTGAAGACAGCTACAGTGTACTTACATATAATAAATAAAATAAATCTTTAAAAAAAAAAAAAAAAAAAACCAGAAAAAAAAAGATTCATAGCAAAATTACAGTAACAAAATAGCAATAAAAGTAATTTTATGGTTGGGAGGCACCACAGCATGAGGAACTGTGATAAAGGGTCCTAGAGTTAGGAAGGTTGAGAACCGCGGCTCTAGAGTTAGACAGTGCTCTCTGGTATCTGCTGCTGTGCATTGTTGGCGCACTGCAGGGAGGGGTCTCCACACCTTTGGGGATGGGGAGGTCACAGAAGTCTTAGAGGCAAGTTTCAGTTTGGTTTTGTCTTCTAAGACCCGACACCTCCATCTTTGGTCTTTTGTTTCCATCAGACTTACCAGGTCAGAGACCAGAGATCAGGGTCCAGATAGGCTGGGTTAGGGTAAGAAGACAGTCAGGTGACCAAGGAGAACACCAAAGGCAGGAAAGACAGGCAGCTCTGGGCTGGGGTTGTGTTCCTGGGGGATGAGGAAGCTGCCGGATGGGGACCTGGCCTGCCTTGGTCTTACTGGGAAGTGTCTCCCCTGACATCAAGTTATCGGAGTGGATGGAGGCTCCAGGAGGCTGGTTGGCTGGGTGCAGCTGACTTCCTTTGCTGTAAGATGTTCCAGCTCCAGAAGGCCACTGTCAGAGGTTTCAGAGATATCCCTAGGAGGCCCTGTCACCTCCCTTACTCCACCCCTAACTTGGACATCGAATATTTTTCCAGGATCCATGTGGGGACTTCAGGAAGAGAAGAGTGTAGTCTGAAAACAGTCTGTGACCAGATCCAAAGAACCATAGGCTCACCTTCTCTGTGAGTTCAAAGGGGCCCCTGCTGCCCTTCTTCCTGACCCAGCCAGCAGGAGAGCTGTGCCTTGGCCACTCCTGCAGGCAGCCTGCTACTGCCAGCCCTGAGTAGCCTCTCCTCTGGCCACTAGCCATCAGCCTCTGGGAAAAGGGCTCCCACTGGTGATTAGGGCTGGGGTACAGGTCACAGGACCATCAAGGTGGCCAGCCTGCTCTGTGCACAGTATGGATCCCCTGTTGGCTATCAGTGGTGAAGTCCCTACCCCATCCCCAGCTGTAGCTTCCACAGTCTGGAACAACCTCCTCAGCATGAGGACTGCAAGAGTATCACAGGGCAGTCACATACTCCACTCCAGCTGTGACCCTTCTAAACACTGAGCTTAGCCAGCTTCTCTAAGGACCTGTGACTTTCCATACAGGGGCTAGTGATAGCCAGGAGCCAGGGAGGCAAGGTGTGTGTGTGTGTGTGTGTGTGTGTGTGTGTGTGTGCGCGTGTGCGTGCATGCATGTGTGTGTGTGCATGAGTGTGTATGTGCATGAGCATGTGTGTACCATGTGCATGTGTGTGTATGCATGTAAGCGTGTGTGTGCTTGAAGAAGCCATTCTTCAGCGCTGTAGGCAATAGCTCTTTAGAATATAAGGTGTCACTGAACTTTAGACACCTTTATTGGAACTATAGGACAGGGACATTCTGGGGTCTAAATCTCTGATCTTGAGCAAAGCTCAGAAGAGCGAGAGCCTCCCTGGAACCAGGCCCGGGTGCAGAGCGCGGCACGGCCCATTTCATCCTCCCAAGGTTCAGCACCACGAGAGCTGATATATCACAGACAGAGATGAGAGCCAGACACAGGCGTGGGATTTGGGTCACTGAATGGTTTCTGCCTTATCTGCCACACCAGCGATTTTTTCCAAAGAGCGTCTCTGTCCTCAAGTTTACGGCACAGCCCGACCTAGAACCCTGCTATCCGGTCTCGGAGCTCCAGGCTTGGCCCACCGTGGCTTCTTGCACTGATCAGTGGTGGTTGCAGGACCCTGACTTACAGCTCTCAAAGCCTAGAATATTCTAACTCATATAAGAGCAAGAGGTCCTGGATGTGGCTGTGACCTTTTCCTAAGAGGAGGTGACAGGGTCTGAGCCTTCAGGGCACAGGCAACTCTTCAGGCTTCCAAGGATGGAGTCTAATACATTTCAAGTGATTCCCCTATAGCCTACCACCAGCCTGGAGGGCCCAGGTATGCAAAACTCAACTCAACACTCAGCCCTGGATCTCACCTTGCAGTGTTACCCAAATCCTGACTAGCTTTAACCTACCACAGACACCACCACAATGGCCTCTGTCCCCTGTGGTTTGGGGGGGGGGAGGTCAATGGAGGATTGAGTGCTGATTTACACGTCCATTTTTCAGGGCTGGCTGTGTGTCCTGGGGGTGTGCTCCTGGTTCACTCCCCTGTTCTCCCCTCAGGAGAACTGGTGTGACTCTGGAAGGCCTAGAGCTAACCCTTCCTCAGACTGCCTCACATCCACTCATGTCGCACTGAGGAGAGCTTTACAGGAGAGGGGATAGAGACCCGATCCAAGTAGGCAACTCAGGACCCCAGGTGCCATCCCTCAGCCTGCAGTAGATATGTGCGCCTCCTTTCCTGCTTTACAGAAGAGGATCTCGGAGGGTGGGTCAAGGGTAGGTCACCCATCAGCAGCAAAGGGCAGAAACAAGATGGTAACCCCAACAGCATATCCCAAGAGTTTGAGGAACTCTCTTTCTTTCTGCTCTGCCCACTGTTCCAAGTTCCCTAGGGGTGGGTGAGCTCTGTGAGCAGGAGCAAGGAGGCTCTGACACCCAGAGGCTTGCCTGCTTGCCTCAAAAAGGGGAGCCCGGCTTGTTCCTTAGCACCGTGCTGGTGGAGAGACACACTATCTGCCCACCATCTTCCCTGGGTAGACTCATAAATGGTTTCTGATTAGAACCGTTCTAGAAGTGACCAACCTCCAAGATGAGGAGGCCAGCCAGGCCACCTCCTTCATTTCCTATTGTTGATTCGTAGTACATTTGCCCTGCTAGACAGAGCCCTGCCCTGCATCTCAGCACCATAGGATGGAGTCCTGTCCTCCAAGGTGCCCCGTCTCCTGTCTCCTGCTAGAACCCTGGAGGTATATGATGTGACCACTCAGCTGGGGAGGGAGCACCCTTAGACACAGGGACCAGCCTGCCAGTGTCGAGCTGCAGTTGGATTCAGGAGTTCAGTGTCTCCAGGCTTAGATTCTGTGCCTACTGGGGACCAAAGTCCTTCAGGCCACTAGGGGATGGAGAGAGCAGACACACATCTCCGGTGCAGGTACCCTGCTCAGACCAAGCCAGAGCCAGCCTACTGGCAGCCCATCCTCTCCAGCAAAGCTAGGCACAATATGAGCAGTTGCTGCAATTTCTCCATAAGTGCTCTTGTTTCCCCTAATAATTCACGTTTCATCTCCACAATAAACATTGTTAGAACTCTTCTCTGGGCTTTAAATATACATAATTGCTCCCCGTGCCAGTAAAAGGTATTAATTCCATTTATGCATTCCATAAACTTTTAGGATAACGCAATTGATACCACAATCATGTCGGGACACCTCCTCTATTCTTGTGCTTTGCAAACCTCCAAGGGGCTGGAAAGTTTGCTCCAAGTCATTAGTGTTGACTCAGCCCTGTCCTCCCCAAGAATCCCTCATAGAGTCTTTGTGCTTTCCTCCAGGGGCTGCTGGCTGGCTGAGTGAGTGGGTGGGTGAGTGGGTGGGTAGGGGCTCTCTCTCTCAGGACAGACAAGCAGGCAGACAGACATAGACATAAAGACAGACAGACACACACATACACACATACACAGGTTGAAGGCAGCTTCACCTGAAGGTCACTTAAGACTATGTCCAGGCTGTCTGTCTGTCTATCCATGATGCTCCCAGGCAGTCAAGCCATTCATGAGCATGCCCTCACTCTTGGGCTCCTCTGTAGCTGCCTCTGTAGTAGGCTGGCGGTGTCACAGCCTGCCCTTGGTGTTCTATAGTCACCATACCAGGCCAGGGTTACCATCCATTCACAGGGGTCCTCTTGCCTAACCACAGAACTCTGTCTCTCAATGTTTCCAATACTGAAAAGAGCCGTCTCAGCAAGGCAAAGCCAGTGTGAAGGGCCTGAGCTGGTTCTAGACAGCAGCTGGGAACCCATCTCATCTTGCTGTTTGGATATATAAAGGACCTTGTCCCACTTCCTTCTCCACTGAGGGACTCCTGAGGCCAGCTGTCCCCCAGACATAAAGCCCTCTTCTGGCCAGAGCTGTCAGAACCCCAAGCAGCAACCAGGAAGATTAGCATGCATGTTCACATGCTCATCTGTTGGCATATGTATGCGTGTGCATATGTACACACATGCCTGCATGTTTACAGATATATGTGAGTACATCTGTGTATCCACTCTGAGCACATATATATTTACACCCATGTATGCTCATAGGTATGTACATGTATGTATGCATTACACACACCTGTGTACCTAGGTGTCCGGGCATATGGGAACTTGTGCGTGTGTATACACGTATGTGTTTATACATGCAGGGTCACACTCTAAGGGTCCAGACCTCTTATTGCACCAGCAGATTTTCAGACTAAGGGAAGCTGGTCAGGACAAATAAGTAGGATCCTTTGGGGGTCAGAGAGTCCCACAGTGGTTTCAGCAATGGCGAGGCCAAAGGCTCCATTAACAGCTGTGGTCACTTGGAGGCCAGTGAGCATGTTTTTGCCAATCTGAGAGGAATGGGGGCAGCAGTCAATATGGAATTGTACTTGAGAAAAATATGAATTATCTATCAGTTACCAGCCGGTGGCGTGGCAGGGGCCTCGGTGGCAAGTCTGGGCAGCACCCACACAGTTGGACCCCCAGAGCTGAGAGCAGCTGCTGCCAGTCCCTTCTCTCGGCATCGAGAAAAACCCTTGGGTGTCTGCCCCCAGATCGCCGAGGTGCCAAAAATCTCATTATCAATGTTGGTCCCACCTCTACCCCTGTGTGACAGGGCCAGGAGGGGGCAGGCAATAGCATCCTCCTGCCTGACAGACAGCTCAGCTCTGCTGCCCTGGTCCCGGGTGGAGGTTGGGTTGGGAGGCCAAGCCTTCCCTGATCTCTACTATGTCTGGTCAGCCTGAGCAGACTAACTCCTGGGGACAGTTAGAGCAGAGCAGCAGGAACACAGACCATCATGGGACATTTGATGTCCAATGCCTCAGAGGGTACTGCAGAGGACCCAAATGGGAGAAGAATCCAGTAGAGTGGGCACTGTCTACCCCTGTCAAAGACCAGCCCTGACCATCAGAGGCACCTGAACCCACAGGCACAACAAAGACCGACCCCATCAACGCTCTCTGGCAAGGAGGAGGAAGGGAGGCAGTCCCACATACAGCATCATTACCAGAATCTGGGGCACTTCCTCCAGACACCACCAGACATTTATGACAGATAGGACCCCGCCTCACTCTAAGACAGAGCTAGGGAACGCATCGGAAGTAGAAGAGCAGCATAGAGAGCCCACTGTGACTGAGGTACCCAGGTGTCTCCTGGGCTTCCTGACCTGACCCCAAGTCACTCAGCTTGGGTGGAGGAAGAGTCTAGGTACCCTTCAACCCCCAAAACTTGAGGCAGTACAGAAGAGGAGGCCTTCAGCAGGTAGTTCTACACAAAGACCAACTTCAGGAGGCCATGTTAGATGGTTTCCTCCACTGTCCCAGGACAGGAGTAGGAGCTGTGTACTCTACCCTTCCTGTCTCATTCAGACCTCCTGACCCCAGTGCCCTCCAATAATTTGTGGTCATGGAGAGTGGAGCACACTGGCCCACAGTGACTCAGGATGGAGCATCACAGGTACCCAGACCCTCTCGACCCACTGAAGCCCCTCAGAGCTCCAGCAGCTGGGCTGAGCCTTCACTTGGTGATGGCCCAGTGACTGGGGAGCCCACCAGAACAGTAGCCAAAAGAAACTGTAGATCAAAGCCTGAAACCAGAGCCAGTCCAGCTCCGCTGATCACTGGTGGCCGGTCTGGCTCTGTCCAGCTCTTCAGTCTCCAAAGAGAATGTGAGAGCCACATTGTGGGACTTAGTTTTTAAAGAGCCGCTGGAGGAGGGGCACTGAAGGGGAGTGAGATAGATGCACCCTGTGGACGGCTGCATCTCCAGCTGCTCCCTGGAGAGAGTGGATGGATGACTTAATATCCCTCAGTGCACCTCCTACTGTCCCAGGCTCAGGGTTCCCTGTCGCCAGCCTTAGCTGGGTATGGAGACCTGGATAGCCCTAGGGCTGCCCTTCCTACCCAGTGCCCTGTGTGCCCAGACCAGTGTTGTGAAGTCCCAGTCTGCTCTTCCTGCAGCCCCATCTCCTACAGAGAGCCTGGGTGCTCAGTGGTTAAGAACACTCATGGCCATGTGTCCTGAGCCCAGCGTCTAGTCACTTTCTGCATATCTCGAGCAAGCTGCTTTCCCTTCTCATACCTCAGCTTCCCTGACTGAGAAATGGGCACAGACTCCACCTTGGGCAAGTCAAAGCACTTAGCTGTCTGCCCAACTCTCAGCAAGTGTACAGGTGGGACTTTGTCAACAACTGCTAATCCCAGCCACATGCCAGGCTGTTCCTAGAGGCACTAGGGAAAGGACCAGAGCCCCCAGCACCTGGAGATCCAGTCTCAAGCCAATGCACAGAGAGATATGAGGGCAAAACACAAACCCGAAACCGGCTCCCAACATTTCCAGCAGAGGTTCAGGACTAGACCAATTTCAAGGAGCACAGAAAAACGGCCACTCTCCCTGCCCCATAGATTTCACTGGCACCAACACTCTGACCTTTCTGGACTCAGTGGGAGGCTGGCTGACTCTGGCCACAAGTCCGAGGGGTGGCCACACCCACACTGCCCAGCCCCAGGGCCCGCCTCCTGCTCGATGCTCCTCCTGGCTTTGGCCAGGTGGGAACCCCATGTGGACAGCCTGTGTGCTCATTCAGCCCTCAGTACCAGGACCATGGCACTCAACTCCTCTGCCCTCCCTTCACGCGTCCACTGGCAACACGGCTACTCACTGTCCAGGTGGCCGACTTGGCTGTGCTCGACTGCTGGAAGGTGACCTCGAAGTGGTGGGGGCCGGGGTAGTCGGTATTGGAAGGGATGACAGGCGCCGGAGACATGGTGTCGAAGGTGGAGCTGGGCTGCGCGTAGGGCGAGTGGGTGGGTGCGCTGGCGGCGTGCTCCGGGGTGTAGGGGCTGGCCGGGGCCGCGCGGCTGCCCATCTGGTCCATGGCACTGCTGAGCAAATTGAACTGGGCCTGGCAAGGAAGGGGGAGGTGGGAGGGGAGAAACAAGGGCTAAGGTGGAAGCCCCAGCTACTGCTTCTGTCCCGTCAGGGAGGTGTCTTGTTACAGGAACCTTAAAGGGCCAGCGGGCTCCAAGTCATCCCAAATATTTCCTGGGGCCCCCACCCCACCCCAACAGGCCACTACTTGTGTTGGGATAAACGCACATTCACCTTTCCTGCCTGCCCCTCTCCGTCCGCCTCCCGGGTGCCAGGGTTTCTTGGGATCCACCCAGCTGCCAGCAAGGTGGATTGGGGCTTTGCACACCTACCTGGAAGGGAGCTGTTTGGTTGGGAAAGTTCCCAGCCCTGTGGAGACCCCTGTGGGCTCTACCGTGTTGCCAGGTCAGCCCAGAGACTGGAGTGCTCATATAGACCTGAGAACCTGGATGCTGGCTGTAAGGGTGGGGTGGGGGTACAGCAGGTTTTGGAGCATGGGTGCCCTGGAAGGCCAGATATGATTCCTAGGTACAGCCCTCTAAGTGATGGGGCCGAGGCTGCTCAGTCCCCAGAGATCTTTGTGACAGCCTCCAGAGGAATTTATTTACGCTGTTGACTTTATCTCCATTACAAAGGCTTCCAGGGTAGGCAGCTCCTCCCAGCATCCCTGCTGGTTCTCAGGCTAGCCCAGGCAGCCCAGGCAGCCCAGTCCTCCCCCAAACCACATAAACAACAAGCCTGAGCTCTGGGAACCCTCTTTCTCCATCCTTGGGACCCCAGGACAAGTCAGCCTTCCCCAGGAGCTTTAAGGAGGTCTCACCTTCCTTCCTTGGGTGTTTCAACAAATTATCCCAGTCCACATCCAGAGATTTGGGAAGACACTACCCAATGGCTGACGCTGGGCAGAATGGGTCCCTAACTGTAGATGCTTAATCGATCCTGTCTGTGCCGACGAACCTTCCCTCAAGCTCAGATGGATCCCTACAGGTCTGAGGTGGGCACTGTCTTTGTTCCCACATCACAGAGGAGGGGTCCAAATGTGTGAGGTGGGAATGAGCAGGTCCAATTGACCAGCAACCTACCGGGGACTAGACAGACAGAGTCGAGGAGTGTGATCTCGGAGCAAAGTGCCCCTTTACCCTGTCGCCCTCTTCAGAGAGGCCTCGGACCTAGGCACATATATCTCCAGCCACCAGCCTGCCTCCTCTAAGTCCCAGGACAAGAAGTGTTCGCAGACAACAAGGGAGGCCAAGACCCAAAGCCTGGACTGGACACTGCCCCATACCACAGGTCTCTCTTCTGCTGGGACCTGTGCTCAGCCCCTCCTGTGCCTCAGTCCAGGATGGGGGATAGTTGCAGGAAGTAGTCAGAGAAGACAAGGCCTCAGTGGTCCACTGTGAATCCTTGACAGGAGTTTGGGGGTTAGGTCAGAGTCAAGGAAGCTGATACAGAAGGAAGGGTCCTACTAAGGACAGCCCAGCAGGAGGAGAGCAGTTCAGGAGGCAGTAAAAAAAGTTGAACATGCAAAGGGCAAGTAACAGTCTAGTTTGTTGGTTTATTTGCTTGTTTGTTCTAAAGAGATTTTTTATTATGTATAGTGTTCTGCCTGCATGTATGCCTACAGGCCAGAAGAGGGTGCCAGATCACATTATAGATGGTTATGAGCCACCATGTGGTTGCTAGGAATTGAACTCAGGACTTCTGGAAGAGAGCATCTAGTGCTCTTAACTTCTGAGCCATCTCTGCAGCCTTGTTGTTGTTTTTGTTTTTGTTGTTGTTGTTTTTGAGATTTTTTTTTATTTACATGTATGAGTATTTGCCTGGATGCATGTATGTGCAGCACACTCATGTCCTGTGCAGGCCAGAAAGATGTAAGAGGATTGGTAGAAATGAAGCTAATCTAAACTTGTGTCTGAGTATGGGAGTTTAAAACAATGGACCCCAAAGAAATGGGAGTTTCCCTCCAAGAATCTCATACTTGGAGAAGGGAAAGGCCCCCAAAGGGAAGATTGTCTCTCAGAAAGAGACTTCACATAGGTCTAATGACCTGCCCCCACTGAAACTAAACTGCGGTGATAAGTCACCAGTGGGCTGCCCCACGCCTGGACCTGGTGTTAGATGAGCAACTTCTTGGTTCTCTACTTAAGTTTCACTCTCACTTTGGACCTTGAAGCCAAACTTGAGTGGCTCTCCTGTCCCACTTCCTAATGTGGCCTTTGGCTTACTAAGTATGGGTGGCTGAGCCTGGCTCAGGACACAGGGTGTGATCCCCAGTTCACTTATAGAGAGGGCATCAGATCCCCCAGAACTGGAGTTATAGGTGGTTGTGAGCTGCCATGTGAGTGCTAGGAACCAAACCTGTGTCCTCTGTAAGGGCAGTAAGTGCACTCAGCCACTGAGCCACCTCTCTAACCCTAGAGCTCTAGCTCTTGCCATTACTGTGACCTCTGTACCCCGAGCCTCTGAGAATTGAGCAGAGATTTCCTTGGTGGCCCCAGCTCTGGGACACTGGGGCAGCTCAGACTCGCCTTCCCCCCAATATGCAAGGCCCTACTTGGGTGGATAGCCTTGTCAAGGGGACGGAAGTTTCCATAGTATAAAACCGTCTCCCCACAGAGGGGCTGGGTTTGTAGGACACAGTCTGACCCCTGAATCCTCCCCACAGTCCTTCCTACACCTTCCCAACTCGTGCCACAGGACACCTGCCCCATCTACCTACCTCTACCCCAGGGAAGTGGACAAACAAGTTAGAATTACCACTGGAAACAGGGGTGTGATAACATAGCAACAATGTGGATGAAATTCAGAACCTTGTTCTGAGCAGACACACAGTGTGACTTCATCTAGGTAAACACTCAGAACCCACAAAGACAGAGAGGAAGCACAAGGCTGCTAGGCTTTACATCGAGAATGGAGGGACTCAGGATTTCTCTCTGGTGTTCTAGAAACAATGCTTACATACAACTGTTCAGACAAAAACTTCTGAGCAGTACATTTCATTATTTACTTTCTTGCTTTATTATTATTTTTAGTTTTTGAGACATGGTCTCATGTCGCCCAGGCTAGCCTGGAGCTCATTTATATAGAAAGCTGACTTTGAACTCCTTTCTGATCCTCCTGCCGATGCCTCTTGAGTGCTGGGATTACAGACCGGCACCAGGGTACCCACTGTGTACAGTGTTGGGAATTGAACCCATGGCCTCATACACTCCAGGTAAGAAGCACTCTGCCATGCCAGTTACAACCCCTACCAAACTGTATGTTTTAAGTGAGAAGATTGTACGCTCTGTGAATTAATAACGCTGTCTAAAACAGGAAGGTGCCTGACCTTTACCTTTCCCAGCACCAGAGCCATTCAAAGGGAGCATGGGATGTGACAGCTGCCCCCTTCTGAAAGAGGCAGGCCATAAACCTCCCACTCTGTGGGGTTTCTAGGCTGAGGAGACCCCACCCCACTCCAAGGTCTGCCAACAGACTTCAGGTAGGAAGTTCAAAGTCCCACTTCTCTTGCTGAGGTAGGAATTTGAGCAACATAAAGTCAGAACTTCGGTTGGCCCAGCACAGCCCCCCATTCAAGCATCCCCATTCTCCCACGGGCCTCTGACCACAGCCTGACCACTCAGTAGAAGCCTCTACCTTGGTCTTGCCACAGTTTCTGCTGAGCTCAGAGGGGCTAGCCCTGGCTACAGCAGCTGGAGCACCTGCATGCTGTTGGCCTTGACCAGTCATAACACTCTCCT
Organism: Mus minutoides; assembly: GCA_902729485.2. NCBI lineage: Eukaryota > Metazoa > Chordata > Mammalia > Rodentia > Muridae > Mus > Mus minutoides. Next base: position 2,161,885 of record LR749639.1, on the reverse strand, counting down.
CTGGAAGGCAGTGCTCCTATGCCCCAATTGAACTGTGAGTTTGTGAGGAACCACACAGTCTTGAAGGTTGAGCCAATGGCCACAAAGGGTTTGAGTGTGGGAAGAAAAGTACCCCAATCACAAGGACTCTACGCACACTGCTATGACCTACGTTGGCAGGAGTAAATTATTGATTACGTTCACCAGTTTTTTTCTTGGTTTGCTTTCCAGTACTGAAGATCAAACCCGCAATTTACACACACCAGGCAAATGCTCCTCTACTGAGCCACAGCTCTGACCCTCTTTTCACCGTGTGAAACCAGCTACTGACCTTCAGAATTCCATACGTGGTTCCCATTCTACCTGTGACCCTCAGTGTTCATGATAGATCAGGCCCAGGAACCCCACAGACACCCTTAAATAAAGCCCTTTATAGACAGACAATGCTGTAGTATTTATACAGCCTGCACATATCCCTGAGTTGGCTCACAAAACCTAACTCACTTCAGATGCCGTGTAGCCATTAGAACACACTGCTTAAGGGATGAAGGGAATCGTGCCTGTACATGTTCAGTATAAGTGCATTTTTTCCAAATGTTTTTGGATTCCTACTCATTAGAATTTGAAGATGCAGAACCTACAGACACAGCGATCCTGAAGATACAAAGGATTCAGCAGACTCGGGCAATCCCACAGACAGATGGCTCTATAGACACAGGATCCCACCCACTGTGCTCCCTGAGTGGTGCTGATCTGGACCATATGATCCCAGTTCAGAATGGTTGCTCAAGGCATTTTCTGTCAGGACAAAGTGGTAGAGGAATGAATGAGTGAGTAAGTGAATGAATGAATGAATGAGTGAGTGGATGAATGAAAGAGTGAACAAATGAGTAAATGAATGAGTGAATGTACAACAATGTGATAAGTCTGAGGACAGCTTCACACATCTAATGTGATGGTCAGGAAAGTCGCTCTCTCTGGTGCGGCTGTCTAGGAATGAGGAGAGATGCACTATGGCTCTACCTCCTGGTTCCTGTCTTCCAGGGATCCCAGAACCTGGTTTCATTGTTTCAGATCCAGGATGAAGCTGCAGGGCCACTTCCTTCCTGCAACCAAGTTCATTGTCTTCCCATCAAAGGGCTTTGGAAGAAGTCATGACATCTGCAGAAGGCAGCAGCAGCCCCTCTGTGCCCAATCCCCGTCATCCCTGATGGGCAGGGAGCCCTGTCTCAGAAGCAGAGTGCAGGCCCACGGCAGCGAGGTTCATATTTTAACTTGTCTGCATTCTTCAATGATTGGAGGTGGGTGCCAAGGACTTAGTCATTGAACCAAAAGGAACAGCGATAGCATCTGTGGGAGCTTATGCAGGAGGGACCAGGCACTTCGGGAAGGCAGGCCCTCAGCACCAGGCTGCAGGACCTGGCTGGTATGGCAAACCTGGGGCCCTCAGAGAGGCACGCCTCTGCAGACTTCCATGGGGGCACTAGACTGCCCAGTAGAGTCTGTTCCCTTGTCTAGTGAATGCTGGATCTCCTGTGCCTGCTCTTTTCTTACATTCCCAAGGTCATCTTCCACTCCCTCAGTGGTCTTGGTGTCTACCATGTCTTCCAAAGATGATAAGGACCCCACTGACTGGAGAGTGTAAGAGACCTTCCTTCTACACAGGGTTCCCTCCTCCTGAGGCTCACCGCAAGAAAACCATTTCCTCATTGCCAGGCAGCGAGGCTCAACCTGGCCCCCACTTTTGCCTCCCATCATGCTGTTGAAATGAGAAACCTCCTCAGAGAGGCCTAAGCAGGTCTACACAGAAGCCCAGGGGTCCCCCAGACCCAGAGGCCCCCCGGAAGCCCAGACTTGGCCTCAGGGAAGAACCTGGGCAAACCCAAACTTTTTTGGTTTGTTTTGCTTTCAATGAGAACTCCAAGATAGTGGGCTAATTAGGGCATGCCCGGCCTGCGGCGGCACACATGTGCCTACACTTGCAAGTGGAGTGTCTGGGCGTGACCTGAAGAGGCCCTGAGGAATGAGGACGTCATGGAGCCAGAGGGTGTCCCTTCCTCCAGTGTCCAGGCCACTGGTGGACCAGCCTTCATGGGAAATGCCATCATCAGAATTGGGGGACAATAGTTCCGATGGGGATGAGGGTTTGAGAACACAGCCCAGGTCTGTGTCGCTCACTGGACTGTGACCACGGGGTCGGGGATCATCCAGAAAACCCCAGGGCACTTGAAGGTAAGACCTATTCTGGGCTCAGACAGATGGGGTCCCAGTGAGCCCCACCCTCTACAGAGAAGGCTAGGATCTCTTATTCCCTTAGTCCTGGGGTCTCTTCCTGGTCCTTGCAGATAGCGCTGCTGGGGGCTTACCAGGCACCCCTGCAGTAGTGCTGCTGGGGGCTTACCAGGCACCCCTGCAGTAGTGCTGCTGGGGGCTTACCAGGCACCCCTGCAGTAGTGCTGCTGGGGGCTTACCAGGCACCCCTGCTGGAAACAGCCGCTGATGCTTCTATTCTCTTTCCTTAGGCTCAGACTTCAGTATTCACACTTTGTCTCCCTTGGCCTCTTCAGGGCCTGGGGTGACAGCAGGCTGGTGAGCTCGCTCTATAGCAGAGGGTCATGGAGCATAGAACACCCACAACGGGTCCCTTAGCTCCCCAAGCTCCTGCTAGAAGGCAGCTGAGTTTCTTGTCTCCCTTGAGCACCGAGAGACATAGATGATGCTGGTCACTCCTCCAGCACTCTCTCTTGGCTGAGGAAGGTTGACGGATGAGCCCAGGGTGAGCACTGCACCTTGGCAGGTAGGTGGGTAGTAGGAGCCGGAGAGGAAGGGGGTATTATTCCACATCCCTGGGCCTCCATTTTATCTTCTGCATAGTGAGAATGAAATCCACACATAGCTTGTAGCATGGTTGTGGGGGCAAGGTCTGGGAGCAAGAAACCCTATGGCTTTTCTTCAGAAGGAACAGCCCTGCTTCAGCCATTAGGACGCCAGAATCCAGGAGCTCTGACACTTTGCACTGATACATCATCAGCACAAGGCCCAGTGAGGAAGGGACAGAGACTGTCTGCCCACAAGGAGCAAGGCTGTCTCCAAAGGCTGAGCTCCAGAGGCAGCTGAGCAGGGTCATAAAGTGGGGGACATGGGAGACAGCAGCTGGGGTCTCACTCTTGGACGTGTACTGGTTGTACCAACACGTGGCATGGAAGTGGATGCCCAGAAACTCCTGGCTGAGTGAAACAGACCCTGAAATACCCCCCCACACCCAACCATAGTTAGACAAGATCTTTGATGCCTGATTGAGGGCAGGGCCTCTCCTTTCTCCACCACTCTCTTGTCCTGACCAGACAAGGAAGCTCTTACCTCCCTGCTTTCGGGCTCCTGCCCTCACATGTACATGTTGGATACTACGATTTTACCCCGACGACTCCCATCTCACATCTTAACTGTTTCTAACCCATAAACAATCTCATCGATCTGTTCTCATATATGTAGATGGAAAATGAACGTCCTTTTAAAGGTTGGGAGCAGGCGCCTTCTGCACCGACTACTCTCTGACTTCAGCACCCACAGCAGCCTTTGCCATAGCACAGAACACCAAGACGGACCTCAGAGGTGGACTGGCTGCACCCAGAGCTTAGCAACGAAGGGCATATTATACCCAATTCCCCCGAGAGGTGGTTATTTCTCTAATAAAAACAGTGACAGAAAAGCCTGCCTGTGGGTTGTCACATTTCAATGCAGAGTCCCAGGGGAGCAGGCTGACCTCAGTGTGCATCTCTTCAGCAGGAGATCAGCCCGCCAAACCACCCTACCTCCTGAAGCCGCCCCAGCGCTCTGGGCTTCCCTTCCAGTTTATCCCTGTTATCTCCGGTCTCCCCTGCCTACTTCACACAGAACCCTTCCCGTGACACCTCTGCTTCAGTTTACATCGAGGTGACGCAGGATGATGCCGATGAGGGATACAGAGTCAGTACACACAGAGACATGAGATCAGGTCATGGTAGCACACAGGGCCTCAAGTGTGCTGGGTCCTGACCGGGCACTGCCCTCTCAGAGAGGCACAGGCACTTGACTCCACCACTGTTATGCTTTTGAGAAGTCACACACAAGTCTCCAGATCTCCCCAGCCAATAAAGTCCACTCTCCACAGTGACTGACCAGTCCCTGATTCACAGCCACCAGCCAGGGGCTCACCTGCCTGGCCGGCAGGGGGCACCCAGCATCTCCATACCCTGGATTTAGCATGCCCTCTCAGAAGGAAAACTTCCTGTGTGCTTCCTGTGTGCCTCATGCTGAGCCCACAGCAGCTCTGACAGTCTTCCTGGTCCAGCGAATTCTAATCCTCAGCCAGGCTCTCAGGAGTGATAGCAGGTCCCCAAGCACACAGCAGGGGGCACTCCAGCAGCCTTAAGGCCAGAGTTCCCACCCTGGTCCCTGATGTGCACAGAGGGAACATGGTCTCATAGACAGCTGGAGAGTCTGGAGCTCAGCCCTACCCAAATCCAGTGACCTCTGACCTTGGAAGGAGAGGATTTTGCCTAGGCTTCTACTTCTTCCCTTCCCCCACACTCTTCCTCTCTCTTTTTCTGCCTTTTTTCCACCACTTCTTCCCTCTTCTTCCTTCCTGTCTTCTCTCCTTCCCTCCCTCGCCCCTTCTCTCCCTCCTTCCCTTTCTCCTTTCCCTCCCTCCTCCCTCACCCTCCCTCCTTCTCTCCTTCCACCCTCTCCCTTCTCTTCCTCCCTCTCTCCTCCCCTTCCTCTCTCCATCCCTCTCCTCTCCCTTCCCTTCCCTTCCTCCCTCTTTCCTCCCTCTCCTCTCACTCTCTCCCCTTCCCTCTTCTTCCCTTTCTCCCTTCCTTTGCCTTTCTTTCCTCTCTTCTTTCTGAAATTTGCCCTGGCCTCTGCACACCCCCTTCCTGTAGATTTCAGGTCAGTTGTGACCCACCCTGGCTTCCTCACAGAAGCAGCTCGGGTAGGAACTGGAGAAAGGAGTGTAGTGTGCTGTGTGGCTTCTCAGGTTCCACTGCGCAGCCTCCATTCCTGTATCCCAGGCCCAGCCCCTGGGCACATGCTTTGCTGCCTCATGGCCTTCCCTGCTCCCTTACTAGGAAGTAATTCTGGGTAGGGGGTCAAGAGGCATTCACCCATCCAGCACAGGTATGAGTGACATGACCTTGTGACCACATCTGTTTCCAGGGAATCTCGGTGTTCTGCAGGAATGGCTCACTCCAGGGCCCCCTTCCTCTACCCTGTGACAAATGTCACTCATTCTGCTCTTAGCCCAACACTGAGGGATGGAGAGTCAGGGTCCTTCTGCTTCCAAACCACCAGCCAATGCTGTGTGGATTCTTCTAAAGGTAAGAAAGCTTTTGGAACCCGGGTCTTCCCCTGCAGGCAGGTCTGAGCCTGGGTTCCACTTGCCTGGGGTTAGTGACTGACAGCCCCCTGGCTCTGTGGAGACAGCCATCTCTCCCGCCTCTCTGTGCTAGCTGGAGACCTCCATCCTGATGGTGTTTCCCACAGTCTCCCCGAGCCTATGATTAAACGGATGGAAATGTCAACAAGACAGGACTTGTGCATGGGGGGGACGGCTGCCTCCCTAGAGGTATGTGCATAGCACCCTCCTTTTGCCCGCCGAGACAGGGCCTTGCCCGGTCCCATGCCAGGGCCATGTGGAACTTTCCACACCTCAAACCCAGGAAACATGCCCCCAGAAGCTCCACTGGGCTGCCAGGCATGTGTCTGCAAGACCCACTGTAAGCCCAGGCCACCCCTCCCCCAACATAGTCTGAACCGGGATATCACGGAGCAGAGCCTTCCAGGGGTTCTCGAGGCAGCTTCCCCATATCTTTGGCCTACAAGCTGCAGTGGTTCACAGGAATTTTTAAATCACCGAGTGTACCCCAACAACAAAGGCGAGGTGTCTGTCTGAGAGGACGGAGGAGGGGGCTTGGCTTTGCCAGCACCTCTCCCTGGCACATTCTTGTAGTCTGAAGTCCAGCATTGGTATCTGTGCATTCCCCTACTGCCTTTCTGTCCATCTGTCCCATGGATGGGACAGTCAGTGGGGACCTCCCGGGCTCTTCCTAAATCTTAGGTCAGCGAGAAACAGAGAATGAGCAGCCAAGCTGAGAAATTAGATCGTGACAAATGAGATGTTCACAAAGCATGATGTGGCGCCCTGTCACCTGCAGCGACCCATAGCGAGGCTGTGATGTTGTCTTGGAACCCCCATGGAGAAGGCATCCCAGTACAAGCTGGGGGATGGGCCGTGCAAGGTGAGGACAGAGGCTGCCCACATATCCAGGGCATCGACTGGCTCAGTTAGGCTCCTGACACCTCTTGGCAGAGGCTTCTGAGCTCTCCCCTCGTAGTACAGTAACGAGCCATCCAGCTAACCAGCATTCAAGCCCAGGGCCTCCAGGAAGTAAGGGAGAGAGCACTGACCACCAAAGAGGCAGAAGCAGGTATCCAGGAAGGGTGGGGCTCTGGGAAAGGCAAGAGCTGCCATGGTTTTTAATCTGTGGGTCTTGTGGGATTTGGCAAGGTTGTGTGTGGGGTGTCAGGGAAAGGACCCTGACTGGAGCCAGTGCATGGTAATGAGCACAGCAGAAGAGGTGAGAGAGCATAACTTCTGGGTTCAGCAGAGAGGGTTACAGGCTAGCTGTGCACAGTCACCTTGCTTGGTGGTGGAGGACAGCTGACAGTGGATCCATGCACGTCTGAGCACTGGGTGGGCAGCTCTGAGGACCTTGGACACACAGATGACATAGATGAGGTGTTGGGCCAGGGATCGAGGATAGTTCCAGGGTTTGGGTTTGGGCCAGTGGAGAAGAAGAGTTCTCACCAGCTGAGATGATGTTCCCCAGGTGGGACACTGGAGCTCAGATTGGCTCCATGAACTGACACCCTATCAGCTGGCTTTCAGGGGAGCAGGACGGAGCATGAAAAGCAGATGCATCCCAACACAGCAAAGGGACTGAGAGAGGGCATGGGTCCAGGGTGACCTACCTGGATCAGACTCTGGTGGGTGTGCCTCGCCCTCAGACCTGACCCTACTTAGTTCTACCCTCCCCAAGGTCACCAGCCCCCTCAATGCAGCTGCCGCCGGTCTCTTTCCTAACCTTGTAATGGGGTCCTTTGTCTCGGGACACCATGAAACCCTCTTCTGGCTTCCAGGCTGCTCCTCAGTGTGGCTTCCTTTCCCAAAATTGTCCCCCTCTTAACACAGCTCATGTCCACTTTACACCACCCTGCCCACCTGCCTCCCACACCTGCATGTCCACCTGGCCACTCCCACCCTTGCATCTGCCTATCACACCACCCTGCCCACCTGCCTCCCACACCTGCATGTCCACCTGGCCACTCCCACCCTTGCATCTGTCTATCACACCACACTGCCCACCTGCCTCCCACACCTGCATGTCCATCTGGCCACTCCCACCCTTGCATCTGTCTATCACACCACCCTGCCCACCTGCCTCCCACACCTGCATGTCCACCTGGCCACTCCCACTCACGCGCTCAGGCTCTTTGTTTACCTCCCACACAGAAGAACCCTACAGTGTTTCTGATCATCACTATAGGCCTTCTAAGGCCTTGTCCTCTAGGCTGGTCTTGATCTCACACCTGATCATCTCCACAGATGCCCTATCCCACCTGCCAGATGGTTAGGTCTCTCTACCTTCTTTTATTGCTTCATGAGCTCCACACTCTGTCTCCAGCTGCTACCTGCTGGCCACTCTTTCTACCTCATCTACTCAACTGCTGAAGCCCCCAAACACTGCACAGCCGCAGGGCAATGCCCAATCTCACTTCTCAGCCCCCGCAGCAATTCCCCATCACAGCCGAAAGCCTTTGAGGCCACTCTAACACACTCCTTTCCTGACATCCAGCCAATCAGCAAGTCCAGTACAGAATCTCCAGAATTTCCCCGCCCTGCCTTCCCTAGGTGCTGATGGCCCTCATCTGGACCAAATCCCTTCTCCCAGTCTCGGCCCTGCCCCCATGTGGTCAGTTACCAGCACTGCACCAGGCTTTTCTAGACCCTAAGCCAGCTCCACCCACTGTCCTACATCTCTTTCCTGTTACACTGGCTATCTTCTCTCACCTGGGGCCACCCACTTGGGCTTCTCCGGTTCAGAAGCCATGCTTTCTGCAGGAGCACAGGGAAGCCTGATCCAGACAGGGTGGACTCCAGCCCTGGGCTGTACACACACTTCTATGCTGCCTTACACAAGAGTATGAGGTATTCATGCACCACTGTATACCAGTATGTGCTGTGCTGTGTGTTTGTGTGTTCATATGTGTGTGGTTTGTGTGTGCATGTGTGCTGTGTTTGTGTTCATATGTATGTGTGGTGCCTACGAGAGCACGTGTGTGTGTGTGTGTGTGTGTGTGTGTGTTGGGCTGGGGGTTGAGGGATTGGAAGACAACCAGGTTCACCAGTCCTGCAACCATGATGCTGGTTCTGCAGAGAGAAAGCTGAGCCCCACTTCACACAGAAGACACTGAAGAACCAGGGCTCACTTGCCTTACTATATCCTGGGAGGCCTCTCTCTCTCTCTCTCTCTCTCTCTCTCTCTCTTTCTCTCTGTGTGTGTGTGTGTGTGTGAGTGTGTGTGTGTTCTGTGTACATGTAAGGGAACTGGAAGCTGATGAAGAAGCTAAGAGTTTGGGGCATCAGGAGACAATGCCAGCTGCAGCCTCTCCCCGCTCATCTCATCCCATCATCTCATCCCATCTACCAGCTCCAGTGGCCTCAGCTCCCTCCAGCTCTGTAAATGGGCTCACCGTGTGCAGGAGGACCGAGCCAACCCCGCCTTACATTCAGGGCTGCACTCAGCTGTAGGTCATCACTCGGTCAGACTCTAGTCCTCAGAGAGAGAAGGGAAGGAGGGAGGCAGGGTCCCAGGAGGAGGAACACGTGCCCAGTTCTCTAGGCCAGCTTCTCTGTTCCTCCACTGACTTATAAAGGGCTTGCACAGTCATGGCCAGAGGCCATGGGACCTCATAGCTCATCTCTGCAGCCTGAGCAGGCATGTGAGTTAGTTACTACTACCCTGCTTACAGAGAAGGAAACTGTCTCAGCCCTTGGCCTCACATGTCTCATCCCAAAACCATAGCTAGTGGGCACCAGAGATAAAGCCTGAACCTATACACTGAGCCCCCAAACCAAGATGGGCTACACTTATGAGAAAACCCATCCAGGGATAAGGTAGCATCATGAAAATCAGTCTGGTCTCCAAGGACAGCTCTTGCCTGTGGGCTCCCAAGGGACTGTTACAAGTTGCAGGGACAACAAAGGCAGATGGTGGGGGAGTGACACACGGGCGAGGGCTCTGTCCACATTGGATTTAACATTCTCTGGGCAAAAGCCTACGCTCTCCTACATGATCTTCTCACAAAGAAATGAGGAAACTGAGTCACCCACCCAGTTAGAATAATGGCTCAGCCCAGCCTCGGAGGAAGAAGCTTGGAGCCCCAGTAAATCCTGAGCTGCACTGCTACGCTGGTCAGAATGCACAGGAAGAGCATGATGCTGTGCTGAAGCAATAAAGGGGAGAGAAAGCCACAGAGCCCACACTCTAAGAAGAAACAACAGAGCCTGGGGAGGTGGCTCTGTTGGTAATGTGCATGCCACAAAAAATAAGGAAGGACCTGCATTTGATCCAAAGGACCCATGTAATAGGCCAGACATGACGGTGTGTGCTTGTAATTCTAGTGTTGGGAGGCAGAGACAGACAGACAGACAGACAGACAAACAGCCCAGTCTAGCCTACTCAGCACACAGCATACCCCAGGTGCAAGTGAGAGACTCAGAGTACAAGGACAGCGCCTGGGGAGTGATACCCAAGATTCACCTCTAGCCTTCGTTTGCACACACATAAACACACACACACACACCACACATGGTTTGTGGGTACAAACACACACATATATGAATACACACCACACACCATACCACTCACACCCCACATGCACACACACCATTTGCACACACACATATACACATCACATGCATACATACCACATGCACACACACTACACCACTCCGTACCTCACATACACACACCACAGCACACTGCTCCACAGCACACACAAAATGAGAAATGGTAACCACACAGCACACACAAAAATCGTGACATGGTCGCCACCACTGGTTCTGAGACTAGGGCAGTGGCACCAGGACCAGAGTCAGTGGCTGTCTTGGGGTCAGGTCTGTGTGGCCCTGGATGGTGACTCTGCCTCCTACTGGCCTCAGGAAAGGCACCTGTGCAGAGCCATGATTCAACCCACACTCAGTCTTTCCCATAAGAGGATACATACACGCCACATGCATACCCCCACACCACATGCACACATTCCCACAAGCACACCCCACACCCCCCAACACACACCTCTGCCATCCCAGGGTTCCGGTACAATACATTACTCATACATTACTCTCTGTTACTCTCCCTGCTCTCCTAAAAGGGAAATAGCCTTGTGTGGGGGAGCTGTACCCAGGTGTTGTGGGTTGTCTGTTGCCCTTTGTATTCTGATGTTAATTATGCTTCCTCAAGAAGGGCTGCCCCAATGTAGATCATGCAGTGGATCACTTTCTCAGGTGATCTCATGTGATCCTTTCCCCCATTTTAACTGGTCAATAAAGGCTGCTCAATTAGCAGCCTGCTGTCTGCCTGACCCCAGGGACCTGGCAAGTCTGGAAATGAGGCCAAGTCTTGGGCTCAGGCCAAGCACAGGCTGTGGCTCCTTCCATCCTTCTGTCCTTCTGCTCTCTACCAGGCTGGCTGTACCTGCTTGAGAGGACCAACAGGGAGCCTTGGGTCCAGCCCGCTGCCTGTCTCTGCCTTGGAGTTCACACCCACACGGAGGAGAGCCCGTGCCTACGAGAAACGCCCCATCTGCGCTGTCAAGTGAACAAATTCCCAGGTGAGGATGCCCTTGGCAGGGTGGGGCAGCTTGACGCCAAAGCCCAAACAAAGATGACTTCCTAGAGCTCCTAGGGCAGAGCTCCTAGGGCAGACTAGCTTAGGGACTCTGAGCATGGCCAGAGCCACCAGACTCAACAGTCATCTCAGAAGTATCCAACCCAGAGGCTTGGGCAGCAGCTCTCTCACCCTGACCAGACCCCAGCCAAGCCTCCCATCCCACATCCCACGTCCTGCCCAGCCCGTAGCTGCTGATCCTCAAGAGCTACCCCGAGGATGAGCAGAACCAGAACCTGTCCACTCTCCAGACTACCCCTCTGCCATCAGGCAGTCAAGAGAATGTCTCTCTGAACCCCAACCATGGCAGATTCTGCCAAGCCCCCTAGCTGGATGGCATCAGGCCTCTAAGCAGACCATATAGCAGGCACGTTACACCTACCGTGGCAAGGTGTCTCATGGGGTCACCGACGTACAGCATGGTCGGCTGGTGGGGGTCTGCACACGCTGAGGAGCTGGTGTGCTGCGGGACGAGGCATGGGTCTGGGTGGCTAGGTGGGGCAGGGGGTAGACTGGTGGCTGCCCGGTGGGATGGACTGAGGGGTAGAGGCTCCGTGGCTAGGAAGGCAGGAGCGGAGGATGCTCAGAGGCATGCGGGCTGAGAGTTGGCATTCTCACCCTGCCCATCTCCCTCATTTCTGTCAACTGGCTGCATCCAACAACAAACCTGGGCCCACCCCTTTATTCCTCATGACTATTCATCAACGCAGGGCAGGCCTCAGCTTGCCCGGAGATGTGTTGGACCGCACCAAGCAGGCTGAACAGGGGGAGCAGGTGGGGATGCAGGGTCAGTGGCCGGCTTGGAGATCATACACTCCCACCCGGACCCTTCTAAGATGCCACTCAGGGAAGGCTCTGGAGGGCTGTAGCAGTCACCTACAAACAGCCTACACTCTAAAGCATGAGCAGTAAGCCCTGGTCCTGGAGACCTTTGCAGTCAGGGTTGGGTCACCCCGAAGGAAGAGATGGTGCCGCCAGCCCTGGCAACCCAGGGGAGAGAACCTGCCTCCTCCCAGGGAATCGTGGACCTATAGGGACCACCCCAAGGTCTGAGTAGAGGAAACACACACTGGTGTGATTGGGCTAAGGGAGAGTCGAGAACACGGCCAACTACCCGTCAAAGGCCCAAAGTGGCGGCTGGAGCCAAAGAACCCATAACAGAGTCTTACAGACAGCATTTTGTCCTGGCTCTAGCTAACTCCAGGAAGCAGAGACAGGGTCACTCCACCAAAGAGAATTCCTGAAGGACCACCTGAGAAGGCACCACAGGCATGGTGGAGTTTGTAGAGCCAGAGGCTCTATATCAGCATCTGCCTAGTGGGGACCGTACAGTGGATACCACTGCCCCTTGTCTGGGGGCATTTGAGTTTCAGGTCTTGTTCATGCATGAAGTCACCATAGTGGTCCACAACAGACGTGTGTCCCGTGAAAACAGTCATCAGCACTGAATCTCCAAGCCTCCTCAGAAGGACAGCTTGAATCCTCCACATTTAGAGTCTAAGGATGTTCAAGAAGATGTAGAGACGGTGTAAAGACAGACTTCTCTATCTAACCCTTTCTCACCAAGCTCCAAGCCAGCTTCTCCCTCCAGAGAGCTGGCAGTAGCTGGGCTTGGTCAGAGGGCTGTGGCAGTGGCCGTAGGCCCTGTTCAAAGCTCTGGAATTCACTGAAGCAGCAAAGATGGTCTGAGAGGCGTGTTCATGGCTGAGGCTGACAGGTGTACACTGCTCCTAAGTCAGCTTTGAACAATAAAGTCAGTTTCTAGTCTAATTGGGGTGGGGGGGAAGCAATCTTTGGAGAAACACTGCTCAGGGGTCTATTTACAATAGATAGACCAGGGGTCAGCTGCAGCCTCCCTCCATGGGGACTAAAGGCTGGGTTTACAGACTCCCACCCCGTAGGTGTGGCCAGGCTGCTCCAGAGAGCCCTGAAGAGATAGATGGCCTTCAGTTTCCAGATTGGAGTTTGAGGAATTGTACCCCTCAGCCACTCTGGGTCTTCATCAATAAACTGTCATGTTGGTTTCATAAACACCCCAAGGAGAAAATGAAGGAAAGGATTAAGGTTGGAAAGGAGAATGGGACTGACCTCAGCAAGAACTCACACTTTAAGTGAAGCACCTGGCCTGAGAGCCTGTGAGCCCTGAGGGACGGTCTGGCCAGGGAAAGGGGTGTCCAGCACTGAGCTCTCCTCTCTGCCCCAGCCCCAGCCTGCCTCCTGCTCCCTCCTAGGTGGTTTGCCTGTCTGCCTCTACTGCTGGTGCCCCCGGGTAGTGTCAGGGTCCTCAGCACCTGCTTCTCTGTGAATGACACACTGGAGGCTCTGCCTTGCTGACGGCTCCTGTAGCTCTCTCACAGCTGAGGCGGGAGTGAAGTTCTGCAGAACCCCCTGGCCTTCTCTCCACAACACATGCTCAAGAGTACAGTGTCCAAGTACAGTGTGTTGATTCAGGAGCAAACACACCACGTACTGTCCCTGCTGGTGGCTTTGTCCTTCTTCCCCTGGACCCTGGAGTTGGGGAGAGGAATGGGCTCTCAGGGAGACTCTGGAGCTGGGGTCAGCTAAGTTCAGTACTATACACCCACGACCCTCTTGCTACCAAAGCCTGCCAAGGAAGAGCGATCATAAACCACTGGAAGTGGTGGGGGAGCTGGGGGTCCCCAAGAGGATCATGTAAAACCCAGTCTAACCCATTTGCCCTGCCCTTCCCTTGATATAAATTCTCCCTGCCAAGGTCTGTCCTTCCTGACCTACCTGCCCCAAGGATGCATACACAGGCCCATGAGTGTCCTTCTCTTGGGCAGGAGAGAGACAATCCTTTCCTCAAAGCCAGCAAGGCTTCCTTGGGTGTTCCTTGGGGGCATCTACTCCCTGGCTCAGCCCCCTGCAGGCCACAGGGAGATCAGCACAGTACCTTCTGCCCAGCTAGCTGCAGCACCTCCCCAACCCTCTGCGGCTGGCCCATCTGTTCCTGACAGCTGTTGCTAGAGTAAGGCGCCAGAAACAGCGGGAAAGGAGCACCTGAGGGGAGGTGCAGGCCTGGAGGAGGATGTGAAGAGGTGGGAAAGGGCAGTGATCCTGCAGCTATGCCCAGGGCATCTGCCTCTCTCCCCTCTACTCTGTTGACCGACAGCACCCTGTTCTTTTTCTTCATTTGAAGAGCTGGACCGGCCTCTGGCTCTTGGTGTCCACCTTCTTGTGGTCCATGGAGAACCAGGGAAGCAGAGAGAAAGGTCTGATCCAACACTGGGTGTGGACGGTGAGAACTGGGAGTTTCTGCCCTCAGGGCCAAGCCCCCACTGCCTCTTGGCACACAGTTGGTGCTCACAATGTGAACTTTGCCCGCCACTCAATCTCCCAGGACCCTGTGGTAGGGCCTCATTGATCTGGGACCTGTCCCCTGACATGTGACAGCATCCAGAGATTCTCAACCTTGCTAAACACCCTGTGACCAGCCCTAGCCTTTGGCATGGGCCCCTCAACTCACCCCACACAGCACCCGGGAGAGGTATCTGTGAGTTCTCTTCTAGCTGGGCAGGGGGATCATTTCACTTTTGAGACAGGGTTTCTCTGTGTAGATCAGGCTGGCTTCAAACTTTAGATCCACCTCCACTGGCCACCCAGGGGCTGTGATTTAAGCCTGTGCCACCACACCTAGTCTCCAGGCCATTTTAAAAGTGGAGTTTCTATAAAGCACCAGGAGTCTAAAAGGACAGCCAGAACTGAAGGCCGTTTCCAGGAGCAAGGAGCTCCATATGCAGAAGCCAAAATGGCCAAGGGGCAAAGCCATCTCTAGAGTCCAGTGCCCCGCATGGAACACTGTGCAGGGTCTCCAACAGTGTGGAAAACTCAGGCCCTTGCCCTCGAGCTAACTGTCACTCCCTGTGGGAGAAACAACACCTGTGAGCTTCTAATATGTCCACTTCCCCATCTTAGAGATGGGGCCACTCAGATCTAGGATACTAAAGGATCCTGAGATCCTCCCAACTTAGAGGACTAGGATGGGCTACAAACCCAGGACATCTAGCCCCAGAGACCTTCAGTTCCCTCTTTACCCATCACAACTGTCTAGACTCTGCTACGTCATCTACATGGCCACAGAAAGCTAAGGCCACAGGGGAGTCCCTCACCATACCTAGGGTTCTCCTCAGACCTACCAGGGGCTCATCTGCTCCTGCCCATCCCATTTGCTTGAATCTTACTACACACTCTACTCCAACGAGACACAGGAATGGTCCGATGCCGAGGCCTGGCCCACCCCTCTGCACAAGGCCAGGCAGACAAGCTGGTACCCAGGAGGCTGCACCTCTCCCAGGGTCCTCTCCATTCTAGCCCCTTCCATCACCTCAGCTTCACAGGCAAGGATATGGAGACTCAGGAGCATGTGAGAACTTGAACTCACTGATTGCACCAGATTCTGCCAGCCATTAAGATGGGGAGAAGGACATCATGGAGTTCTGAGGGTCCACTACAGCTGGTAGACCTGCTCAAGACGTTCCATGTGACAGGAAGCAATCTCCCACTGGAAGTCCCTCAGACACAGAAGAAACCATTGAAGAGAACAGATATCCCACCTATTCAAGGACCATGCTGGCTTAAGCCATGACACCTTTGCTGGACTATCCTGGTATTTGGGTGGGGTTGTCTAGCACACAGGAACAACTGGACACCAGTCAGCATTGAGTAGGGCTTTGTGTGGGTGGAGGGGGTACCTGAGAACACAGGAGGTGGGGTTGCTGGAAGTCCTGAGAACCTCATATGCCAGAACTGCCCATTAGCCTGAGAACATGCCTGGGTAGTGTTTCTTGCCCTGGACCCACCTCGTCACAGCGCTGAGCTGGCCCTGGTACTCCAGCCCTCTTAGGACACTTTCCTCTCTGTGCCTCCCATAGCCCCTGGAACTCTAAACCATACATGCTCAGGCACTCTCTTAAAACCACCCAGCACTTTAGAAGCTGCTGCAAACCACACGTGAATCCATGGCATGCACACCCTCCTCCCTATGAGAGTGCTCCACAGCCCCTCCCTCTGGTGTCCATCAGACTTTGGAGCCCCCCACCCCAGGGTAAGTCAGTGGACTCAGCTCCTGGACTTCAGACACTGGACATAGCAGAGCACCCGTGGAGCTGATCGCAGGCCTGTGCAGGCTACCCTGTCTGCAGCTTCCCCAGACCAGTCTGTACTCTTAGTCTATACCCGGACCATTGCTTCCTCAGGGTTAGGGTTAGGGTTAGGGTTATGACAATGGACCTTGTAGGTCCCCAAACCACTCCCACACATCTGCACCCCCAAACTGTCATTTCCATAGCTGCTTCCATCCCTGGACTCAAAGATGCTCCCCGCGGTGCTTGGATGCCCCTTTCCTCTGTGACCCTAATAAGCTGTAATCGTCCATGTAATTTATGAGATCAAACTTCAGCTACTTCATTTCATAGTATGCAAGGTCTAGTGCTCCCTGCATCACCCTCCCCCCCCAGCCCCTAACTTCCTGCAGTCCCTGCAGCCCCTACAGTCTCATGCCTGCAGGCTCCTCCAATCCCTGCAGCCCTTGCAAGCCCTCACCCCATCCCCAGTTCCCTGCAGTCTGGATGAGCTCTGGAGCATTGCAGCCACATGGCCCTAGCTGTCACTCATCTCTGAGCCTTGATTTTTGCTATCAGGGATGCTAGGAGTTCTGAGCATACAGGAAGCTGTTGGACCAGTAGCTGTCTCTTGAAAGAACTGGGCATTAGGGTCAGCTGAGCCCTGCAGAAGGGAGGCCAGGAAGTCCTGCTTCCAGGGAATTCCCACTTCTAGGAGCTGAGCTGTGCGCCCAGGAATTTCATCCATGGCTTTACTGCAAGGCGTGTTGCTACCTGAGAAAGCGGCCCCTTGTGTGCGGAGGTGTTGAGCCCTGCCCATGTTACCCCTGCTGGGAGCAGCATGCCCCAGCAGGTGAGCACCCAGGAGCACCCGCCAACACGTTTACATTGGGCATCTTTGGGGCCAGGGGTGGGTACCACATCCCTAGCCTCAGGGGCCTGGGGCTGTTCCCTGCGTCTCCCTTTTAGTCACAGTGGGGTCTCTGAGCACTCTGTTCTCTCAGGCATAAGCTGGGTAGCTTAGACTGGGGGAAGCAGCTTCCAGAACTCCTGAGGCAGGCATCTTTAGAGTCTTTGTAAGGCCCTCCCTCCCTGGAGCCTAATAGCCATCTCCTATCCCTCCAGGCTGGAGGTTGCACAAATACTAGATGACGGGTGTCAGAATCATGTCTCTACGGAGTAGCAGGCAGGATGGGGGACTAGCCTCACCATGAGGCAGGGCCACTCTCTTCCCTAAGCCCCAGGCTCTCCTTCTACAGCATCTGCCTCAGTTCCCTTGCCTGCAAAATGGACACTTACAGGTGAACTGCTATTCTGAGACAGGCTCCTGAGCCAGCAGAGATCAGGGCTGGACAGGCAGAGCTCAGAGATGTGGGCATGACACCTGATAGCCCCTTACCTCCTGGGGCTGCCACTATAGGAGGGAGTCTCGCCCAGTTCCATGGGAGATCAGGGGGCTCTGACCAACCTTCCACCTCTGTAGAGAGCCGCTCCCGAGTCGGCTCTGTTGCTATTCTAAGATGGCACTGACATTTTGTTACCACCCCTAGTTTAGAGCCAGTAAACGACCCAAAAGCACGTGCACCTGTTGTTTAACTGCCACCCAGCAGCAGTTAATTGAGTAATGGCCCAGCAGCCAATCCGGTTAAGACACGCCTCCTCCTTGGCTACATAAGCCAAGGCTTTTCCGGGCTCTGGGTTTTTTCCTCTTTCAATGCTTCACTAAAGCTTTGCTGTAGAAGGATCCTGTGTGCGGCCTGCTTCTTCCTGCTGGCGGGATACGGCGGGTCGCACACCTGTGCAGAGTGGGGAGCAAGGGCATAGTGTCTCCTGTGTCTTCAACCTTGCCCTATACTCACTCACGCAACTGGAGTATCAAGGGCCTCTTGTTCACTGATGCCCAAAGTGACCAGGCTTCTCCCTCCAAGAAGGGGTTAGCCTCACACTTTGCTTGGCCTCTAGAGTCCCCGGCCCTCTAGCACAGGGCCCATCAGGTGCTAGTGGGAAGAAGGTTGCACCGGAGACATGCTCAGCTGTCTGGTGCCTCTGCAGCTGACATGTGCCAACTCGGCCTGGGCTTTGCTCTTCCTTAATGTGCTTGCAGGGTTCCTCCGACAAGTCCCCGCCTGACGCTTTCCCAGCCCTCTCGCCTGTGGGATCCCAGCACTTTGGTGGTCCAGTAGGGGAGGATGCTGAGGACAGAGGCCTCGAGGGACTTCCTCGGGAACAGAGGTCTTCACATGGCCTTGCATGCTCCAGTCACCTTCCTCCAGCTCCTGGTACCACCAGGGCATGGCAGGGGTAGCTAGAGAGGGAGGCAGGAGCAGAATCCCACAGCTACTCTGTCTTTTTGCCAAGAGGAGCTCCCAATAGGAGGCAAATTCCAAAGGCTGGCTGCTTGGTACCCCTCTTGGTCCCAGGAAAGAGCACACAAGATGAGGAATAAAACCACTGTCCCCACTGGTCACATCTTCCTCTCCTAATTTAAGGAGCCTGTCTCAGTACCCTCCATCCTGACCGGGTCCAGAGGTAGATATAGGGATATGGGCCAATCAGAAAGATGGGGACAGCTCAGAGGCACATAGCAAACAAGTATGCTCAGATCAACACGAAGAAGCAGTGTTTCTGGGCAAAGGAAAAAGAGGAGTACCCTCTCCACAGGGCCTCAAGATGGTGGACAATCCCAGCTCCCTTCTCTCTGAGGGCTGAGGCTGCCTAAGAACAAAGGTACCCCAGGAAAAACCAGAGAGAGAGGTGCAGGTGAAAGAGGAGGTGGCGCCAGGGAACCACCTGGGTCCAGCCACGCCCGACGTTCTTCCTACCACTGGGTCCAATCATGCTTGAGTCCATTCTTACCTAGGAGTTGACAGCAACATGAGCTCATTGCATATTTCCTTCTGACCCAAGGTGGGCTACCCAAAGCCCTGCTTCATCGTTCCACCTGAGAAAAGCCAACCCGCATTTATCACCAACGTCCAGTCTTTAGCACAGCCCTGCTCACCATGCCTTGCAGGTGGAAGACATCCATGTTGGACTCCTCGCTGCCTGATGCCTCGCTAGTCCCTTGGCTGGGCTGGGGAAGGTCAAAGTAGGTGCTGTCTGGCTCCCTGTGGGGGTGGAGGGGAAGAACACTGGATGTTAGCATCTGCTCCAGAATCTCCTGGGCTCCCCTGGTTTGGGACATCAGGCTACCCCATGGCTCCTGGCTGCGCGCATGCATATGTGTGTGTGTGTGTTCGTCCCAGGAGATAAATCACGTCCTTGGAGTTCTGGAGTTCTCCAGCTCCCACAATCCCTGTCAGCCCTCGGCTTGCCCCTCAGGCCATTAGAAAATGCTTCATACGCATGGTCTCTGTGCCCACAGCCCTCTAGAGAACTGGCCAGAGGACAGACTGTGACTGTGAGTCACATGCACCCAGGACACAGCCCAAGGCAGCTGCTACCTCAGCAGACCCCTCTCCCAACCTATTTATTCCAAGCCAGCCAAGCCAACCAAACCTAGCGAGGCAAAGTTCTCCATACTCACAGGGAACTCCACAGGTGCTCGAAGGTGGAGGAGGAGGAAGAGGAGGATTGGGCCATTTCCCCAATGCTGCTGCTCATTCTGGAAGAAGAGGGAGGACACTTAGAATCGGGGAATCCTGCCTTCCTCAGTACCAGGCGAGCCAAGTGGACGGCGGGGCTGCCTATGATGGTGCAAGGAGACCCCAGAGCTGCGCTAAGTCCTCCCACTCACGTTGCTGCCCCGCCCCCGCCGTGCCTCCCTTTTCCCTGCCTTGCTCCCCTTCTCTTCCTCCCTATCTCCCCCCACTCCTAAGAAGCTCATCCTCTGGTCCAGGAGGTGAGACTGAGGCAAGCTTGGCTTTAGAGATGCCATTCCCGGACTCTGCCGCCAGAAAACGGGTAACAAGGGTATGTGCCCTCACGTTGGTAGATGCTGTTGGGGAAGGTAATTTAGTCTTTGTCTTGGGTCAGTTTTTTTGTGAGAATGGGCCATGACTGCCGTCACCGTTTCCTGAGCCTACACTGACGGCCAGGGTTAGGTCAAGCCAGGTCTTGGTTTGTGTATGTTGGAGAGGAAAGGCTGTGACTTGTCGCCAGGACTTCGTGACAGCTCAAGCTTCATCCATTCCTTAATAAGAGCGTGTGTAGGGCGCCCCCTGCTGGATCCAGGCATGTAATGCACAGCTGTGCAGGCTACCGTGGGACTCTAAGGCTAAAGACCTAGGACTGAGCCGGGTGGCGCACGCCTTTAATCCCAGCACTCTGGAGGCAGAGGCAGGCGGATTTCTGAGTTCGAGGCCAGCCTGGTCTACAAAGTGAGTTCCAGGACAGCCAGGACCATACAGAGAAACCCTGTCTCAAAAAACCAAAAAAAAAAAAGACCTAGGACTGCCCAGGAGTTGCCACCTGTGGATAGTCTTCCCAAAGGAGTTAGGGGAGCAGGGTCATTCTAATCCCAGTTAGTACCCACAACCGCTTTTCCCACGATTTCCTCAGCACAGCCTCCCACGCGGAGGCTCCGCCCACTCACAGTCACCCAGTCACCCTGGAGGAGGAGCAGGGTTCAGGCAGGGTAAGTTGTGGGAGGGTGGGGCAGGGAAACCCCAGCCCACCTGCCCGCTGCCCTTTAAGGAGCAGCTCCCTGGGGCAGCCTTCTGAGCTCTGCAACCAGATTGGCCCAGCTCTGCACTGCCAAGCAGACAGGTCCAGACTTGCCCAAGGCTGGCAGGGCAGATCTGTCGCTTTTGTCTGACCCCAGGCAGGCGGCTGCTCATAGTGGTTTGTGGCACGCATCTAGAGATGGCACGTGCCAGGCCATGGGTCCTCAGAGAAGTGGCACAAGTTGAGAGGGCCAGTAAAAGAGGACCAGCTGAGCACAGGCAGAGAGAAACCTGAGGGTGGAGGCTCAGTCAGCAAGGGAGGATGACACAGGACAAGTATCCTGTTCATATCGAAGTCCTGCCCTACGCAGAAGACAGGCTCAGAGGCCTTATATGCCTTGCCCAAGGTCACACAACTATAATAAGCACAGAAATTAACATAATTTATGCTCTTCTCCAGTAATAAGGATTATTTTTTTTCCACCTCCCATTTATCACAGTCATGAAGGTTTTGACAAGCCATTGGCCAACCAACATGGAAGGTGGACAGAGCTGCCTTCACCAGCTCCGGGGGACTTGTACTTTCTGGTGTGGAGCCATTGGTCAGGGAGGAATCTCTTCTCGGGCAGAGTGGGCTGGTCAGCTGGGCCAGGCTGGTGAACACCCTGAGACCCAAGAGGACATGCTTAGAAGTCCTGCCCCAGGGGCCACTTGGTCCTTTTCTCCCTTTTACAAGGACTATGCCAAGCTCAGAAAGGGAAAGGACAAGTCTCATTGTCACACAGTGAACGGACCCCAGGCCCCTTTGCAGTGACATTATTCACTTTAGCCAGACAGGGTGGGGGACTGGGAACACATCAGAAGAGGAACTGCCAGATACAATATGACCTGGACATGTTTGGTGACATTTGACTGTGACCAGGAACAAACTGCTGATTCAAAACAGCACAATGTAGACGAACTGTGAAGACCGCCGAACCACCTAGTGTCTGAGCAACAGGTACTGAACAGGAAATCCGCACGGGAGGCAAAGGCGGGTGGGCGTGCCAGCCTAATGTGCTAGGCAGCAAAGCAAGGGCTCCTGGAGCCCGGGGTTCTCCTGGGGATTAAATATGCACTCCCTGCTGTGACGAGGCTGAGGCAGGAGCATCAGATCAAGGTCAGCCTGAACTATGTGAGACCTTGTGTCCAACAACAACAACAACAATAATACTTTTAAAATAAAATGCTAATTATATGTTAGGAGAATTTCAGGGCATTCCTTAAATTTTTACTTAATTACATTGATTGATTGATTGATTGATTGATTGAGTGGTGTGGTGTGTGTGTATTCCATGGTATGAGTGTGGAGATCAGAGAACAGTTGTGAGGAGTGAATTCTCTCCTTCCACCACATGGGTTTCAGGGATTGAACTCAGGTCATCAGGCTTGGCAGTAATCACCCTTACCCACTGAGCGATTTCACTGGCCCACAATTTTTTTTTTAATTAAAAAAAAGGGAAAGACCTCTGTGGCAGGCAGCACCTGGAATGGACGTCAGTCCTGCTGTGATCACACTGCCTGAGACGGTCTCCCAAGTTTCTTTACCACACCCACTGATGCTCTCAGGATAGGAATGAGCACTTTGAGACCCCCTGTCAGGCTGAGGACTCCAAGTGTGTGTTCCTGGAAGGTCCCATCATAGATGTAGCCTGGGAAGTTGTTAGCAAGAGCCTTGGATTGGAGGGGGTCTGGGTATCACAGTACAGGATGTACCAGGAGTGTCCTGTTGGTAACTCCACCTACCACACCTTACCCCACCTGTTGACACCCATGCTGGCTTGCCTCCCCAATTCCAGAAATGGCAAATCTGAAGATGGCCAGCCTACTGAGGAAGCAAGGGAGGATTTGGGTCCCTCTTCACCCCTTGTGTCCATATGGCCAGCTCAAGCAGAGGGAAATGGCAGGGCCACACTGAAAAAATGGCAGGTGCCCAGTGCCTGGAAACGGAGCGGGAGGGGGGGGGAAGGGGCTATCTGCAGGCACCAGACTCCCAGGAGCTTGGCAGAGTTTGCAGCTCTGCCCCGAGACCCCTTGCCAAGTCCTCTGCTTTCCATACCTCCTGCCTACCAGGTCCTCCTGCACCCACACAAGGAAGGAGCATCCAGCCAAACCTGTCATGCTGAAGATCAAACCCGGACACGGGCCCCGCCCACCCGCCTCTCTTGCCCCTCACCCTGACCTGCTTGCAGGGACACGGGCCCCTGCCCACCCGCCTCTCTTGCCCCTCACTGGTTGCCAGAGTCCTAACAATCTTAATGGGAGGCACATGGGCCACCTGCTAGTGTTTGACTCTGTACTTCTATTCCTTCAACTGGGACATGCCTCCTTGCCCACGTCCTTGAATGGTCCTTACCAGCATCTAGCTCTGAACTCAGAGAGCACCACAGCCTCACGGAAGCCACCACTATTACTCAGCCATGTCACCCTCCCCCCATTTTCTACAAAATGCATACAGCTGGTAACCCAACTTTACTATATTATAAATTTATAGTCTCTCTCTTTAGAGAGACAAAGAGAGAAAGAGAGAGGGAGGGAGGGAGGGACACAGAGAGACAGAGAGATAATTGAAGAGTCAAAGCCAGAGTCGGGGGCAGGGACAGGATAGTTGGATGGATGGATGGATGGATGGATAGATAGATAGATAGATAGATAGATAGATAGATAGATAGATGGATAGATGGATAGATAGATAGATAGATAGATAGATAGATAGATGGATAGATAGATGGATAGATGGATAGATAGATAGATAGATAGATAGATAGATAGATAGATGATAGAGAGACAGACATATGACAGACAGTCAGAGGCAGGGGCAGGGGCAAGGCAGATGAATCTCCATTAGATAGACTTATAGATGGTAGATAGATAGATGATAGATTGATAGATGATTGATTGATAGATTATTGATAGATAGATGGTATATATCTGCTGCTAACGTGGTGCTCCCACCTGCTAACGTGGTGCTCCCTGTTCAGCCGGGTGTGCCTTTTCTTCTCTTCATCCCAACCCAGACCACAGTACTGGCTTCTGCTGACACTGCTAGGAGAATTTGCTGCTGGTCTCTACAGAAGCCAATCAAAGGGGCTTCCTGGGGCCCTGGCCTCGGGTATGTGTGACCTCAGGGTGAGAGGGTCTTCAGAAACTAAACTATAGCAAACCAATTCTAAAATGCTACGTTAGGTCCTCTCAATTATATTCCTCAATAACCCGTATAGATGAATGAGAAGGTCAGAGGTCAACAATGGGGAAGGGTGTCTTCCTCCAGCTCTCTCCACCCTATTTTTCTTCGTGTGTGTGTGTGTGTGTGTGTGTGTGTGTGTGTGTGTGTGTGTGTGTGTGATAAATGGGCACTGGGAATTAAACCTCCGTCCTCTGGAAGAGCAGCCGGGTCATCTGTCCAGGCCCTCCATCTTGTTTTTTGAGGTAGGGTTGCCTGATGAACCTGGAGCTCACAGCTTCAACTGGACTGGATCAGCAAGCTCCAGGGGCTCTCCTGTCTCTGCGTTGGCAGCAAGCAGACCCAGTGCATGGCAAGTACTTTACTGAGCTCTCTCTATAGGTCCCACACACTCCCCTAGCTTAGAGATGTGTCCACCAGAGGAACGAGCCCCAGACACCGCAGGAACAGATTATGTAAGCACGGAAAGTGATTTAAAACATCAAGTCATGACGGCAAAGAGGCCAGTTTTGAGAAACTACTTGTCAGAGGTTTGGAAAGTAAGTAAAAACTCAGTGTGGGGAAGCATAAATGTAAAAATAGTTACATTGTGTGTGTGTGCATGCCTGAGTGTGCAGATGCTCAACTCAGAGGTCAGAGGACAGCTTTCGGGAGTCAGTTTTCTCCTCCTACTCTGTAAGTCCTAGGGATCGAACTCGAATTTTCAGAACTGGTAGCAAGCACCTTCACCCGCTGAGCCACCTCACCGGCCCTGAGATTGTAGTTTTTACTGAAGACTTGAGCTTTTCTAGAGAGAACGTGCATCCCGTGGTGCGAAGGGAGGCACAGAAGGCACAGAATCGGCAGAGGAAGACTTTAGGGAGAAGCACCAACCAAGGAGTCCTGGCCCCGCCTGGCCCACTGTGTCAGAAGCTCTGTCAGCAGCCAGGTCACAGGCTGGGGCATGGCAGGGATTTGGGCTGTCTCTGGCCCTGCCCTGGCCTTGCCTCCAGCTCCATCAAAGCATCATGGGAGCTCCTCCGTTTGCTGAGCTGGATCTCTTCCAGGCCCGACAATGCCTACATCATGAAACAGGACCACAGCAAGCTGACAAAGACGCTCTGTGCCAAACTCAGACCTCAGCACCTGCTGCCCACCCCCAAGGAGTCCCAACAAGCATGTGAGTCAGGGGGTACATCAGCCAGGCCTGTGGTGCCAGGGTATGCGGAGGAGAATAAGGCTGTAAACAGAAAGCAGCACACACGGATAGCAGACGCCTCCTCACTGAGCCAACGGCACGGCTCCTCCGCTGAGATCGGGCAGCTCTGACTGGACTTGTGCCCACAGATATTTACATCTGCTGGGAACAGTTCCATCGTTACAAGTGGGTGGTGGAAGGCCCTGCCGGCCTCCATGGAGAGAGAGCCCAGGGATGCTAACCAGACTCCTGGCATGACTCCTGGTCCCACGCAGTAGCCTAGCTGGGCTCCCCCAACTAGTTCAGAGATGAGTAAACTGTGTTTGAGACCAAAGGGGCTTGCCCAAGTAATTCAGCATTTCAGCTAGGGCTTCCGTCGGAGCAGGTTTGCCGGGGACGTCCTCTATCCTCTGGCCCCTAAAGAAGTCTCCGACTCTCCCATCGCCTCACCCTGCACGTGGTCATGAGTCTCAACCTCCCAGCAAGAGCATCCTCCCTGGTTCCCACATACTCCCAACTCAGCCGAGTCCTTCTCCCAAGCATCCCCCATCGTGCCCCGTCACCGTGGCTTTGGATACACATGACTTCTCTGTTTGGCTCTCCGAGCCCCCCTCTCCGTTTAAAGCCAGAGGTGGCTGGCTCCTCAAGAAAACCTTCTGTCTTGGCCAGCTCTGAGTCTGAGCCTTCTTTCCCCATCCCTGTCACCTGACTGGAGGAGGAGACACAGATGTCACTTGGCCACATAGAACACTTCAATCACACAAGATGGGGACCTCCTTCCTTGCTACCCGCACCCCCATCTTCTCTCATCCTTGCTCAGCCCCAGCCTCACCATCACCTGTGATATACCAGATGCCCATAATCATCCCAAACCTGCTCTGGAAGGGGAATCCCTTCCATGGGGATGTACCCCCCACCTTCTAGGAGCCTGATACCCACCCTCTCTAATGGAAACTAAACTAAACTAAATTAAACTAAACTAAACTAAACTAAACACTCTGTCCACATACAGCCCAGACACAGAAGAGGCAGGATCTTTAGCAAGATGATACTGGGTCCCCTGGCAGGAACCTTCTTTGGGTTTGCAGGGAAATCCCCAGAGAAACTCACCCGGCCTGGGGAATCTCTATTACATACGGTATGTCTACATGATGTGACCAATACTGTGGTTTGCCTCCACTGTCATCCCTTCTAGTGCTTTGTTCCAGTGGACAGGGGAATTGAAATCAGAAATACCTAGTATATTAGTGGTGATGACAGGAGGGGCCCTCTGAGCCCATTTCAGCCACTGTGTGAATTTCCCTCCAGGGGACATGAAAGGCCCTAGCACCCATGAGATCCTCCTGTGGGCAGAGGGTATATCAGACTCAGGGACATAACCAGGGAGTGTCTCTCCTGAAATGACGGTATCTCTGGGCAGTGACAAAGACACAAAACTCAGAGTGTCGAGAACCTGGCCACATCGGAGCCTTGGTGCCGGAAGCCTGTTTCCCTCAAGCTGCCTCCAGAAAAGGAGGTTACACAGAGGCTGAGGTCCCACCAGACGCAGGCAGAAGTACCTCCTTCTTCAGGACCAGTGTGGCAACCATCTTATTCCTGCCCCATCTGGAAACTGGCTGGATCCCTGCCCTTCTCTCACAAGAGAACTTCATCCTTCAGCCGGACATTCTGTTCCCTAGCCAGGTGTGGCCCTGGATGTCCAAATGGCAGGTGCTGCCTTCTCCCCAAACTGAGGGAGCCAAGCACTGGTGAAGGAAGACAAATTTAGCTGCCCCATGTGGGGCAGGGTGTGCTCTATGAGGCATTAAGCAGCTGCCTTCTCTTGCCTGGGCTCAGGCCATCCGCCAGGGAACGGGAACAGGGCTGGAGGAAGACTTGCCTGCATCTCTCAGGCCACCCAGCATTCCCTGTGCTTCTTGAAAGAGACAGTGGTTGACCAAACTTCCCATCCATACTAAGTCACCTGGCACCACTTGAGAACTCAGACAAAACCGAAGGAGACGAGGTGTAGCATGCTGACCTCCATGGTGCATCCAGGACAGCAGGAACCCCTCGATATAGGAAACGAGGACTGTAGCATGCTGACCTCCATGCAGCCATCCAGGACAGCAGGAACCCCTCGGTATACAGAGAGTAAGCGTGTCCTGCACCTTACTAGCTCACTCAGGGCACACAGTGCCTAGCAATTGACCCTGCACTCTGCTCTCCCCTCCCTGGAGATGACAGTACTCGAGTACACAGTCTTACCTTCCTGGGGAAGCCCACCCCCTCATTTCCAAAGCCCTGCTGCCCATGTTCAGACATCCAAAGACGACCCTACACTCTGCCGACCTGCTCAGGCCTGCCTTCTGCTTCCATCTCTCCACCCCATGGTGGGGCCATGTGGGACATATGGCCTCTAGCTCCATCATTTCCTAACCTGAAATTCAGTCCTGCTAGGCACTTAAGCTGGGGGCTCTTCCGATGCTGGCCACACGGCCCTCTGCCACTCTCCAGCTGTGTGAACCCGGGCAGGTGACATGCCCACATGAGTGTCAGCGTCCTCGTCTGTAAAGGGATAACAGTGGACTGTCATGCCCACCCCTGTGGAATGACGTAATAGGATGAGCATGAAGTAACAGCACCGGGCAGGTGACAGTCCTGCACAGAGCAGGTGACAATCCTGCACAGAGCAGGTGATGAACTACAGCAAAGTCACACAGCTCCTTTAGTATCGGGCTCAGAGTGGAAGAAAACAAGTCTGGTCCTCTTGTCAGGGAAAGGCGGAGTGAGAAACTACATCTGTGGACAGAGACAGACAGACAGACAGACAGACGTCATACACGTTGATCTGGTCTCTGCCCCATCACAGCAACTGTGGTCTCACCACTCTTTGAAGTGGTCTCAAGGTGTCTCAAAAACCAAATTGATTCCTATTGTATGGAAGAGGGGAGTCTTGGGTAAACTGGTTACCAGGAGGCAGAATGGATCAGCCTATGCTGATGTCAAAGGCTGGGTGCTAGGGAGAAGGACCAGGAAGCCCAGAGAGTCTTCAAGTTATCGTGGCTGGAAATAAGGGGACAGGTGAATTTGGAGGGCAGGGGTCAGAGGTACAACAGGCCTGATGGAGGGGCGATTCAAGGGAGCAGCCCCCTCCTGGCAATGTGGCGAGAGCTTCCAAGGGAGACCAGGCGGGGAGAAGTGAGTGGCAAGACTGGCTCGGGCCAACAAGGATGGAGAGGAAAGAGGACCAGGTCCACCGACATGGAGGGCAGAATGGAGCTCATGCTGAGGCCAGGAGAGACAGGAGGTTGTAGTCAGGGTGGGTGTTTGTCTAGACTGTGTGTACAGGTAGCCAGAACAGGTCTCAGCAGGATGAGCACACTCCGCATGGGAGTTGTCACAGCCCTAGCTCTTCCACACGCAGCCCTACTCCCTGACAGAGCTGTGGGATACAGAGGCTGCAGGTCACAGAGACAGGCCCAATCGGGGACAGGTAGAGCAAGTGAGGACCGTTTTGAGGACACAGGCAGAAACAGAGTCTAGGGTGTCCATCCTGACCCTCAGACCTCTGGACTGACCAACATCAGGACCCTCAACAAGCCACCAATTCAGGGGCCCCCATCTTTTCCTGTGCATGGAGTCTGTAGCCTTTCATCCCTCAAGTAGGCTGTCACACCTTCCTTGCATGAATGGTCTACACAAGGCTTTCAGGAGATGGTTACCTGGACAAGGTTACCAAGGGCCCAACAGTCCTATGTCTGCAATTCAGCCACCTGTGGGGCCTCATGGCCCAGCTTCCATTTGGTTTTGAATTTGGAAAGTGGCTTCTCGCAGGCACGACCAATCCCACTTACCCCTCCAAGGGGCTACCTTGGAGAAGGCTCCAGGTGGCCTTTAACCTGGTAGAATTCGATGCCAAACACATCAGAACCCCTTGTGCTCAGCCCTGGGGCCATGAGGAAAGGCTCTGTGCTGCCTGATAGACTCTTACTTTACTAGTCATCTCAGAACAGAGACAGCTGCAGAGCCTTGCCCCCTCAGGGTCTCTGGACAGCCCCTGGCCCCCCAAGTATCATGGCATCTGCTGCAAGGGTAAAACCCCATGTGTGTCCAGATGTAATGCCGAGGATGGACAGACTTAGCCATGTCACTCAGCAAGTACACAGCACAAAGTTGGTGCCCAGTGAACAGACATTGGAGGCAGAATTAACTGGTTAGTATGATCACAGGGCCTTGCAAGTCAGGGAAGGTTGGGTGGACCCAGGGGTGAGCTGTTAGAGGTCAAGACTCACCATTCACACCCCAGGAGCTGGGTGAGATGGCTTAGCAACTAAAGGTACAGCTGCCAAGTTCAAAGACGTGAGTTCAGTCTCAGGATATGCTCACATGCCTTCATACATATAGACACAATGAATAAATACATATAAGATTAAAACAATAAGAAAAAAGCAACTGTATCTTCATTTGAGCTTTGGGCCTTTAGGAGTTCAGATTTTGGGACCCAAGGAAATAGCACTGGCTTTGTGTGACACACAGCAGGGCCCTGTGTCTTCTTGCTGGTCTTGTCAGCATCCATTGTAGGCACAAGACCCTCATAGCATAGGGTCTCAGGCTATGAGGGTCTCAGGCTATGTGTGCCTCAGGCTATGAGGGTCTCAGGCTATGGGTGTCTCAGGCTATGAGGGTCTCAGGCTATGGGGATCTCAGGCTATGAGGGTCTCAGGCTATGAGGGTCTCAGGCTATGAGGGTCTCAGGCTATGGGTGTCTCAGGCTATGAGGGTCTTGTGCATACAATGTATGCTAACAGTACCAGCAGTGAAAGTAACCAATCAAATTAGAGAGAGCCCAAGACAACTAGGCATGGTGAAACATGTCTGTAATCTCAACCATGGGGAGAGTGAGGCAAGAGGATCAGGATCCAAGACCAGCCTGGAGTACACAGCGAATTCTAGCTTGGGCTACAAAATGAGATTCTGACTTTAAAACTGGGGGGCAGATATCTCTCTTTCAGGCATACTCCAGCCATCTGGGCTCCAGGTCCACTGCTAGGTCCTGCTGAGAACATGGTGGTAAAACTACAAAGAGTGTATGACCTATACACTCCCGATACTCTGCCTCTCCACCCATGTGTGCACACTGGCTCACAGTGCACCACACAACCAAAGTATTCACATGCTCTCTCTCTCTCTCCCTCTCTCTCTCTCTCTCTCTGTCCTCTCTCTCATGTTCTCTGGCCTCATTGCAATAATTTCTATACAGAATTTTCTCTACCTCATCCTGGTAAGACCCTGTATAGTTTGCCAGTCCTAGGACATCCAGCCTTGTTAACAGGACAGCAGCACAAGTGGACATCAGGAGCAGGGCCTGCTGAGGCCCCATCTCCACACTTAGGCCTGCATGTAGACATGTTGAGCACCAGCCACGTGAGGGTTGGGAAGCCCGGCACAGGCTAAGGCTGAAAGAGACTCTGAGACTAAGTAGCAGAGGGAAAGCTAGGAAGAGCCAGAGAATTCTGGGTAGGGGCAGCATCCTACAGGACTAACCATGGCCCCGGTAGGTCAGGGAAGTCTCCTGGGGTGTGAATGGTGAGTCTTGACCTCTAACAGCTCACCCCTGGGTCCGCCCAACTTTCCCTGACCTGCAAGGTCCAGGTAGCTGTTTGGTTTCTCTTGGACATGGAATAAAGAAAAATTCAGGTGTCTCAAAGGAACGAAGGCTGTGGAGATGTTAGAATCCCTCGTCTCCATCCTGACCTGTCACAGTACAGGGCCACGGAGAGACCCTGTAGACTACTCAGTACAGGTGACTTTCCAAAGTGCCATACATGTTGCCTTGTGTCACCAGAGCCGCAGACGGTGCCTCTTCAGACTGTCTCGGCCACCAGCCTGCCTGTGTGACAGGCCTGCTTACATGGTGCCTTACTTCTGGGCTACCAGGTGAGTTGGTGGGGAGGGGCTTCCTTACCCTGTTGGAACCTTGAGGCTGTTGCCCTGTGGGGAAGGGGACAGCAAGAGAAGCCTGACTTCAGAGCTGAGAGTCAAGCAGAGCCCCTGCCTACCTTGGTTGAGCCTGGGCCCTGGGTGGGTCCATAGACTTGGGTAGAGGTGCTGGAGGCCCCGTGGTGGCTTGCAGTGGCAGGGCAGTGGCGGCAGCGTCCAGTTGCCTAGGTGATGACATTGAAGTTACGGAAGCTGGGAGGCCTGTGTGGCCAGCTCCAAGCCAGTGGGTGGAGCCTGGCAGGGAGCCCTGGGTCTGGGGACTGGCTACCAGGCTTAAGGGTACTGCGTTTGATCCTACTCCTGGTGTCCAACATGGGGGCAGGCTCCCACTACCTGGGAAAGTGAGCTGGGAAAGTAAAATCTCCGAGGGTAGCCCTACAGTGTCTGCTCCCCTGTGGATGGTCCCAAGCACATAAATCAGAGGATGGTACAGTGGACCCCTTAACACCCTGGGCCCGTCTCTCTCCCTGTTTTTTGTCCTTCCCTGCAATTCACAATAAGTCCTGTTTACCGTCATCTCAACAACACAGGTCTCCTTACCTGGTGGCAGATAAGAACTCCTCTTTTAAATGTTAGGAATCTACTGTGCCTGTTCATACCACACCAGACTCCAGTTGCTGTGGACCCAGGATAATGAACAGCCAGAATGCTAAATTCAGAATTTCTACCCCATATTCTTAACCACTAGTGTAAGGGTTTTGAGAGCATCCCACTATATTCCTGTTGTAATATGAATTATATTGGTAAACTATCATGTGCCATTTAGGCTCTGTAGAAGCAGACTCTGGGAGTGGGGAGGCTCCCTTGTCTCCCCTCAAACCCTTTGTCTTGGTATAGGCTGGCCCCAGGTCTCTGTAACAAGGAGAACAGCCCACAGATAAGGACATCAAAAACGTAGCCTTTGCTGGCAGTGTGGTGGTGTACACCATTAACCCCAGCACTTGGGAGGTAGAGGCAGGCAGATCTCTGTGAGTTTGAGGCTGGCCTGTGTTCTAAGGTACAGAATGAGTTCAGGGACAGCCGAGGTCATATAGTGAGACCCTGTCTTTAGAAGGCAAACCATTTCCAGCAGTCATTTCTATTGCTTAATTCATGAGATCATCAAATCAGAAGCTTACAACATCCAGTAGAGACATCTGGAGTAGCCTGGATGGTAGAGCAAGGGTTAACAGCATCAAATTTGGGGTTTACAAACATCCAGCAGAGATTGGCTGGGGAAGCCGAGCCAGCCAGCCTCATTCCTGGGCTTCCTTTCTATGAATGAATCTCCAGGCCTAAACTTCTCAGCTTCTCGTCCCATTGCAGCCATTTTTAAGGTTAAAAATTAATATTTGTGACTATATGTGCATGTGGGTGCAAATCCCCGTGGAGGCTGGAGTGTCAGTCCCCTCAGAACTGGAGCTGCCCAGTGTGGGTACCAAATCAGGTCCCTTTAGAGAACAGTATGCACTCTTCATGGCTATATAGTCTCTCCAATGCCCGCTGCAGACATTTTTATATCATGGGACCTCCCCCTGATGCTCATGAGGGAATCTTCCCTTTCAGACCTAGTCATTTCAGGGAGACTGGCCTCATACAGCTGGCCTTTAGAGGCAGGGACATGATAGAACATCGTCGGTATAAAGAACATAAGTAAAGAGGGGGAATGTTGAGGGTGGAAAAGCTTGAGTAAAGAGTGAGGGGAGGGGTCGAGGAGGACTAACTGGATAAAGGGAATACAAAGAAAAAAAAAACATTTGGAAAGTAAGATTTGCCCAACTGTGCGGTGGGCAACAGTAGTTTAGCTGTTACGGTGACAGGACAGCACCGGGCAGGGGATCCCGTGGGGAATTCAACAAGTGTTTCTGCACATCTCTCTCAAATGAGGCCAAGGTTGAAGGTCTACTCTCGCTGTACACCGGGCCCAAGATGGTGTCTAGGTGCTGACTTTAAAGATATTCTCTGTGTATTTCCATGGAAAGCAGAGAGAGCTTGTGAACGAACACACACACACACACACACACACACACACGAGTGCTCGTGAATACAAAGCTGAGGTGGTGCTTCGTGGCTTCAAACCACGTGTGCCTCTTCTCACACAGGAATGGGGGGAGGTGGCGATGGCAGGGGTGGGGGTGGGGCAGAGCTAAATTGGTTCAAATGAACGTATGAGATCATGGGTCTCCCCAATTCCACAGACGCTGCTGGAAGGACTGGCTTCCATTCCTCTTAGCTACTCTAAGCAACCAGTTCTTCCATCTTAGGAATAGCTGCGTAATTACTGCTTGTGGCGGCACTGGGTTGCCTGCCTGATTAACTGTGCAGGATGATCAGGGTGGTCCCAGCCCTGAAGCAGGAGGAAAAACTCCAGGGAGTGGGGGGCTGGTTAGAACGTGGTTGCCTTAGGGAGCAGGTTTGCCCAGCTAGCTCAGTCCTCAGCCACTCTGTGCTTCCAATGGAGATATCCGCATCATGCTTAAGTGGCAACGGCCAGGGCCCCCAAAGCCCTAGCGTCAATATTTACTTACTTCTGAGACTGAAGGGCTGCCTTTGTGGGCCCAACTCCTGCTCAGAAAAACAGAGGACACGCCCTTCAGAGGTCAGAGGCTGCCCTGGCTAACAGCCAAGGCCAGGGAGGTTGGCAGATGGAGGCCCAGTTAAGACTCCCTGCCCTCCCAACCTGTGTGACATTGCCAGAGCACCTGTTCTTTGTCTCATCTGACTCTTCCGTCCGGGCCAGTGGCTCTCTCACCCCAACTCGGTGAGTTCTGAGAGCACATAGGAGTCACACAGAGAATGTAACGGACACCTTAAGCCCTAGCCGATGCTGCTCACTTGACATGGATTGCAGCGTCCACACCTATCCACAGTACAACCATCACACTGGGACCGTGAGAAGAGTTACTACCTCTGTTCCCTGGTGAGGAAACTGAGGGACTGGAACAGTGCCCACCTCATCTGCCCTGACACAGCAGCCACCCAGCAGCCGGCCAGCATCCACCCAGCATCCACCCAGCATCTGCCCAGCATCCACCCAGCTCCCCTACAGCGTCTACTTTCACTCTTTGCAGAGATCCATGGATGCCTGGATCCTAAGCAAATCTGCCTTCAGTACATTCAGCTGTGTCCTCTCCTGTCTTCCAGAAGTTAAAGGGAGAGCAGGTGCCTAGGGCATCCCTGGAAGCCACCCTGCTTGCTTGCTGATGGTCCCTTGAAGCGCAGATTCAACATGGCCCCTATGTCAGACTCATCTCCACCACACCTGAACAACAGGAGCAAAGGGTGTCCCTGGAGAGATGGCTCAGCGGTCAAGAGCATGCACATAGGACTATATACTGTATTTGGGAGCTTAGCTCTCAGCACCCACACCTCACAACTGCCTGGGACTGCAGCTCCAGGGGGATCCAAGGCTTCTAGCTTTCATAGGCACTCCCACTCATGTGCACATACCCATACATACACACGTACATATAATTTTTTTAAAAAAAAACTTAATACAAACAGACAAACAGAGGGGGCTTTATTACAACAGAGGAAAGAAAGGTGGTTGGCATATGAAAGTTCTGGTCTCTCCAAAAATGACTCAAGGGTCAGATAGTGCCAGGGCTTACAGAAACGGCCATGCGTCCTGGGTGGTTTGCGTGCATGAGTGACTCAGATGTGTTTTGCATACACAGCAGCATATTTTACTTTCTGTAGCTCTCGGACTTTGAGGCTCGCATCTATCACAGGAAGCCTGGGCAACGGCCCTGGAATTACTCTGACCTCAATCTGCCTGTAGTCTTCCTCTCTGTTCTTGTCCCAATCTATCACTTTTGAATTAATCCAATTAGCGCCCTGTTTACCGATGCCTCGTATTTTAATTTGCAGCTTCTCTCTATAAGCTCAGGGACGCTTTTGCAACTTCATCTCTCCTCCCTCATTACTGACAAATAATTAGTCGAAGAGGTGTCCCTGATCAAAAATTAAGGGCCCAGAAGCAAGCCGGAGCATGCCTTACTCCAAAAGAAAAAGTGCCAGGAGGCCTCTGTAATTAGGCTTGTTGATGGTGGTTGACCACGGGGAGACAGAGGACAGTGGTGACAAGAAGGAGGGGGGCCACACTGTCTAATCCAAGTCTTGCAGATCAAGGACCTGCTGTCTCTAACTTACATGACCATCACCAGCAGAGCCTCCTTCTCTAGCGAGCAGGAGCTGAATCTAGTCTGTACTGTGTGGTAAGGCATCCCAGGGACCCCAGAGAATGGAGGCTTGGTAAATGAATGGTAAGATATGCCTGCTTATTGTTCATGATCTGGGCTGCACGGATACCAGGAAGTACCCACTGAGGAACTCAACTCCCCTTTGCGGCCCTACTGCATCTAGCAAGGGCCGCTGTGTGATCTCTGCAAAAGTGAGCCCTCCCCTCTCTACTGTGAGCCCCCCCACTCTGCTGCTGGTGGAGACACCCTGAAGATCCTACATGCCCTCTTCCCAGCCCTGGCACCTGGGATGCTCTCCTCAATCCCCACAAGGACCAAGGCTTCCCATACATCAGCTGAGCTGAGAGTCACCAGGGCTGTGCTTGAGCAAGGCAGTCTCCATCTGGAAGGTGGACATCAATGAGGCAACAGCTAGGAAGTCATCCCTAAGGTCCGGGATGTAGTTCAGAATGGGAGACTGAAGGACTCACTGAAAGATGGACACCATGCATATTGCCCCTACAAGGATGGACCCTGTGCCTAATTAGCACAGCTTCCCCAGACACACCTCCAGTGCTGGCAGAGGCTCTGAGCAGCAGGTGAGCAATTAGAGTCCCCTCTGTCCCCATGGAAGGGATCTGGCAGCTGCCACTGGGCAGGGACAATGGAACAGCCCTTCGTAGATATAGCAGCCCTTAGCAGGCTGACAAAGCCTGCTCTCATGGGTCTCCTTCCCACGCCCTGCCTACTCCAGGACCTGACCCTGGTTGACAAGAAGATGCCCAAGGCATCTATGCTAGAGTTGGTTGGTGGGGAGGCTGTGATAACATTCCTGGGTACCTGGTATCCCTGCCAGGTTCCCCCCTGGGGGTCTCAGGTGTGGTCCGTGGTGTCTCAGGAAAGGTCACAGGAGGGGTGTAGGAGAGTCTGCAGTGGAGGCAGGCAGGTGACTCACAACTCCCAGGATGGGGCTCAGAACACTAGCTCAGCACGTGGCACAGTGGCACTCCAGAGAGCAGTAGGCAGTCTGTGCTTTCTGTCCCTGGCTTCTTCCTCCGGCAGAAGACCGTTGATAAATGAGGCTTTGAGAAATCCAAAAGGCTTTGTACAGAGATGAAAACAACTATTTGAGTGAGGAACAGCTCAGGGAAGGTAGGGGAGTCATTGCTGGCTGTCAGTCTGGCGGAGGATTGACATCTGGAGTTTACAAAAAGCGGCCGGAGAGCAGCAGTTCAGCTGTTAACATTGGCTGCTCTTCCAGCAGAGCCAGATTCAACCTGTAGTACCCACATGGTGGCTCACAATCATCTGTAACTGTTCCAGGACCTAACACTCTTTTCTGGTTCTGGCCTTCATGGGCACCAGGCACACACATGGTACACAGAAGACATACATACGGGCAAAAACATCCCTTCCCATAAAATAATAGAATATACAAAGAACTCAAAAAACTAAACACAGGGCGAAGGAGGTGGTTCGGCAGTCAAAAGGACTTAGTGCTGTTGCATAAGACGGAGTTCAATTCCCAGAACCTGTGTCAGGTGACTTACACCTGCCCGTATCTCCAGTTCCAGTTCCAGGGGATTCGACATCTTCTGGAATGTTTGGGTTCCCGCAAACACGTGTTGCACAGATGGACACTCAGGCTCTCTCTCTCTCTCTCTCTCTCTCTCTCTCTCTCTCTCTCTCTCACACACACACACACACACACACACACACACACACACACACGTAAACCTAAAGCAAATATTTAAAAAACTAAACACACACACAAGCAACCTGGTGCTTAAAACGGAAGTGAGCAGACAATTCTCAAAAGAGGACGTACAAGGAGCTAATATACGCATTTAAAAGGTGCAATCTGAGAAATGCAAATCAAAACCGAGAGTCCATCTCAGCCACCGTCTGAAAACAAAAGTAGCCACTGCTGGTGGGGACGTGGACGGAAGGAAGCCCTCACAGACTGACAGAGGCAAGGCAAACCATTTCCGCCACTCTGGAAGTCAGTATGGAGGGTCTTTAGAAATAGATCTACCATGTGGACCATACCACGCCAGGACACCTGCCCCAAGGACTCCGAGTCAACACACCGGAGAGCTCAGTGCAGCACTAGTCACAAGAGCAGAGGAGCAGACAAGAAAAGTATGACAACTATACATGGTCGCACATTTATCCAGCCATAAAGAAGGACAAAGTTACATCCTTTTCATGAAAATGGAGGCAACCGGACATGACCGTAGTGTGTGAATTAAGCCAGTCTCAGCAAGGCGAGCACTGCATGTTTTCTCTCATATTTGGTTCCTAGGTTTTTGCATATGTATCTAAAAATCACATATGTATACACAACAAGAAAACAGAAGTGAGTTTTCTAAAGGAATAAAAGGGACCTAGGGGAAAGAAGTGTGCACATTCTGTACAACAGATGCCTGCAGGAAGATGTCCTTATGTAACACAGCATTACATACAAGGAATACATACAATGAAACCTTTAAGAGCAAATTCTCAGCCTGACCTTGAATAGCATGAGACCTTCTGTGTCCTGTTCTTGGGGACAGGATCACACAGGGATGCAGACCCTCCCTACTATGGGATTGATTTATTCCTGTTCTAACCCTTGTCCTCTAACAATGGTTCAGTTGGGCAGGCTCTCTCTAGCATGCATGTACATATGCTTGCACACACACACACACACACACACACACACACACACACACACGGGAGAAAGATAGTCAGGTCTCCCTCTTCTTTGAATTTTCATCTCTGAAGTTCTCAGTGTCCAATAAAACTACTGTTGAGGTGCTGGAGAGATGGCTCAGCAGTTAAGAGCTCTCTTCTCTCTCTCTCTCTCTCTCTCTCTCTCTCTCTCTCTCTCTCACACACACACACACACACACACACACACACACACACACACACGGTCATACAACAAACATAAAATACAAAATCTTTTTTAAAAATTAAAAACTAGTGCTGGGTCCATTGTGAATTTTCCTGTTGAAAAGCTGTTCTTTCTCATTGCTCTCACCACAGTACTGGGGTCAAACCCAGGGTGCTGTACTGCCAAAGTACTTTCCCTTTTGAAACAGGGTCTCATTAAGTCAACCAGGACCAGCTTGAAGGTCACTTTAAGCTTTCAATCCTCCTGCTTCAGCCTCCCCTGGTTAGGACCATGGCCCAGGCCTGAATTTTATTACGGTGACTTTGTCACACTTTGTGCTAAGCCTTCTACTCCCCTTGTGACTGTAGTAGCCTCCCAGCCCTCCACCTCCCCATCCAAAGACTGAGGAAACAAAGCCTACCTCTGCCAAGAGAGCAAAGCACAGACCTTTGTGCACAGCCACGGTGAAGGAAGCATCATGCAAATGTCATGGTTGTTACTCATCCTTGTACCGATAGCACACCGGGAAAACACAAGTACTTCCTTTGCAGAAGAGAGGGTTTTCCTGGGAACCCACAGAACGATCTAAAACACCAGGTGTCACCACCCCAGGGCCCCTTGCACCATTCAGTCTGCCCCAGGCCAGTGCCAGCCAGCTTCATCCTGCACTAGCTCTTTGGGCAAACTGAGTCTGGCACCACATCCCCTTTCTTCAGCCACAGTTCTAAGGTCTATATTGAGATTCAGAACATATAACTGCATGACACATGTCTGCAGGACACTGGGACACATGGTTCCAGAACAACCTGTTGGGCACCCTGAGTGAGTCTAGGTGACCCTGAGGCTGCAGATGCACTGAACATGGAGAAGCTGCCCTGTGTAGGAGCAGATGGTACAGCTCTGAAGGACACATACATCAGGAAAGGAGTCCCAGCTGGACAACCATCAAACCAAAGTCACATCTGGGGCTGGGTCAGTACATACTTGTTGTAGGCACAAGAACCTGAGTGTGATTCCCCAGAACACATGTCTCAAAGGTGGGGTGTGAGGGGTCATTGGTATTGGCTCAGCAGGCATTGGTAGCCAAGCCTGGAATGTTGAGTTTGAAACCCAGACCCCACATGGCAGGAGAGACCCAACTCTGTAAAACTGCACTTTGACCGCCATGGGCATGCTGTGGCATGTGAGTACCCACACATGTGAAAAATAATAAATGCACTAAAATTTGAGGAGAATATTGGCACCTTTAAAAACAAAAACAGACTTGATAGTACGTTATTGTTATCATAGTGCTTCGAAGGTAGAATTGGGGAGATGGAGGCCTGATGGAGAGATTCAGTGAGAGGCTCTTTCTCAAAAAAAAAAGTGGATGCCTCCCGAGAAACAATGCACACACACACACACACACACACACACACATGTACACACATGTATGCACACACATGCACACACATGCACACACACAATGTTTTATCTGTATATTCCTCACCCACATGCCCACAGAAGCACACACACATACACACACAATGTTATATCTGCATATTCCTTGCTCACATGCACACACATATGTACACACAGGCACACATGCACACACATGATGTTATATCTGCATATTCCTTGCCCACTTCCCCTCACATTTCCACACTAGCCTCTGTGCCACCCAGAGCTACCTTTTCTCTCTGGGACTCAGAAGAGCCACCTTTACCTGTATAGCACCTGTGCATATGGATAGGTACAACTTTCCTCCTGTACCCTATCTGATGTAATCTTTTTTCCCTTATACTTTAGTGACTGGGAAGGGACCTCAGTGGCTGGAACCTGCCTTCCCTGGGACAATCATAGCAGCTGTAGGATTTGGAGCCCTAACAGTAGGCCAGCAAAGGTACGAGGTTTGACTGAGGGACATTCCTTCCTGGACCTAGTGGGAATAAGAACAGAAATGGTCTTTACCTTTTCAGATTCTGCTCAGCAGAAGGAATCCAGTGGAAAGTAATTCTCATTCAGAGACCTTGCTGGCTTTCTAGGGAGCAGGAGATGGAGCCCCGAGCCTCCAGGCACACCAGACACGTTCCTACCACTGAGCCCCGGGCTCTATTGGTATGAGCATGCTCATTTCTGGCTTCTCTCCCTCTGTCTTTATGCCATTTGCAGGAAGAACAGCATCTTGGGCAGGATAAGAACCCCAGCCTGGAAGGCTGCTGCCCACTGGCTTCCCAGGTTATCGACTCTGGTCCTGGTAGACTGACATCTGCATAGAGCAGTTTTGTTATGAGTCAAACTAGATGAGATCCGCCCTTTAGTTTGTCCTGAGTCCTGAGCACTCTGCTCTGTGATTGGTAGACATTCTACTCCCTCTCTCAGCTGGGGGTATAGCACAATGCTGGCCTGAGTCAGGCAGAGTTCAATGGCTCACCATGGCCCCAGCTCTCAAAAGATCCTATATAAAGAGCCGGGCATGGTGGCGCACACCTTTAATCCCAGCACTCGGGAGGCAGAGGCAGGCGGATTTCTGAGTTCGAGGCCAGCCTGGTCTACAAAGTGAGTTCCAGGACAGCCAGGGCTATACAGAGAAACCCTGTCTCAAAAAACCAAAAAAGAAAAAAAAAAAAAAAAGATCCTATATAAACAAGAGGCCCAGGTCTATTAGTGGCTCTCTGTCCTCCTTCATCCCCCATGCCTGTTCAGTGCAGGTAGGGTACCTTCCCACAAGAACTCCCCTATATCCATCATAGAAGAGCAAGTGGAGACTGGAGAGTTCATGTGGTCTTTACCAACCTGTCTAAAAGTGAACTTGAGGGTCACAGGGGCTGCAGGCTGCGCGCCTCTGTTTGAACATGACTATTTTATATTCATGGTTGTCATAAAAGTCTTGCTGGTTTGGGTGTTGAATTTCCAATACAAGTAAGAGAGAGGGAGGGAGGGAGGAGAGAGGGAGAAAGAGAGAGAGAGAGAGAGAGAGAGAGAGAGAGAGAGAGAGACCCTCAGTACTTCCAGAAACACTTAACTATTTGGCTGGCTAAAACCTGATAATAAAATACTTGAAAGGATTTTTTTCACAACTCTATTATCAGAAGTTGGCCTCACCTCCAGAGACTGAGTTTGGCAGAGCTGTCTCCTGTGAGATGAAGCAAGCGTGGAAAAGCTTCTTAAAATTCCAAATCAAGGCATGGCTCACTCCAGAAGACAAGGCAGAAGAATCATGACCACCAGGCCTGCCTGGGCTGCTAGCTTAAGTTTACTGGATTAACTAAAATTCACATATCTTCCAAGCCATCCAAACACAAGGCAGATATACAACTGCTGCTCTTCTTGCATTCCCTGGTCATGTCTGTTCGAAGCCAGGGACAGCTAACCTTGCAGTAACCCAGCAACTAAGAGGGACCCAGCAGTGTCTGCAGGTCATCTCAACAAGAAACGAGCAAAACTCAGTGTACCTCTCTCGGGCTTTGCCTTTCTGACTCTTCCTGATACAAACGTGCTGAAAAATCTTTAGCAGGAGGTACGGTCGCCGAGTAATAGTTAGCTTTGTTTAAAAACAGGAAACTCTGGGGATGGAGAGATGACCTGGTAGTTAAGAGAGTTTATTGCTCTTCCAGACGACCCATGTTCCCAGGTACCCATGTCAGGCCGTGCACAGCCACCTGTACCTCCAGCTCCAAAGGACCGTGACACTCTCTCTGGCTTGGAAGTACCTACACTCACATGCACACTCCACAAGCACACACACACATACCCATAAATAATAATAATAAAACCCACTCTACATGAGAAGATGCAGGGATATTTTGTGGTAAAGAAAGTCTGTGGTTCCGCCGGGCACACGCCTTTAATCCCAGCACTCGGGAGGCAGAGGCAGGTGGATTTCTGAGTTCGAGGCCAGCCTGGTCTACAAAGTGAGTTCCAGGACAGCCAGGGCTATACAGAGAAACCCTGTCTCGAAAAACCAAAAAAAAAAAAAAAAAAAAAAAAAAAAAAAAAAAAAAAAAAAAAAAAAAAAAAAATCTTCAGAAAAAAGAAAAGAGGAGGGAGAAGGAGGGAAGAAGGGGAAAGAAAAGGAGAGGAGAGGAGAGGAGAGGAGAGGAGAGGAGAGGAGAGGAGAGGACAGGAGAGGACAGGAGAGGAGAGGAGAAGAGAGGACAGGAGAGGAGAGGAGAAGAGAGGAGAGGTGCTTAGAGTGGGGCTGGGAGAGAATGGACGAAAAGGTAGACTGGGAGAGAGGAGGAAGGACAGGAAGGGAGGCTGGGATGGAAGGGAGGAAGAAGGGTAGGAAGACAGACTGTGGGGGAAGAGGAAGGATAAACAAAAACTCAACTGATATAGAAAGT
Organism: Mus minutoides; assembly: GCA_902729485.2. Lineage (NCBI taxonomy): Eukaryota > Metazoa > Chordata > Mammalia > Rodentia > Muridae > Mus > Mus minutoides. The sequence continues at coordinate 2,119,485 of LR749639.1, read as the reverse complement.
TGGAAAGAGATAAGGGGCTGGAGAGATGGCTCAGCAGTTGAGAACACTGTCTGCCCCTCCAGAGGGTCCTAAGTTCAAGCCCCAGCAACCACACGGAGGCTCACAGCCATCTGTAATGGGATCTGACGCCCTCTGCTGGTGTGCCTGAAGACAGCAACAGTGTACTCATATAAATAAAATAAATCTTTAAGAGAGAGGGAGGGAGAGGAAAAGAGAGAGAGAGAGAGAGAGAGAGAGAGAGAACAGAGATAAAGAATATTCAGTGGTCAAGTTAACCATTGTCAAAGGCCATGGAGAAAGCTGCTTACTGACTTGCTTCCTGTGGCTTTGTTTTCTTGGTCTGCTTTCTTACACCAAGGGACCACATGCCCCCCCCCCCTCAGTGAGCTAAACCCTTTCTCATTCAATCATCAATCAAGACAATGTCCCACAGGTAAATCCAGTAGAGTCTTTTTTTTTTTTTTTAATTAAGGTTCCCTCTTCCCAAATGACTCCAGTCTGTGTCAAGTTGGCATAAACTATTTTATATATTTGGATATTTATATATATTTGGACTGTGTGACCCAGGCTGGCCTCAAGCTCCAAATCTTTCTCTTCTGTCTCCGCCTCTCCTTAGCTTTAGCATCCTAGGTTCTGGGATCACAGGGATGCCCTACATCTGAGCACAAATTGTCTAAAATTGGATTCATTGTAGAAATTTTTTTTTGAGACAGAGTTTCACTATGTATTCCTGACTGACCTGAAACTTTCTATGTATCTACCACTGCAGCTTCAAACTCACAAGAGCTCTCTCTGCCTCACAAGAGATCTCTCTGCCTCACAAGAGATCTCTGCCTCTGTCTTGTGAGTGCAGGGATGCCTGGCTGATAACTTCCTTTCATAAAAAAAATGTTTTAAAGCTTAATTTTATTATTTGTTTATGTATGTGTATTGCATGTGTATGCAGGCTCTTGCAGAGACTGGAAGAGGGTGTTAGATCTCCCGGAGCTAGAGTTACATACAGGCAGTTGTGGGCCACCAGCACCGGTGCTGGGAACAGAACTCTGGTTCTCTGGCAGAGCAGCGTGTGCTCTTCAGCACTGAGCCATCTTTCCAGCTCTATTTCCAGAATTTTCCAATGTTAAGTTCTGTATCACCTTTCTTAACTTCTGATTTCTGCTGAACTTTTGCATATGGGCCCCACAAAACTCTCCATGAATCCTTACTCCAGAGGCTGAGAAGCAACCCTGGAAGATGATTAAAAAACAAACAAACAAACAAACATTCCCTTATAATAAAGTACAAAATCAATCCTGTCACACTCGTGTGAGTATTTAATTAATTATATAACACCCCAAGAAATCCAACCTCTTCTCTATAATAGTTCTAGTTTTTCTTTTTATTTTTCTTTTTTCTTTTTTTTTTTTTTTTTTTTTTGGTTTTTTCAAGACAGGGTTTCTCTGTATAGCCCTGGCTGTCCTGGAACTCACTTTGTAGACCAGGCCGGCTTAGTTTTTATTTAAAAAAAAAAAAAAAGATTGATTTTAAGCTGGGTGGTGGCACACGCCTTTAATCCCAGCACTCGGGAGGCAGAGGCAGGTGGATTTATGAGTTCGAGGCCAGCCTGGTCTACAAAGTGAGTTCCAGGACAGCCAGGGCTATACAGAGAAACCCTGTCTCGAAAAACCAAAAAAAAAAAAAAAAAAAAAGATTGATTTTATTTTATGTGTATAAATGCATTGTTGGCGTGTAGTATGAGTACCATGTGCCCATGGATGTCAGAATAATTGGAGTCACAGTGTTTGTGGGCTGCCTTGTAGGTACAGGGAATTGAACTCAGGTCCTCTGCAAGAGCAGTCAGTGCTCTTAACTACTGAGCCTTCTAAACTTTCTTAAAACAGATTGTTTTTCTCTAATACAGAAATATCTAGATTTTCACGTCCAGATGCCATAAGACACCCCCTCACCAGATGACGAGTCCCACAGATTCAGGTCACTTCTCCAGCTACCGGCAGTTAGCCGCTGTCTATCCATGTTCTCCTCACGGCCTCTGCCAGTAGCTTTGATCAAAGAGATTTTGATTTGAGAAAGGATTTGATTTGATTTGAGAAAGGACTCTGCCCAGCACACGTTTCAAAGGCAGGCCCCTTGGGCTGGGTTCAAATGTCTAGAAGTTTAAAGAAGCTATATATAGGTTATAGAAACCTGGTCAGTTAACCTTTGTAAACAGAATTGGAACTGCCTGGCGCTGGCTGAAGGAGGAAATGAGTGAGATGCTTGTTTCAGTAGAGTTATTTGTATAAGAAAGAAACTGGATCAGGGCCTGTGAGATGGCTCTGTGTATAAGCCTGCTTACTACCAATAGTGATTGTCTGAGTTTCATCCATAGAATTCATATGGTGGAAGGAGATAACATTGTCTTTTGACCATCACACATGCACTGTGACATATACATAGATAGATAGATAGATAGATAGATAGATAGATAGATAGATAAAAAATTCTTTGTTTGGTCCCTGGCTTACAAGGGCTCTATGGTCTAACAGGCAAGGACTGTAACTGACAGAGGGACCACCAGCCTTAAGGTTCTTTGGGCATCTCTAGTGGGAGAAGCTCTGCAGATGGATTCTGCTGCTGGGACCCTGACATGGCTCCGCTGCCAGCACAGGCTCCTGAGATCAGCTCTGACACCCTTTATTTAACTAGCACAGCCACTTAGTAATTTCACCATGCCTATGCAAATACGTCCAGGAAGACGAGGCATGTTTCTGAAAATAAAAAATTGTTTACTGTGATCACCTTTGGTAGAAATGGGTTTACTGGTGAGACAACACAGTCAGGAAAGTGTTAAGACCTGTGTTCAGATGCCAGAACCCACATTAAAAAAAAAAAAAGCAATACCAACAAACAACCCACATTAAACAACAACAGCAAAGGGGCTGGAGAGGTGGCTCAGTGGTTAAGGGCACTTGCAGAGGACCTGGGTTCAGTTCACAGCCCCACATGGTGGTTCACAAATATCTGTAACTCCAGTTCCAAGGGATCCGATGCCCTCTTCTGACCTCCACAGGCATGCCAAGCATGTGGTGCACAGACATACATGCAGGCAAAATGCAAACAAAATGAAATGAATAAATATAAATTTAAAACAAAACAGACTGTGGGCAACAAATGCCTGCAAACTGGGGAGCAGAAGTCAGAGGAAATCCAGCGTTCCCTGGCTGGTTAGTCCAGAGTCAATGAGAGACCCTGTCTCAAAACAATAAAGTGGACAGGAAGCAAAGAAGACACTGGGCATGACCTCTGACCTCTACATGCACTCTGGCACACCTACACACATGAACAAATAGACACCTAAAATTTTTTTAAAAGAAGAAATGAGTGTGACTATAGAGAAAAATCATATTTTCATAGAAAACTATGTTTGTCCCTTGCATTTGCTATCATCTGCCTTTCTGGACTACTATACATCTACAAAATGGACAGGATCCCGAATCAGCTAGTTATCTCCCATGCGTGGCTGTCACTGCCCAAATCCATGGTTCTAATTTCCTCTCAGGCTTCTGCTTTGGAGTGTAGAGCTTGCCCTTCTCCCTAAAGTCCTTCAGGCTGTGGCTTCACATTATAAACCCAGTTCAGGTGCTTCTGCTGTGGGCAGGTTTCAAAAGGGGTGCTCACACATTCCTACGACCTCAACTGTGCAAGAACTGGAGGCCTGGCCCACAGACCTCTCCATCCCTTCCCTGCCCTGCCCTGCCCTGCCCTACCCTGCCCTGCCCTGCCCTGCCCACACAGTTCACACTGCTTTGCAGCCTGTTCCAATGGTTCATTCACTTCTGTTGATGAAGAACTAGAAACACATGCAAAGCCTAGCCCCTCCTCAGGGCCTGCTCAGGGCTGTGCAGCTTGAACCAAAGGATGTCACCCAGAGGCCCTCCAGCAGCATGGCCAGCCTGCAGTGGGAGCCACCACAATGCGAGCATGTGGTGGTCAGATGGGAGAGAAAGAGAAGTGGAACGGCTTAAGCATTATGAAGAGAGATGGAACTGGAGACTGGAGGGTGGAGAGGAGCAGGCTGTTGTGAGGGGCCGGCTACCTGAGGCCAGAACCCACATGTGGACTATGTCTGGGTCTGTGGCTACGCAGAGGTGGGTGCTGATGTCCACGGCTCACACTACCATTAAAGAACATGGGCTATCCCTTGTCAGAACAGATGTCTGAGAGCTAGACAGAACTGGCCCTTCCCTTCACTGGTGCCACCCTCTGGAGAGCTTGCCCCATCACTCACCAGCAGCACTAGGGAGAGCAGGCCCTGCACCTCACCCGGGCAGCACAGTGGACATGACCCTGGTGGGTATGGGGTGTGGGTGAGCAGACCCTCAGAGCATGAGTGTGGAAGAGCTGACTCTGCCACTTGTCTGCCATGAGGTGGCACGGGTGCAGAGATGATGCCCCTCTCCTCCCCACTTCTGGTAGTTGGGAAAGCTGCCCACAGGGTCATGAGTTCGGGAGAGCTATTCCTGCCCCTCACTGGCTGCAACATTTGGGAGAATGGGCCCTGTACCCTGTTTGGACAGCACAACAGAGCTGATCCTGGCAGAGGGGGCTCTTGATTCTTGATGCCTTTACCCAAGCCTCTCCAATGTTGCCATTGTAGGTGTTTGGTCCCACCCGTGGTTCTAAAATTGTTTTTTCTCCCATTAATCTGGGCAATGTCCATCAAAGTCACGCACCAAGCGAAGAGACTGGGCAGGCAGAAGACAACTGTTTTCCTCCTTCATAGGTCACCCTCTGGGGAACCTGACTCCATCTGCAAGGGCCATCAAGTGTTACATCCACTGACCCTCTGATGTCCCCATGTCTCCTCCATGGCCTAGACCTGTCTTCAAAGCTCTTGTTCCTTCACAGACAGGGTTGTTTCTTCAGTCTGGCACTCCAGCTTCAGTGGAGATGTCCTGGGATAACACTTCCCCTTCTCTTTCTACTTCTTCAGAATGCCTCCCCTATCCCGAAAACCATGTTGATGTCTTCTGAAGCACTCCAGCAGCCCCTGTTAAACAGGCAGCTGGGGCAAGCAGAACCTGCATGGCCCTGAGGCTGCAGAATCCTATGCAGGGGGAGTGTTGTAAATACATAAAACTAATACAAGGAATTCTCCCCAGAACCTCAGATGAGCCACACATCTGACTACAGGCAGCCTTAAAGGAGATCAAAGAGGGTAGACTCAGGGAAGGCCAAGAGAAGGCCATGCTGCAGAGTCAGAGACTGTAGGCAGACCTGCAGGACAAGGAGCTGCCAGGATTGCCAGATCTTGGAGGAACATAGAGGGGATGCCTAGTTGAGAGGAACTAGTCTTGCCCACACACTGACAGGTAGCCTCTGGCTATCAGAATATATAGTGGCAAATTAGACCATTGGTTTGTGCTCATGACCTTCAGCATAATAAGGACAGCACAACGGAGCTGACCCTGCTGGTGGGGGCTTGGATTCTTGATGCCTTTACCCCAGCCTCTCCAGTGCTCGATTGTAGGTGTTTGGTCCTACCCATGGTTCTAATGAAGTGGCCACAGTGTTCAAATGACATTAATCTGTGATGGTCATACCTCTGGGTTAGGACAAGGTCAAGTCAAGAAGCAGCTGTCATAACTCAGAATTACAGGTTGGCGACAAGAACAAAAATTTGAGCTTTCTGCCAAGCTGGGATATCCAGTGAAAATATCAGTAATTGCAATGAGTGAGAAAAATACCACGGACTGTAAAAAAAAAAAGTGCTTGTTTGTTTATACACTTATGACTGAAGATGAGAAATTTCACTTCAGTATTAATGCAAATTACGATGCTTCTTTTCTACCTACATGAGTTCATATCACACCTAATTCTAATCACCTAGCCTCAAAGAATCCTCTCAACAGAATGCCCTGTGCAGGGTTCTAGGGTCCTGTGGCTCTGACTGATAGGTTATATTTATACATCCAGCACTAGCTACACTGGCGAGAACCACCCAGAAGCTCATACCCTGGACTATTTGTCAGATCTGAGATCTAAAATCCCACACTGTGAAGGCACAACTCCAGGCCCCTTGAATCACATGCTAAAGCCTCCATTACCTCATCTGTAAATGGGCATAATTACAGTACCTACATCAAGGGGATGTTGGAAAATTACAAGCAAAAGTAAAATCCTAAATTATTAAGCCTAATACCAGCACACAGCCAGTGTGTGCACTAGGTGCTAATTCCTGCAGATACTTCATAAGCAATAGTTTTGCCAAGCAATCCCTTCTCTTTGATCCTCCCCTGTGGAGCAACATGTTCAGGGAAAGCAAAATGGTTTAAAGATAAAGAGGAGAGAGAGAGAGAGAGAGAGAGAGAGAGAGAGAGAGAGAGAGAGAGAGAGAACAAAGGCAGATGGACCACGGGTTGTTCTGCAGGCTGGGTCCTATAGAGAGGACATTGCCTGTTTGTAAGGTGGCTGTAAGCATTCCTCCTTCCATTTTTCCCAGGAGAGCTTGGTAAATGCACCCATAAGTCTTCTCTCCAACTTTGCTTTTCTCTTTATTCATGAATCTCTCAACTATGTGCATGGAGTTGCAAGGGGACAACTTAAGTAAATGTATCAGTTACACTCCTTGCTGAACATTCAGACAGAAACAAGATTGAGTGATCTGGGTTCCAGGAGTCTCTGCCACACTGTTACTCATAGGTAGAGTTGGTGTCAGCAACATTTAAAAGTATCTGCTTAGTCTTTGATGAAACTGAAACTAAAGGCTGCCTCAAAGTTCCTTCTCAGAAGGAACACAGAAGAGTGTTTTGAGGATTTCTCTCCACCCACTGCCCCAACACTATTCATCAAGTGCACTTTTTTTTTTTTTGGCTTGCTTTTGAGATATGGTAAATTGCCCTTGAGTTTGGTGACAGAAATAGTTTCTCACTGAAATGTACACGGGACTTTTTAAAAGTGCAATGACAAAAATGACAAGAACTTTGGAGTGCTAGGAGCCTTGGGTTAGTGCATCCCTAGATAGCAGGGTGGTGAAGCTCCCTTAGTTCTCAGCCCTGTCTCCCTTCTTCATCTCTACTTTAGCTATTCTCCTTTGCATGTGTCAGCACTGGAAGCCCATTCCAGGACCTGGGTTGGGCATACTCTATAAATAAACATGAAACAGGAGCATCTTTATCACAGGACGTACTCCTGACAGATGCTACTAGCCTCCACCCAGGTCGCAGGCAAATTCCTTCCTGCACGCATGGGCACACTGCACATGTGATGGCCAGAAGACAATGTGGATCCACAATCTAGCTTATGGGTTCCATGGATGGATCTCAGATAATCACTCTTGGCAGCAAGCCCCCTTATACAAGGAGCCATCTCACAGGTCCCGAGCCAGTTTCTTTCTTTCTTTCTTTTTTATTTTGTATTTTTTTGGTTTTTTTGAGACAGGGTTTCTCTGTATAGCCCTGGCTGTCCTGGAACTTACTTTGTAGACCAGGCTGGCCTCGAACTCAGAAATCTGCCTGCCTCTGCCTCCCGACAGTTTCTTTCTTATACAAATAACTCTATGGAAACAAGCATCTCACTCATTTCCTCCTTCAGCCAGTGCCAGGCAGTTTCCATTCTGTTTACAAAGGCCACCTGACCAGGTTTCTATAAGCTCTTTGAGAAAAGCAGCGTTATGACTCTGTTTCGAAGATGGGTAAACTGAGGTTCTGAGGATTTAAGTAACTTGCTGCCTCAAAAGACACAGAGAGTATTTGAACTCAGCATCTGACTTCTAATCCAGAATGTTGTCACATAGGGTGGCCATCAGAATGGGCAGGTCCTGCCTGCTCCACAGAGCCATCACTAGAAGGACAATTTGCTCAGCATCCTGTAGTTAGTTACCTGTGCTTGATAGGCAGGCTCCCATAGGCCCACCAGTAGTAGTTCAAGACTAGTTATGGGTATGCAACACCTTTGAAATCGACTACCTGATTTTTAAAATTGCATACACAATCTATACAGTCATGGATGACAAAATGTTAAATACTTTCCTTTTGCTCACAAAGTAATGTTTTACAATTTTATTGAATAAATCAAAGGATGGAGGCTGGGGGGGGGCAGCATTTGCAACATACCAAGAATTCGGGATACATTTTGTCTCTGTTGAGTTTTTTTCTAAAGCTAAACAGCAACAGAAGCAACAACCAAGAAAACCAATTCGAGGCAGTAAAGCTCAGCAGGTAGAGTTGTTTGCTGCCTATCCTGGCCACTTGAGTAAATCCTTGAGACTGATAAAATGGAAAAAGAGAATCGACTCCTAAAGATGTCCTCTGACCAGTGCACGACTCACACAGACACAATTTAACTTTTTTTTTTTTTTTTGGTTTTTCGAGACAGGGTTTCTCTGTATAGCCCTGGCTGTCCTGGAACTCACTCTGTAGACCAGGCTGGCCTAGAACTCAGAAATCCACCTGCCTCTGCCTCCCAAGTGCTGGGATTAAAGGCGTGCGCCACCATGCCCGGCACAATTTAACTTTTAAATGAAGAAAAACACCAACCTTCCCCCAAATATTGTTTCAACCCAGGTCCCAAGTGCCCATTTAATTAATTAACAGACCTCAGCACATACAGGGAACCAAGTGTCTTGGGGCTCAGAAGTCAGAGCTTTTTTTCTGAACCCCCCCCCCACACACACACATTCGGGTGTGTATGTGGACAGGTGCTTACAGATGTTCTCATCTCTCAAGAGTGAGAAGGTAACAGCTACCCAGTCCAGAAGGACCTGATGTGGAGCAGGAGAGAGTGCGGGCAGCCCGGGTTCTCTACCTGGAAGACTAGAGAGGCTACTGAGGCACCACAGTGAACTCATCACAGAACAGCAGCAACACACCAGGAACCCACACCTTGGGACCAGCATAGAGGTTGGGCTCTAGCTGGGTTTCCTCTGTCTTAGTCTGCTTCCACGGCGGGACCTGAAAGGCCTTCTGCCTTACAGAGGTGGGGATTTGCATTCCTTGTGAGGTAGGATACCCACGCACCTCCCAACTTCCCCTATTACCAGACCCGAGCCCCAGAATCTCCGGGGATGGCGATCCCTCGCCACCTGTAATGTACAGTGTGGGCAGGAGGCAGGTCCATGGGTTGCCGAGGCGCCAACTGCTTCTACTCCTAGCCTCACTCTGGCCGGCCCCTCCTGCCACTGACGCGGAGTCCCAGGGGTCGTTCACTCGGCTAGCACCCGGGCTGCCGCTCACCCGAACCCCAGCCTCGGAGCCTCGTGCGAGATTCCTGGCCCTAGCTGGGGTCCCAGCGCTGCCTACCTGCTCCGGGCCGGGCCGGGCGTCGGTGTCGCCGAGGGCTGGGCTGCAGCGTTGCCTCCTCGCCGGGCTGCGGGGAGGGCTGCGGGACGGCGGGTTATAAGGGCGCGGAGCAGGGAGGCGGCGGCGAGGGGGCTGCCGCAGGCTTAGCGCCTTTCTTGGCGGACCGGCGGGAAGGCAGCGCGGGCACTCAGTCGTGGCGGGAGGAGGGCCAGCTACCGGGGCCCCTGGCTCCCACGCGCGCCCCGCCTCCCCAGCTGGCTCTACCCGAGTCGGGGTCCGGGCCCCGCTCCTCCCGCCTCCTTCCCGCCGCCGCTTGGCGCGCGTCGCCCAGCTAGCCCCAGCGGGGTCTCCTCCGCGGGGCCGCACGCTCGTAGCTGGAGTCTTGGTCGAAGCGGGACCGGACCATGACCTTTGGCGGGGCTCGGGGCGCCAGGAAGGGTGCGCAGGTGCCGAGGGGGAGGACACAGGGCGCCCGACGCCTTGTACTCCCTCTGACTCTCTCCTCCGCCTTCTCCCCAGATGCCCATCTACCCCACGCCCCTCGCTGCCCTTACTGTCCTAAGCCTGCAACCCGGGGGGGGGGGGCAGGAGTGCCCTCAGCGGGGTGGCTGCGCCTCTTCCAGGGCTCGCTCGGCCTGAGAAAACCGAGAGGACCGACTGAAACTGAACGTTGAAAGCCCCGGAGGAGAACCGTTGTCGTTCGGCCAGCACCAGCGGAGTTCCGTCTCTGAGAACGGCTCGAAGCCCCTCTCGATTTGCCTGGCAGAGACCACAGCCCGCCTGGAAAGAGGGTCGAGCGCAGACCCTCTGGGTTGGACTCTTCAAACTCCAGCCAGAAGTTGCGCCTCCTGATACCCACACACCCCGGGGGCCACGGCCTGCAGTCCGGGTTTCCTAGCCCAGGGTATCAGAGTCTTTCCTTGGATTGGTGTCCTAAGCGGTGCCCAACGGATGCCCACAAACTGTGCACACAGAGCGGCTCAGGGTTAGTCAGGGGACTCCTCTCTGGCTCGAGAAGTCTACTTCACCACCCGCCAACTCCCCTCTGGGCAAGTGAGCGTTCTCCCGTGCCCTCATCAACCGCGCAGACCCTTAGTCTGGCGCACAGAAGGAGTTGCGTCCTTGTGGGACTCCTTAGAGGCGCTGCAGGGTGGTCCTTGCCCAAGGTCTTCCCACACGCCCTGGAAGTCGCTTTAGTGCCGCTAGTGGCGTTGCAAGGGAGGTGGGCTGGTGCAGAGCGAATTTCCCTCGCACTCGAAAGCTTGACCTGGTGCCAGGCCGATTGCTACGAGGAGTAATTATTTGCGAGCTGCAGATTAGAGACAAAGATGAACACTAAGTAAGAGTTTGGGACTGGTTGGGAACCGAAAAGGCCAGCACGCTAGCCGCGCACTCTGCAGATCCTCCCCGAACGGTGCAAGCATCGCCATTCATTCATTCATTCCTGGAAATTAGATACAACGGTGCGGAAGAAACTCGAAGCTATGAGCTGGACCGAGCAATAATACCAGGTCCCGGTCTTTCAGAATTCGGAACTTAGCGCCAAAGGCAGCGGCTGAGCCATAAAGTGATCTTCTGAAGCGCTGGATGCAGACAGGAACATCCAACCTCCCGAATGACACCGGAATGGGGAGCCTTGTGGGGCACAGGACGCAGGGTGCTGCGCGAGGGAGGGAGCAGAGCGCTTTGGGGAGCGAGCTGGGTCTGAAGCCCAGTAGATGCTGTATCCTACATGCCCACCGAGGCTGCCGTCCCGTGTACCGAGCCACACCTCTGAATCAAGTCCACACTCTAACTCAGAACCTCCAAGAAGGTGAGGCGACCCACGAGATCCACATGCCTTCGAATTCGTTCCGCCACAGACCTAAGAAACACTTGAACGTCACGAGGTCACGCTGCAGGTGCTCGCTCTCAGGAAAACCTCAAAGCAAACCTATATTTATACTTATACGTGGAAAATAAATTGTAATACATAGCATACTTTGCTTTGTTCTGTTTGAGAAAGGGCCTCACGTAGTCCTGCATGGCCTCCAACTCTATAGGTAGCGGAGGATGACCTTGAACATCTGCGTCTCTAGTTTCAAGTGCAGGATTTTTTTTTTTTTTAAATGCAAACCATCGTGCGGGATTTATGCGATGCTGCGGACCAAAACCTGGGTTTCATATATGCTAAGCAATCACTTTGCCAACCGAACCGCACTCTCAGCTCCTGTAACAAAAACTTTGTTATCTACTAAAGACGTGTATCGAAATACGACTATATACTTACACATAAATACGCATTTACATGTAAATAAATGTATGATCACAAGTACAGACGTCTAGTTACAATCTGAATTTCAGATAAGGAACTTTTTTAGTCTAAGTATGCCCCAGGTAACTTTTGGGAACATATTTATATTGTGATTTATCTGAAGTCAGAATTCAGTCTTCCATTTCGGGGTTTGCAGGGAGATCCGCTATGGCGCAAAGGCGCTCAGCCCCTTTAAGACTCAAACTCGGACTTCCCGTCCCACAATGCCGCGCGGCTGCTTGAGGCTCCCATTGGCTGCTGCTAGCTTCCGCCCCTGTACTTCCGGCCGCTGCCCGCGGCGGTTGCGGGAGGTACCTCGCAGCTGGGCTGGCCCGGGCTGGCCGTGGCCATGAACTTCTCGGAGTCATTCAAGCTCTCGGGCCTGCTCTGCAGGTTCTCCCCGGACGGCAAGTACCTGGTGAGCCACGGTGCGCTGGGAGGAACCTAAGCGTGGGCGCGCGATGTGTGCACGGGGCCGGGGCGGGTCGAAAGGGGGCGGGAAGGGGGCCCAAGCCGGGCGGCCGGCGGGGAGGGGGGCTGGGGGGAGAGGGAGTCAGGCAGAGGGGTTTTAGCCGAGGGAGAACCAGATGATTAGAGAGAATGAACCTGAAGCCAGAGAGGGATCCAGGCCAGGCTGGGGGATCCTGGCAGGTGACCAGGGTGAAGAAAGGGGACGTGGAGCAGAGTAGGGAGCAGAGTAGGGTTGGAGTTGGGGTTGCCATTCTGGCAGGTGGTCAGGGTTAGGAAGGAGGTCTTTGAGCAGGTGGCCAGGGTTGGGTGGGTGCCAGGCTCCCGGCTCCAGTTCCCTTCATCAAAGTTGGATAAGATGACGCTGCTTTCACACATTTGAGGGCACAGGGGATGGCAGCTCCTTGCTATTTTGTATGTTTTCTCTCCTGTGAGCGAGCTGGTTAAACGGGGCCCTTCTTTGTGACACTCATCACATGCAAATGGTTTAAATAACTAGCTTTCATTGCTAGGGTTGGATGTTAGCTGTCTATTCTTTGGGTGGCAGGATAGTGTTCAGATGGGTGTTTCAAGGTACACCAACACAACCATTGTGCATTCGTAGAAGGTTGATGTTAGGAAGCCATCAGGGAAAACTCATGACTCATGTCTTATTAAAAAACTGTGGTTCTGTGCCAGTCGGGTAGCTTGGCTAGTAACGGTACCTGCCACCAAGCCTGATGACCTGAGTCCCAGCTCTGAGACCCACTTAATGGAAGGAGAGAACTGTCTCCTGTGTGCTGTCCTCTGACCTCCACATAAGCCGTAACTAGTGCCTGGCCCTTCTCACATACAGATGCAATCCTAATTTTTAACAAGTTTTCTTTGATTAATCTATCATTCTCTTTTTAAGTGACTGATCCCATTGATTGATTGATTGATTGATTGTCTGGGTTTCTCTGTAGCTCTGACCAGGTTGTCCTTGAACTCAGAGATCTGCCCCTTGTCTCCTGAGTGCTGGGATTAATGGAGCATGCAACCATGCCTGGCTGTCTTGATTTTCAGTTCACAACCCTGCTGTGTTTGTCCAGGCTTTTGAGACATCCTTTACCCTCCTTATATACATCATCCTAACAATATAGAAAGTGTCAGGATAGGACCTGCTTAGCAGGGAAAGGTACTGCCATGCAACCCTGAGGACTTGAGCTCCAGCTCAGGAACCCAGGTAAAGGTGGGAGGAGACAATTAACCTCGCACACATTGATACATTTTACCTTTTTCCAAATGCCTCCAGAGATAAGGGTTGCTTTACGGTTCTGAAAGTCTCAGTGAACAGCAAAGAAGTTGCATTTGGTTAGCTGATATTAGTGTTTGGCGGTCATCAAAATGTTGTGGAGCTCTTAATAATTGTTTCTTTCTTTCAAGTCTTGTCCTAAGTCCTGGGCAGAGAGAGTCCATGTTTCCAGTGTTGGTGTCTTCAGTGGTTCCTAAGGAATCCATTGTAACAGGTCACTGCTCACCAAACTCTAATGTGAAAACACAAGCCCTCTGATAGGTCCTCCTTCTGATCTGCACTTGTCCTCCTGCTCTCTTTCTACAAAAGACAAATGTGACTTCATTTTTTAAAAAAAGTCTGTGTGAGACAGAGAGAGAGAGAGAGAGAGAGAGAGAGATGCTACAACATGCGTGTAGAGGGCAGAGGACAACCCCCAGTGTTATTCCATACCTTCCACCTTGTTTGAGACAAAGTCTCTTGTTCTTTGCTGCATAACGCAGGCTAACATGTACCTGCCTCAGCCTCCCCTCTGCCTCCCCTCTGCCTCCTCATAGAAACTAGGATTTTAAACAGTTTTTAGGATTAACACAGTTTTATGTGGCTTCTGTGCATCCAAACTTGTTTCTGAGGCAAGTGCAAGTTTTTGGCTTTTAGACTATTGTATAATATGCAAAGCTGGCCTCAGACTCAGAAAGTAGCTGAGCACCTCCCTAGTACAGAGATTACAAGTGTGCACCATCACTCCCAAGTAGTCACACACACACACACCCTGACTTTTTGAGACAGAGTTTCTCTGTGTAGCCCCAGCTGTCCTGGAACTTACTCAGTAGAGTAAGCTGGCCTCAAACTCAGGGATCTGCCTACCTCTGCCTTCTGAGTGCTGGGATTAAAGGTGTGTACCACCCCCACCTTTAAATTTACTTGTACAGATTTGTGGGTTGAAGTATGATAATTTGGTTAATATACACTGTGTGGAACTTTTAAACTTTTGTACGCTCCACCTTTTACTCATTTTGCAATGAGACCCATAAGTTTTGGTCCACATGAAGCTAAGTGTGTCAAACGGGAGGGGAGGAGATGGCCATCGAGGCAAGGCTCCCTGCTGTAGAAGAGATGCTATCCCGTGCCCTCTGCCTCACTTTTTAGGCTTCCTGTGTCCAGTACCGGTTAGTGGTTCGGGATGTGACGACCCTTCAGATCCTTCAGTTGTATACATGCCTGGACCAGATCCAGCACATAGAGTGGTCTGCAGACTCCCTCTTCATCCTGTGTGCCATGTACAGGCGGGGGCTTGTGCAGGTTTGTACCATGTATTACTAGAGTATATAGATGGGTGCTACATGTCTGTGGGCCTTGAGCAGGCGTGTGCCACTTACATATGTGATATGTGTAGGCAGGCACATGACACATATACATACGACTCACTTAAGTGTGTCCCATGTGTAGATGAGGTGCTTGCACTCATGGGGCATGTGTAACTAACTGGTCTGGTGCTGTTTCTGTAGCAGAGTCAGAATTAGGAAATGGTTCCAAAATGTAACTAGGAAGGAGTCCAGGTGTTTGCACCCTTCTTTCAGGTTTAGGGGGAAATGCAATGAGGCTCAAGGTTGCCTTCTTTTCTTATGTGTAATTTATTTATTTTATGTGCATTGGTGTTTTATCTGTATGTATTTCTGTGTGAGGGTGTCAGGTCTCAGAGTTACCGACAGCTGTGAGCTGCCGTACTGGGCGGGGGCTGGGAATTCAGTGCTCTCGGCTGCTGAGGCATCTCTCCAGCCCCCAGATATGCTTTCTTTTAAAATGTAATGCTCTCTAATAGTTTAATTCAAACACTTTTGATGTGGAAAAACAAACAAACAAGCAAACAAACACTGAAACAGTAAATTGTTCTCAGTCTTTGAGCATGATTTTTCTGAGAGGGAAGTATTTTCAATGGCAGTGGAACAACTTGGACAGGGTCCTAGGAAGTTCTAGAACCTTCTAGAAGGCCATGTTCCATTAGTCACTAAGCCTAACTAATGAGGTCACAGGGATGGGCACATGAGCAGACCCTTCAAAGGTGCACTGCAGTGAAGTCACCAGGAAGTGTGGCTTGCAGCTACTGGGCCATCTGAGGTAGCATGATATATCCTCTCCCTCAGAGAAGCCTCCTGCGTGGTACAGCTGTTTGCACTCCTCTGTTTCTTTTATGAATCAAGGTTTGGTCACTTAAGCAGCCAGAATGGCATTGCAAGATCGATGAGGGCTCTGCGGGGCTGGTCGCTTCCTGCTGGAGTCCAGATGGCCGCCACATCCTGAACACAACAGAATTCCACGTAAGCTGGCCAAACGTGGCCCACTCTGTTCTTCACCTAAAATAGCCTGGGAACGTGAAAGTCTGGTTCTGGCGCTTCAGGCCAGAGTTCATAAACAGTATAATTTTTAAATTCTATTTTAAAGAAAAATAGGATATTAGAAGGAGTTGGCAAGATATCTCAGTGGGTAAGGCTCTTGCTACCAAGCCTTGCCACATGGTGGAGGGTGTGAACAACTTGTGAAAGTTATCCTCTTATGTACAGATGCCCACTGCTCCAAAGTCAGAGTAAACAAGGAAAAGTGTATGTCTTCTGTAATGGGCTGTTAAAGGCTGCCGTGCTCATGCTAACATCTTAAAGGGACCAGTGTTCATGCTAACATCTTAAAGGGACAGGTGTTCATGCTAACATCTTAAAGGGACATTTGGCCTGGGATTTTGGATGCATATTTGAGTGTTTTCTAGACAGCTTTGGCCAGCAATCTTCATGCTTATGGAGTTTTGCAGACTCGAGACCAGCTTCTAGATCTCATAGTCTTGGGCTCAGTCCCTCCGTTAATGGCCCAAAGGAAAGGTTACCCTTTTTTTTTTTTTTTAAGATTTATTTATTTATTATTTGTAAGTACACTGTAGCTGTCTTCAGACACTCCAGAAGAGGGCATCAGATTTTGTTATGGATGGTTGTGAGCCACCATGTGGTTGCTGGGATTTGAACTTGGGACCTTCGGAAGAGCAGTCGGCGCTCTTAACCACTGAGCCATCTCTCTAGCCCCCACTGCAGAGTTTATAAACTGTTTTTTAATGTACTTTTATTCAGCAGCTGTGTTACACTCACTGAAATGGAAAGGAACATTTGAACAGAGAGTAGACTGTACAGACTGCCTTTGGACACTGTTGACCTACTGCTAGGTCATAGCCACTGTGCCTGTGACATCCAAGTGAATGGCACATCCTGTGTGGAGGAGTATGTCATAGCAAGGGAACCCTGAAAAATATACCCACCCTTTTTGTTGTATTGAGACAGGATCTCACTATGTAGCCCTGGCAGGCTCACCTCAAACTCAGAGAGCTGCCTGCCTCTGCTTCTTGACTACTGGGATTAAAGTAGTCACCAGCCCTACCTTATTCCAAGTATTTATATTTTAGCTTCTAAAAGACCCACAGACTTCATTTACCACCAGCTAGGCTCGGTGGTCAGGAGGTGACCCTGTGTGCATGACAGATTCGTAGAGTAGACACATAACTGAGAGTCATACATTCCTGCTCAGGACAGTTAGATCACTGTGTACTCTTCTGGAAGTCCACATGAGGGTGCTGCAAAATGGAGAGAGGCCTGGCTCCCATGAGACAAGGAGAAGATGATTGAATTGTATAGCTGGTGTCTGGTCCATGGAAGACACTCACCTGCACACTTCCCAGAGCACCTCCAGGCCTTGAGAGCCTGCCAGCCTCCAGAGGGCACCTTTGACTGCATTGCACAAAAGCCATTTTCACCTTTTTTGGAGAGTCTTGCGGTCCCTGATGCATATGACACTGTGCGGTTTACAGCAGCTCACAGATTACATCGCCTGTACATGGCCCCTCCTAGCAGACATAGCTGCTGCTCTTATTCCTAGCAAGGAAAGGCTTGCTGGGGCACACTCACCTGCCGTCTGCTGCTGGGCATGGGTTGTGAGGCACCCGTGGCTTTGGCCTTTTTATGCACCTCTTCTAGTGTCTGGATCCTTCCAGGCTAGTGCAGATGGGTGTGTACAGCTTCCTGAGGATTTGCATCAGGATTTGAAATGGTGAGACGTTGCATCTTGGGGCTTTTGAAAATGTTGGGTATGTGTGCTCCTGTGTGTGTGAGCTCACGTGTTGTGGATGTTGGGTGTGTGTGAGCTCACGTGTTGTGGATGTTGGGTGTGTGTGAGCTCACGTGTTGTGGATGTTGGGTGTCTTCCTCAGTTACTGTCCACTTTATATCTTGAGGCAACATCTCTCAGTTGAACCCAGAGCTCTCCAGTTCTGCTAGTTCAGCTGGTCAGCTTGCCTGTCACTGGGATCATAGACAGGCCACCATACCCCCTGGGGTGTGCGGGAGTGCTGGGGTTCCAGACTCACTCCTCATTTGAACAGTACGGCTTCCCTGGAGATTTCCCCAGCCCCACACTGTGGGCTCAGTTGTCACCTGGCGATCAGAGACATTCTGCTCTCATGGCTGCTTTGTGTGGGTGCACTGAAGTAAAGAGTGTGCAGTGCGGGTCCATTTTTATGTATTCCAGCTTTAAGAATCTTTGTGAAGATGGGAAGCATCCTAATCCCTTCTCTCCTCTTTTCCCTGGCAGCTGCGAATCACTGTCTGGTCCCTGTGCACCAAATCTGTATCTTACATCAAGTATCCCAAAGCCTGTCAGCAGGGTGAGTCTGTCCTTATACAGTCCTTGTAACTATTCTGAGAGTGTGGACTTAGAGCAGATAGAGGAGCTACAGCAGCACCCTCCCCCAGCCTCCATCACTTTGCACCCCCTCCCCCCAGCCTCCATCACTGTGCACCCCCTCCCCCAGCCTCCATCACTGTGCACCCCCTCCCCCAGCCTCCATCACTATGTACCCCCTCCCCCCAGCCTCCATCACTGTGCATCCCCTCCCCCAGCCTCCATCACTGTGCTGTCCTTTGTGCTCCTTTCTGTGTGTCTGTGAGATTCCCTCCATGCTGTTTCCTTGACAACAGGATGCTGTGGAAGGTAGACAGGAATTGTCCTGGGAGGAGACCCTTTACCGTCATTCTCACAGGGCACTCCCTCAGCTGCTCACATTAGAGTTGAGAAGGGTTCGCCGTTGGTACCTAGCTGTCAGCTTCACTTCACTAACTGTTTTAGTCAAGATTTATTTTTAGGGTGTGTGTGTGTGCACGTGTGTGTGTGTGTGTGTGTAAAGAGAGAGAGAGGGGTGTATGTGTGTGTCTGCGTGCATGTGGTGTGTGGTGTGTGGGTAATGAGAATGCAAGTTGAAGTTACAGATAGGGGTGAGTGTCTGTCTGCGTGCATGTGTGTGTGAGTGTGGTGTGTGGGTAATGAGAATGCAAGTTGAAGTTACAGATAGGTGTGAGTGTCTGTCTGCTGTATGTGTGTGTGTGAGTGTGGTGTGTGGGTAATGAGAATGCAAGTTGAAGTTACAGATAGGTGTGAGTGTCTGCTGCATGTGAGTGTGAGTGTGAGTGTGGTGTGTGGGTAGTGTGTGTGAGTGTGGTGTGTGGGTAATGAGAATGCAAGTTGAAGTTACAGATAGGTGTGAGTGTCTGTCTGCGTGCATGTGTGTGTGAGTGTGAGTGTGTGTGAGTGTGAGTGTGAGTGTGGGTAATGAGAATGCAAGTTGAAGTTTCAGGTGATAATGAGCTGCTTGTTCTGGGTTCTGGGATTCATTTTCTGGAAAAACAGCACAATTTTTTTTTTTTAGATTTATTTATTATTATACATAAGTATACTGTAGCTGTCTTCAGACGTGCCAGAAGAGGGCATCAGATCTCATTACAGGTGGTTGTGAGCCACCATGTGGTTGCTGAGATTTGAACTCATGACCTCAGTGCTCCTACCCACTGAGCCATCTCGCCAGCCCACAGCACAAGTCTTTATCCAGTAAGCCATCTCTAGCTCAGCTCACTTGCTCTTCTGTCAGGGGATGACATGCTGTCTGTCACCTCTGAGCATCCCAGAACAGGGAAAGGAGAAAGAAGCCCCTTCCATTGAAGCCTCACTGCCCTGGAAGAAGGAGGATGGCTGGGCCGAGTGCATGGGGTGACCAGTGGTCATGCCGCCCACCTGCCCCGAACCCAGAAACTAACAGTAGGGGCACACAGAGGGGCACACAGAGGGGCACACAGTAGAGGCATACAGTAGGGGCACACAGTAGGGGCACACAGAGGGATATACAGTAGGGGCACACAGAGGGCACACAGTAGGGGCATACAGTAGGGGCACACAGTAGGGACACACAGACGGGCACACAGTAGAGGCATACAGTAGGGGCACACAGTAGGGGCACACAGAGGGGTATATAGTAGGGGCACACAGAGGGCACACAGTAGGGGCACACAGTAGGCGTGCTCTTGTTTGTTTGTTGCCACAAGTACAGCATGTCTAATGTTGCAGATCACATTAGACTGATCGCACTGTAATTCTGTTGTGGTTTTTGTGGTCTTAAGTGTTACTAAACCTAAAGAACAGTCTGGTTCTGGGTGCAGGTGCTCCTCGAGTCTGTTTGAAGTGTTTTTGTCATTCTTGAGGCCTTGACCTCAGGCCTTTTACAGTAATGCAGGACTGGAAAAAAGTTACTTAATGTTTTTAAGTAAGATTGCCCTGAATATTCATCGTAACTTTAGTTATTGGAAATGACAAGTTCAAAAGATGGCTCAGCACTTAAGAGCATGTACTGCTTGCTCTTCCAGAGGACTCTAGTTCAGTGCCCAGCACTCAGGTCAGGAGGCTCACAACTGCCTATAGCTTCAGCTCCAATGGAATGGGACTCTTCCATCCTCGGCGGGCACTCCTGCAGGCTGTGTGTATACCTATACACAGATGTATACACATACATACACTAATTAAAAATAAAAGTGAAAACGAAATGCAGTGACAGAGCTGACTCAGTACTTGTGCAAGCATGAGAAGTGAGTTCAAATCTCCAGACCTACAATAAAGGCCAGTACAGAGGCAGAAGTCTGTGATCCCAGCACACCCACATCAAGATGGGAGGTGGAAACTGAGAATTCCAGAAGCTTGCAGGCCAGCTAGCCTGGCGTGTGCAGTTGCAAACAAAAGATCTGTCTCAAACAAGGTGGATGAGCAATATAGATGCCCAAGGTTGCCCTCTTAGCCCTCATACATACATATGCATGGCACATGTGCCTAAATTCACACACATGGATCACCACCACACACACACACACACACACACACACACACACACACACACACACACAGACGCAACTGCAAGCTGGGTTTTGACCATCAGGTATGCCTGTAGTTTCCTTTGTGAAACATGGCCCTCCACTATGTTTCACAAAGTGACATTTGTGACTCTTTAAGAATCAGGTACTTGGGTTTGATTCTGTATAATCACCCACCTCACCTGCAAGAGGGATAAGGGCTCTGCTTGTCAGAATCCCATGTGACAACGTCTTGCTCACGGGAAGATAAGAAGAACACATTTCTGGGGGTGGGGGGCTCGCTCCCCCCTTGTCCCTTTTAAAAAGTCCCTGATGTGCTCAGGTCCTTTCCCACACTCTGGTTCCATCTGGTTCCAGTTTACCATCTCTCTCCACAGGACTAACTTTCACCAGGGATGGCCGCTACCTGGCCTTAGCAGAGAGGCGGGACTGCAGGGACTATGTGAGCATCTTTGTGTGCAGTGACTGGCAGCTCCTCCGGGTAAGGCCATCTGCTCTGCTGCTGGCTGGGAAAAGAGGTAGACCCAGCGTTCCTGGTGACCCCACTCTGGGGTAGACAGAATGATGGGGTTCCCATGGCCAGGGAGCAGGGGTCCTGTGTGTGACTCCAAGCAGTGCATACTATGTGTGATCTAGACTTCTTGGTGCATGCACACTTGGTGCGCATTAGAAGTTGGCATGTTGACATGAACTTTGAACCCTCTTTCTTCATAAGGGAATTACTCCCTGGGAGGAATGCAGTTGAGTTGGCCTGGGTAAAATGCCTCAGGAGTTGCAGCACTGAGCAAATGCTCTCCATGCCCTCAAGCTCCAGTGTCAGAGTGTTAGAGAGACATCCGAAGGGGCACCAGCATGGTTGGCACACTGTGTGCACTCACCAGAACAAGACACAGATACTTTGTTGCTGCCTATAAAATGATACATAAACCAAAAGCATTAGAAAATAAATGCACTACTTACCTAAGGACATGTTTTCCGACTGTCTTTTTTTTTTTTTTTTTTTTTTTTTTTTTTTTTTTTTTTTTTTTTTTTTTTTTTTTTCTCATCTGGAAGCACTTTGACACAGACACCCAGGATCTCACAGGGATAGAGTGGGCCCCGAATGGCTGTGTGCTGGCAGCGTGGGACACCTGCTTGGAGGTATAGCACATGACCAACAGCACATTCCTTTTCAAGTGTTCACCTGCAGGTACCTGTGTGCTCTCCGTGCAGCGAGCTGCTGGGTGCTGACATGCCACACACAGGGCCTGTGACTGTCTCTATGTCTCATCTGCAGTACAAGGTTCTGCTGTACTCCTTGGACGGCCGCCTGCTGTCAGTATACTGTGCCTATGAATGGTCCCTGGGCATCAAGTCTGTGGCTTGGAGTCCCAGCAGTCAGTTCCTGGCCATTGGGAGCTATGATGGAAAGGTAGGAAGTGACACAGGGCACAGGCCAACTCGACAAGCTGTAGGACACATGCAGCCCATGAGCTACCTGCATGTCATTCTCATGGTTCCTTCCCCAGGTGCGCCTCCTAAATCACGTGACCTGGAAGATGATAACTGAGTTTGGGCATCCTGAAACCATTAATAATCCCAAGACAGTAAGTCTGCATACACTTCCACCCAAGCACCGTGGTTTCCCTGGTGCAGTGAGCCACCCTTGACCTTCCTTAGTTGCTGTGATGTTGTCTTCCCTGTTCTGTCCCTCATGCCCTCCTTGGTGAAGGGCATTTGGAGTCCAGGCTCTTCCGTGGACTGAGCCTGTCCTAGCTGGATGCTCATCATGCTCTGCCCTCAGCAGATCCCTGGGGAGACTGAGCTGAGGAATCCTGAGCATGGGCCATCCTGCCAGAGCAGAGCACACAGCAGGCAGAGAGGCCAGGAGAGCTGGTCTGTATGGACTGCAGGTAGGGCAGCCCAGGCCCAGGAACCAGGAGTGCAGAGTTGAAAGCATGTTCTGAAGCTCAGTAGTGTTGAATCCTCTTGTCTTCTGTCAGTGGTTGGCCTGGATCAAGGACAGATTTCTGCTTCCCTTGGACAAAGAAGGGCCAGAGCCACAGCCCAGGGCTCAGTTAGCTGCCCCAAAGCCTATGTTTGCAGAACCCTGTAGGAAGAAGCTAGGTGGAGGCTGGGCTTTAGTCAGGGCGCTCCTCCTGTCGCAGTGGTTGAACCTGGACGGAGCACAGGTTAGAGATGACAGAGTACAAGGCTAGCCATGCAGGCTGCCAAGGTTTGCCTTTGGTTCAAGTGTCTAAGTCTCCCCAACGTGTGCTATGGTAGTTTCTCTGCCTGGGACTGTGGTGTACCCCACTAACCTAAGCGTGTGAGTGAGCTTTGTGTCACCAGGTCAGAGGACCTGGGACATGATCAACCTAGTTAAAGTAGAACGGGTTCATTTTGGCTCCTAACTTCTGAGGTTTCAGTCCATGGTCCCTTCACCGTTTACTTTGGTTGGCACATTGTGGTGGGGACAAATGGCAGAGCAGAGCTGAGCTGACCTTCAGCTGCTCTAGCCAGGAAGCAGAGAGGAAGGACAGGTGAGGTCCCAATGTGGCCTTCAAAGTCATGCTCCCAGGCCTGTAAGGTTCATGTCTGTCAGGACCAAGTCTGTCAGGCCTGACCATTTGCCACTCCACAGGCTCGCGGCCACCGCTGTCCTCTCCCGGCCTACTTTTCTCCATTACACTGACTGTGCACACACAGTCACTGCCGCATGGCCGTGACATAGTTTACCATGTAAACACAGCCATGTGCTCAGTGCCCATCTCTAAAGGACAGCCTGGCCAGCAGCACTGAGGTGGCAGCCACAGAGGGTCAGACGTGGCCGCTGCCTCTTCCCAGTAACCTCCGTATAGGGCACATAGATAGGTTGGGCCACCTTCCACTGGCTCTCATCACAGACTGGCTAGCAGCCACATCATGTTTTTCAGGTTGTGTATAAGGAAGCTGAGAAGATCCCACAGCTGGGGTTGGGCCACCTGTCCTTCCCACCACCCCGAGCAATGGCTGGTGCCCTCTCTACCTCAGACAGCAAATGTAAGCAGCAGAGGGCTGTGCCTTCCATGGGAGAAAGCTTGTTCTGTCCGCGTGAATCTCAGAGGGTGCTTGTTTTGGGTGGGGAAGATTTTAAGACGGGGGTCTCAATCGTGCAGTGTAGAGATCCTGTGAAGCCTGCCTTCCCTCCCTGCTCTGTAGTGCCTAAAGGAGTGAGGGGACATCAGCTGTGCAGTGCCTGCTTGTGGGTGGGAGGCAGCCAGGCTGTAGGTTGCTCACACTGGCATGTGCTTACTCAATCGTCTTCTGTTGGTTGATAGTTCTTTGATTCCCAGCTGGAAAGGGGAAGCCATCTGTGCCCCAAGACGCTGGAAATGGATGGATAGAACTGCCAGATGTCCAAGTAGTGGGGACTAGATCAGAAAGAAGACCTGAGCAGGATTGTATCCTTCCTCTGGGGCTTCAGACGGCACTGGAACTGTTGTCCCCAGGGAACTTGTGAACATGCTTCTCTGCAGTGTGTTTCCTTCCCTCCCTTTGTCCTCTCCCCTTAACCAGTGCCCTTAGCGTGTCCCCCATCGTGTTGCAGATGAGATCGCCTCAGGACCAGTTTCCTTGCAGACTCTGAAGCCAGTAGCTGACAGAGCGAACCCGAGGATGGGTGTGGGGACGCTGGCTTTTAGCTCTGACAGCTACTTCCTGGCATCAAGAAATGGTCAGTGCCACTCACACTCATTCGTAGGCAGGGCCTCTCCCTGGTTCCTGCAGAAGTGGGCATTCTGCACAGCAGCTCCTTGCCCCTGTCCTGGTTTCCCGGCTGCTCCCTCCTGAGCTCCTCACTGTGCAACAACAGGGGTGCCGCACTTACCTCTGGTTTTGTTTGCATTTTGGGGGGGAGGAGTACCTCTTTGTTTTTGTTTAATAGTTTATCTTCTTTATATACTTTGTATCTTGACCACAGCCCCCCTCCTTCCTCTCCTCCCAGTCTCACCCATACAAATCCTTCCCCCATTGCCCTGTCCCAAGGACCCCCCCCTGGGGGGGGGATCTAGCCCCAGCAGGACTAGGCACACCATCTCCCACTGAGGCCCAACTAGGCAGTCCAGGTAGGGGAAAGGGATCCAGGGGCAGGGGCTGGACCTAAGCCCCCTACACACTGTAGGAAATGTACAGTTGGTCTTCATGTGGGCCCCCTAACAAGTGAAGTGGGGGGCTGTCTTGTTTGCATTTCTTACATCTACAGATACAGGAAAAAGAGGTGTGGCTTTGGGAGGCCATGTCTTTGTTCTGGGTGCTGGTCCCTGAGAACAGCCAGAGTGCTGGCAGTGCCAGCACTGAAATTGTCCTGTCTCTGCTTCCTTGCAGACAATGTCCCCAATGCTGTCTGGATCTGGGACATTCAAAAGCTGAAGCTGTTTGTGGTACTAGAACATATGTCTCCAGTACGCTCATTTCAGTGGGACCCACAGCAGCCAAGGCTGGCCATCTGCACAGGAGCAACCAAGGTGTACTTGTGGTCCCCAGCAGGCTGTGTGTCAGTGCAGGTACCTGGGGAAGGTAAGCATAAGGCAGCACATGCTGGCCTCAGACAGGCTGACCTGCTTAAACATATTGCCATGTGTCATGCATGAGAAAGATGCCCTTCTACATCTTGTAAGACCTTGCCCAGAGTGTGTGCCTGACGGGAACCAGCTGTCTTAAGGTTTACTGGCTTTGTCTTCAGCCCTGGGGTGACCCCTCATTCACCTGCAGGCCCTGGTCTCTAACCCTCTGGCCACCTGTTTCTCTAGGTGACTTTCCAGTGCTCGGACTGTGCTGGCACTTAAGTGGGGATTCCTTGGCCCTCCTTAGTAAGGATCACTTCTGTCTCTGCTTCCTGGAGACCAAGGAGAGGGTTGGCACAGCCTATGAACAGCGGGACGGCATGCCTAGGACCTGAGTGGAAACCAAGGCAGCAGACTGCTGATTCCAACGTGAGTAACAGCTGCACAGGTTCTTGAGATGGGATGGACTAGTCTGCCCAGTTTTCTGTAAATATGTATAAAGTTGTTATGTAAAATAGGTATTTGCTAATCCGTGGAACAGTGGTGGTGGTTTTCTTCAAGGCCTTAGCTCACAGATCCAAGGTCTTGGGAGGATGAAGAACCCTGAAGTAATGACTCAAACCTGCCTTATGACCCTTTGGTGTTCCCTGAGCGGTTTTCAGTGTGCTTTGGAACAAGGGTGGACTAATGTCAGACTGGCCAGCCCTCCTGCAGCTGGATGTACTTAGAAGTGCTGCGAGGTCCTCACACCTGTGCCTGTCCCCATGTGAGCTGTAAATCCCACAACAGTTGGGCAGGTTTGTGGCCTTACAAGTGAATTCTGCAGAGGCCTGGGTCACTGCCGGGTAGAGTGGAAGTGCTCAGCCCACCCAAACCTCTCTATCTCTAGTAAGTGCCTTGAAAGCAGACAGACCAGCATGTCCGTACTGGTGACCAGGGTTCCCACCAGGACTGTACACTTGGGTATCTGAGTTTCTGTAAAGAGGACCGTGCTCACAAGGGTCCTCAAGACAGTCTTTGGCACTTCTGATTCCGTGACAATAACTTCAAAAATGAGCAACTCCATTTGGCTTAAATGTCTTTTACTAGAACAAAAGCACAGGCTGAGAACAGGTGCATCTGAGGTCACCTTTCCTCTTAGATAGGCCATGGCATTCTGGTCACATCCATGCTGGCTAACTAAAGCAAGAGGTATAGAGTGACAGGCCAGCATCTGCAGTACACTGGCAAGGCTAGAACGACAGCAGCAAGCTGTGTGGCTGGCGTGTCAAAGCTCAGCAGTGCTCAGTGAGCTCCAGGATGCTCGTCTGTTTATAGGCATGCACTTTTAAAACCCAACCATTCAGTCCCTTTTAAACAGAGACAGGATGATAGAAACCCACCACCATGACTTCCAGAAGGGGCTAGCTTATGTTATGAGAGTAACCTTTTGGGCCTAGGAAAACTGCTGTATTAACTCAACCTGGATTAATTTATAAAGTGTGGTTCTAAGTCAGACATATTCACAGAAAGGCAGGTTCACTAGGAGCTGCCAAGCAGACCGTCTTTCTTAGTGACTATCTGCCGGCTGCTACTGTATTTAGCTTTTTTACAAAATAGGCTGAATTTTAAAATATAGCACTTGAGAGTTAATATATAGGGAGAGTTAAATATGTGCATGTGCAGAAGCCGCTCACTGCACTCAGCGGTATGCAACAGTCTACACAGCAAAGGTGGGTGGACATTGTGCTGGGCATGCTGGAGAGAGAACGTGGCGTTACAGAAGGAACACAGTGGTGTGGGGGCAGCTGAATCTGCCTTCGTAAGAGCATGTTGCTAAGGTGTCCAATATCCAACTAGATATACATAATCCACTTGACTATTCTATTCGGACACATAACAGGACATGCCCTCCTTCCCTCCAGCCAGTGGGTGGTGTGAGGTGGCACAGGGAGTCCCCACCACCTTGGTTCCCGGGACGCAGCTGTCTAGAAGCCTATCTTGCCCCTGGTCATGGAATAGCCCAGCTTGGCTTCGTTGTTGATGAAGGACATGAGCCCCACGTAGGTCTCGATGAGGAGGGGGCACTCCAGCACCAGCACGGTATTTGCCTGCCCTGGCAGTGGGCTCTCCTTCTGGGCCTTCTTGACAGCTTGGATTAGGAGAGCCTTGAAGCTTTCCAACTGTAAAGAGAGAATAAACATGGAGCCTTAGCCTCTCGCCAAGACAGCAGCATTGGGAATCGAGGGTTCTGAGTTCAAATTCTCCCAAATACCACATAGTGATGACAACACCCATGACAGGCTGGGCCCTACGAGCTGTATCATAAGGTGGTTCATCCTGCACAAACATCATGAAGGGACCTGCTTTAAGTCCAACCTAGAGAGTACCAGTCTATCTCTAAAGATGCAGTCAGGAGACTCGGCAGCCTGAGACAAGATACTGCCAGTGCAACAGGAAGAAAATCCTTTTTACAGATGCACATGCTCTGAAGTGCACCTCACTAAAAGCACGAGGCTGTAACTGCACACACTGCCTGCACTGGTGTGCTGTGCACTGACTGACAAGCAGCATCACAGATGGAGGAATTAATGAGGACTATGATGTCACCGAGTGACAGGGCTTTCTCAGCCCTACCCTAACTGTGCAGAATGCTCAGTGCTCCCTCAGCACATCTCCCTGGAACTTCCAGAGTACCTGTGTCACCAGCAGCACCTGTCAAGCCCCGCCAGTACTGTGGGCTTTTCCCATGCTTGCTCACCCACCCAACCCAGACTGAGCATCCTGCAATGGGATGGGGACTCTGTTCTTAAACAGCACCATCTAACTTCCTCCTGTGGGGCTGCACTTCCAGGGCTCACACTGACAATGGCCTTGGTCTGCTTACATGGCACAGAGATGCTGTCTTCTCGTCCATGCCAGCCATCGGGTGTTCTATGAAAGTGGCATAGGGCATGTTTGTAGACCAGGGATTCCATCTGTTGATGAAGGAAGGGCGGCTCTGCTTGTCCCACTGAATTCGAACCCCAAAGCCTTCTCGCCTGATAGGGGAGGGGGAGAAAGCCTTGCTTACCACAGGAATACAACATTGCATTCAGTATCCGGGATGGCTGGGGAACCTGTGGCCTGGTGTAACAATGGCCTCCACTAACAGCTTCACACACTTCCAGAGTGTAATGTCTTAGTGATGGCTGAGCCTCCTTTGCAGGCACACAGTCCAAGCTGGCCAAATTATGGCAGTGTTTTTTTTTTTTTTAAAGATTTATTTATTATTATATATTAGTACACTGTAGCTGACTTCAGACGCGCCAGAAGAGGGTGTTAGATCTCATCACGGGTGGTTGTGAGCCACCATGTAGTTGCTGGGATTTGAACTCAGGACCTTTGGAAGAACAGTCTGGCTCTTACCCGCTGAGCCATCTCTCCAGCCCCCGTGTTTGTTTTTAATGTTACTGAATAATGCTTAAGTCAGTAGCCATTAGTTTCCTGGAGTCCCTAGTCAAATAATTTTTTTATAGCAGGCCAACCAGTCCCTGAAGGCTGTTAGGTGTTTTGCAATGTATCGAATTTTTAGTAAGACTGAGCACATGCCCTGTGTCTCCATCCTGCTGGAGGTAAAACTCCCAGACTCCCTACATAGCTTATGACAATGGGCTCTGATTCCATGTATCTTAACGGTATTTAAATGAATAGTTTTTAGTGGGGACAGAGTGGCCGACTGTGCCATCATTCCTTTCAAGGTACTGAGCCACCCGGAAATCACCAGCCTCTACTTAAAGGTCCTTTCCACTGGTCCTTCAAGATGAGACCTTTACCTCACAAGAGAGTGGGACAATACCACTTACAGGATCCGCTGGGGCCCTGACGTGTAGTCCGCTGGTGCACCTACTTGTTGAGCGACTTTGGAGGAAACTGGAATTCTCCACAGGAGATGGTGTCTACCGCGCTGAGCGCCACCCTGACCACCTGCTGGCACTGAAGGCTGATGAAGTCATATTTGCAGATGAGCAGGGACTGGTCGGTGACCAGCACCAGCCGCTCCTTCTCGTTGTTCCAGTGGTCCACCCTGGAGAGGAGAGGGGCCACCCATCACCAAGGGCCCCGCCCGCCCGCCCACTCCCGCCCGGTGTCCCCGCGGCCCCATCGCGCCGGCTTACTCAGTCAGCAGCCACACCCCCTGGATCTCGCCGTCCTCTACGGGCCGTACCACGGCGCGGATCTCTTCCACCGCCTGCTCGATGGTGCCGGGCCGGAACACGAAGTACTCCTTGACACGGGCGCGGCGTGTAGGGTCGTGGACGTTTAGCGGCCACAACGTCTGGCGCAGCGGCGTGCCCGCTCCAGGCCGGCCCGCACCCGCATCCTCGCCGGCCGCCAGCAGCGCCGTGGGGCTCGTGCCCGCCGAGTCCACCGTGTCCCGCAGCTGCAGCATCACGCCGCCACCGGCAGCCTCCACCGATGGCCGCCGCCCGGGCGTCCGCCCGGCACCGCCCCGCCCTCCCTCGTTCGCCTTGTGGTTGGTTGAGTCCTGCAGAGCCCGCCTTCTGAACCCGCCTCCAACTCCGTCGACTGCGTCCCACTATTGGCTTTCTCCTAAGCTTTCTTCTGCGATTGGCTCTAACATGCTGCCGTTCATGATTACGGCGGCCCCTCCCGGGCCGGAAGCTGCCGCCACGCGCGGAGCCACTTCCTGTTTACAGGAAGGGCCGAGTTAAAAAAAAAAAAAAAAAAAAAAATTGCCGGTCGCGGGTTCCTGGCTGAGAACAGGGAAAGGGACGCCATAGACTCGCGCGGAAGGCGGCACTTGTGGGGCTCCTGCGAAGGGCGTTGCCCCGATAGTGTGTCCTCGCATTGGCTCCGTGCCCTTCACCTTCTTAGGGGTTACGGTGCGCTTCGGGCTGTAGCGCTAGGCGGAGGTGTGCGTGCCTGGGGAGTGTGGAATAAGTGTGGGCGTGGGTGTGCGCGCGTCTGAGGATTGTGGGCACTGTGTCGTGGCACCTCAGAGGCTTCTCAGGAGTGTGCCGCACTCTTTGGGCGTGGTCACCTTGGGGGTGTGGGTTTATAGGGTGTGTGCACACTGGAGATAGGAGTGTGTGCAGATCAGAGGTGGATGTCCGACGTTTCTTCATATTGGGCACGATACGCACACGTAAGCTACCATGTCACCGCAGAGTACTGCTGCTGTGGCGGGGGGACGGGGGGAACACTGTTGGATGCTCTTGGGCCCTGCAGTCCTACTTGGGACAGAAACCTCTCTTAGCCCACTTCCTCCATCCCAGCAGGTTCACAGTGGGATAATGGCTCCCTTTAAGTGGATGCTGTCTGTAAATGAGTTCGTATCGGTCACATCCCCTGTTATTCTCTTGGCCCAGGGCACTCCATGTGTCCAGATGTTGGACACAGTCCTGGACTCTACTTTCCTTCTGGGAGCCTAGGTGACCCCACTGCACTGCCTTCAAATACTCGTCCAGGTGGCCACTTCCGGTTTCCCTGTTCCCGTCGTACCCCACCCACGCCCACCCCTAAAGCCCTTTGCCTCTAGTATACTGCATTCAATTATAGATCCTCCCTGGGCAAGACTTGCAGTCCACCCGGGATCTGTGTTTGTTGCCTTCTCTGCTTTGTTACAGTTCTGTGTGCACCTGTCTTACTGCTCCGTGTGTATCTGTGTGCACAGGTGTATGTGGAAGCTGTATTCAGGAAGGTTTGTGCTTCTAACCCCTTGCTTATGACAGGCACATTGGGCCCTCTAACCGTGGCAGAGTTCCTTCCCCGTGTTGTACACACTAGGGTTCAAGAGACAGATTTAGGGTGGTTCTGCGAGTGCCTGCAGCCACACAGCACCAACGAACACAGTCCCTCCAGAATCTGGAGGGAAGTTCATTAACACTCAGGAAGCCACTGAAATTGACCAGATGCAAAGCCCAGACCCTCACAGGGGTATATAAGTAATAAGAACTGCTGAAGGGGAGACTCCTACCACCTGGCTGCCACAAGCCACCCTGAAAGCTCCAGGATCCAGCTTTTGGAGTCCACTGGACTTTTGGTGACATAGCAGCCCGTGAGTTGCCCTTGCTCTAAGTAACCCCTCACCCACAGTCCTCTGACCCCAGCAAATCCACTGGGTCACCAACTTGGTATTCTTACCAAGGTCTGCTAGCAGATGAATAGATACATCATCACCCTGTCATGTCAACATAGGACTAGCTAGAACTTTGGCCTGTGCTCTAGCTCTACCTTAGCTCTGGGCCTTGGGCTCCTGGTTAGTTGGAGAGGAGGGAGCCAAGCTACCCCTGCCTCCACATGTTTGCAGCTACAGTGAACACTGCTCTCTAATGTCAGGGGAGGAGCTGAGGGTCAGCGGCCAACCTGTGGTATACAAGGCCCCCAAAATGGCAGACTTGATCCCAGGGGCAGGAAGGGAACTATGAGTGTTTGGGGACCCAAGGTTGTGGGATTAGGGGTAGGCAGCCAAGTCTACAGGGGAGGGGCTGGCAAAGCCCCAGCCACTCACAGACCATCCGAAGTTCCTGCTAGAGAGACAGCAGTGAGCTCAGGCCTGCAGGACATCCTGACCCAGAGGCAAGGATTACGGTTGGCCTTGGGGGGAAGATGGCCTCCTCTCCTTGGCACGAGGTACATAGCAAGTAGGCAGGGGGCAGTTTGAAATGGAGGGGAACGAGGAACATCCAAAGAGCCTGCCCTGTGGTTCTGGGAGGAGCTAGAGGCTGGTAAAGATGATTTGGAATAGCAGAGGTAAGCAAAGGATGGGGGTGCTGCTTAGGGACAGTGTGGGTGCTGCTTAGGGACAGTGTGGGTGCTGCTTAGGGACAGTGTGGGTGCTGCTTAGGGACAGTGTGGGTGCTGCTTAGGGACAGTGTGGGTGCTGCTTAGGGACAGTGTGGAGGCCAGAGAGTAGGTGGCTGCAGGCAAGGGATACAAGCACTAATCCCACACACACACCAGGCCCCTGGGTCAGAGAGGGAAGCCATGCGAGATGTCCCTGAGTTCCTGCTCCCACGGGGGTGCCAGCAGTGTGCCTGGGTTGGTGGAGCTAATGGATCACTATGACAGTGTGGCCCAAAAGTCTTTGCTAACAGTCACCAAGACATATGTTAGACTTATCAGTGAATGACAGCCCAAGATGCAGCTCAGGCCTGTAGTCTGTCTCCTGACAGTTGTGACGGTTCCTTAGCCTGCTGGACCTTTTACAGTATGGCTTCTTCAGAGAATCCAGTTCACAGCTTGAGGTCTCCAGGACACTGGTGGGAGCAGCCACAATGACATGAATTCCCACAGAGGTTCCCGAGACCTCTGTGTATGTGGAGAGTGTGCATGTTTGTGTGTCTATGTGTCCTCCTTACACCTGAGGGCACATGTCTTCTTTTGCTTTTCCAGCCTCTGGTGTTGCCAGCCATGCTGGATGTCCCTCAGCCTGTGGCTGCCTCTTCCCGTCGGCTGACATTCCATAGTCATTGTCACTTTCTCATTTGTAAGGATTCCTGACATTGGCACAGGCCTGCCCTAACGGCCTCCTTTTGACCTGATCATGTTCACAGACTGTTTTCCAAAGATGGTGAGAGTCATAGATACTTGTTGGGACTTGTATTTTTAGCAGGTACATAATTTAGCTGGTGAGGGGTGGGGGGGCTTCGTTCGGGTGCAAGCGATGAAGCATTTAGATGACCTCCACGTGTGCACACAGGTCACCTCGGGGGCAAGGAGCAAGGCGTGACGACTGTGACTAGGGAGTAAGGTATTGGGGTCCCAGAGCTTGGGTTGGTCCTGAGGCCCACTAGCCCTTTCCAGGTATTTTCAAGAGGCCATTCCCAAAGTGGTCAGCAGATGGCGCAACTACCCACACTTAGCCTTCCTGGGGAGATCACAGCTTGGCAGGTATGGGATGTTTTCAAGTCCTAGATGAAGCCATTATCATTCTGTAGAAGACTCAGAACTTCAGCTATACCAAGTAGATTCTTTTTTTTTTTTTTTTTTTTTTGGTTTTTCGAGACAGGGTTTCTCTGTATAGCCCTGGCTGTCCTGGAACTCACTCTGTAGACCAGGCTGGCCTCGAACTCAGAAATCCACCTGCCTCTGCCTCCCAAGTGCTGGGATTAAAGGCGTGTGCCACCACATCCGGCTACCAAGTAGATTCTTAATTTCCTGATGCTGTGATTTAGCATTTTGGGAAGTCAGCAGTCCCCCTTTTTGAAGTACTGAGAATGGATCCCAGGCCTCCCCCATGCTCTGCCACTTGGGATGCTTCCTTTAAGACTGAACCCCACCTTTGATACCTGTGAGAATCCTGAGCACCCTGGGGTGGGTTCTCAGAGCTGCACGGGGCTCCTCCAGAGCTGGTACCACACACACACACACACACACACACACACACACACACACACACACGGAGGAGTGTTGTGTGTGTGGTCCTTCCAGAGCCAGCTGCACTTTGGGTCGTGCACAGGTGTGCACCGCTGGAAGTTTGCCACAGGAGACAACCCTCGCACTGCCCCAAGCTCTGTGATTGTGCTTCCCACATTATCCTCGGTCACTGAGTCAAAGAATCCACAACAGATGCAGAGGTAACTTTGAAAGAGAACCGGGTTCCCAGACTGGAAAGGTGGCTCAGCAGGTAAAGGTCTTTGCTGCCACCCTGATGACCAGAGTTCAATTCCTGGGTCCCACGTGGTGGAAGGAGAGAAGTAACTCATGTAAATTGTCCTTTGACCTCCACCCACTCTGAGACGTACGTATATACACACAATTTAAAAAATGAGTTAGATGCACACACCGGGGGGGGGGGGGGGGGGGGGGGGTGGAGAAAAAGCGCATCTCCTGCCACCCAGCCCCATCTTCGCAGTTGTCTTCCTGATGTCCTCTCTCACGTCTCCCTCTCTGTTCTCCTACAGGAACCCATTCTGATAATCCAGGATGATCTGATCTGAGACTCCTCTCTCAGTAACTTCTCCAAAGACCCCGTTTCCAAATCAGGCCCCACGGTGGGGATGTGGGCATGAGGACGTGGGCTTTCCTAGGGAAGCTATCCAATCCAGATGAGCCATCTCCCCAAATGTGAACAGATGCCATCCTTGCTTGCAGTGATGGCCGTCCCAGGCCTTCCTCCCTGACGCCCCTGTGGTAAAGGGTAGATACACAGTGATGGGTGGAGGCCCATGTTCAGAAACCACACTGTGGCTGCATGGCAGTCTGCTGGGTAGCGTTATATCAGCTTGATTCTGGCT
This sequence comes from Mus minutoides, assembly GCA_902729485.2. Taxonomy (NCBI): domain Eukaryota; kingdom Metazoa; phylum Chordata; class Mammalia; order Rodentia; family Muridae; genus Mus; species Mus minutoides. The sequence goes on along the minus strand of LR749639.1, from coordinate 2,085,230 downwards.
AGAGTCATTGGAGAAACCTCAGTTGAGAAAATGGTCCCCACCAGACAGGCCTGTGGACAAACTTCTGTAACGTTTTCTTTTTTTTTTTTTTTGGTTTTTCGAGACAGGGTTTCTCTGTGTAGCTCTGGCTGTCCTGGAACTCACTTTGTAGACCAGGCTGGCCTTGAACTCAGAAATCCGCCTGTCTCTGCCTCCCAAGTGCTGGGATTAAAGGCGTGAGCCACCACGCCCGGCCTGTAACATTTTCTTAATTGGTGAGTGATATGAGGGGCTCTGCCCATTTCAGGTGGTGCCACCCTGGGGCAAGGTAATCCTGTGCTGTATAAGAGAGGCTGAGCAAGCCATGGAGGCACTGCAGTGGTGAGCAGCGTCTCCACGGCCTCTGCTTCAGTTCCTGCCTTCACATTCCTGTCCCTCAGTGATGGACTCTGACCTGATCCTTTCCTCTTCTAACCACTTTCGATCATGGTGTTTCATCACAGCAGTGAAAACAGTCACTAAGACAGTAGCTAGATACCCATTGAAGCTGGACAGGCTGGGGGCTCAGTTACTGAGCAGGAACCAGCCTCCAGGGACATAGTTAGGTTTCATATCATGCTCAAGGTCAGGACAGCACAGAGATAGGGTGAGCGGTATAGGCCAGGCAGCTGGCCTCCAACAGGGCCAAGCCTAAGCCCTGGGCAAATCCTATGCCCTAACCCTGTAGTGAGCCGCAGCCCATGTGAGTCAGTGTACCCAGGGGCCTTTCTTTTGGTTTCTCTCTCACAGCAGGATTGGAGCTTTAGAAATGGAGGTGGGAATGGGTGAACCACAGGCTTATAAATGAATCGTTTGGCATTCAGATGGGGCATTACATGTGTGCTTTGCTCTCAACAGACTATCCCCATCTGTCTCTGAGTTTTGCCAAATTCTGCTCACCCCTAATGATGCCATCTGCACAAACAGGTGACTGTGGTCACTGCACCTGAGTACCTGAAGATACTTCAGGTGTCTGTTTCTTTTTTGCTTTTTGAGAGAGTCTTAACATGCTGCACAGGTCAGCCTCAAACTCCGATCCTTCTGCCTCAGCCTCCTTGGTGGAGTACTGGGATCAAAGACAGGTGTGACTCTTGGGCTGTGAGCCAACTTTTGGTGTCACTTAGGTTAGCCTCTCACCTGTTAGAAACTGCCATGAAAACTCAGACAAAACAATAGATTGTCTTCTTGGTATGGTGGCCTTCGGCTCAGCAGCTAATGTCCCTGTAGCTGCTGGATGCTTTGGGTTTCTGTCTGGAGGGCTGTCTCTTCCAGCTCCGAGATGCGTCAGGCTGGAGAGCAGGGCGGCCAGCATGGTTCTGGGAAAGGAGGGAGCGGTTTGCTTTGGAAATTAGCGCTGTGGTTTGAGCCCTCTTCTTCCCCACATTATTTTCCCTCCAGCCAAAGACTATTCTAATTATTTCCAGCAGAGAATGAGACAAAGACAGCGAAAAGTATCGTCTGCTCATGGAACAACGGTGAAGGCCTTTAATCCATGCAGAGACAGGAGAGACAGGCAGAGCTCTGTGAATTCAAGGCTAAAGTGGTCTATACAGTGAGCTCCAGCACAGACAAGGCTAGTGGGGGGGGGGGGGGCAGTGCTTTTTAGGAAAATGAGAGCAGTTGTTCTCCAGGTATGAAAAAATGGAACTGCAGCCTTGCCTCTTGTCTCTTCGGGCTGAACCTCCAACAAAGTCCAACCCAGAGTGTCATCAGGGTTGTGACTCAGTGACACTTTAGCACACTGCTGGTGGGAGGCATGGCAGCAGGGTGGGCTGAGGAGGGAAACATCCTAGGAGATCCTTGGAGGTGGGTGCTATGGCTGTGGGTTCCGGCCTGGTGTGAATGCCACAGAATTCGTAAAAGCTCAGGACTAAATAAATAAATATATATGTAGGCCAGGCATGGTGGCACACGCCTTTAATCTTAGCATTCAGGAGTCAGAGGCAGGTGGATCTTTTAGTTCCAGGCCAGACTGGTCTACAGAGAGAGTTCCAAGGCAGCCAGAGCTACACAGAGAAATCCTGTCTCAAACAAACACAACACAACACAACAAAAAACGGAAATGTTTGTGTGTGTGTATTAATGTTTTGCTTTAATAAATATATTTGTGTTTCACATGATGCTTGATGTCCACAGAGGCTCAGAAGAGGACATTGGATCCCTAGGAATTGGAGTTACAGAGCATTGAGTGACCAGCCATATGGGTGCTGGGAATCAAACCCAGGTCCTCTAGGAGAGCAGTCAGTGCTCTTAACCACTGATTTATCTTTCCAGACTCAAGGGCAAATTTGATCTTTACCCTGTGAATAGACTGATCAGACCCTAAAGTGGAATGTGACATGTGGCCTAGTTTCAATAAAGGCTAGACCTGATGGCCCACCCTCCTCCTGAAGCCAGCGCTGTGGTTCGTCAATATGTCCAATGTCCACAAGAGGGCGCCATGCCAACAGTCCAGTTCCTGCAGATATCCTGAGGTTCTTAACACATTTAAGGCAGTTGCTGCCAAATTCCAAAGTAACTTACAGGAACTGTATAGATTAATCTCTAAATTGGAACAATGATCAAGAATTGCCATTATAAGACCAACAAGATTCCTCAGCAGGTAAAAGTGACTGTTGACAAGCCTAATGACCTGGGTTTGACCCCCGTGGCACACATCGTAGAGAAAAGGACCAGTTCCATCCAGTTGTCCTCTGATCCCTACACGTGCACAGCAGCACATGTGATACCCAATAAATGAATGAGTCTAATAAAAAATTTTTAAAGTATCTGCAGGGAAAACCAAGTAACGGACTTCTCGGACCTATGGATATATAGCTACGTAAAGCCATTGCTCAGAGCTATCATGAGCATCTCAGTGGCCAGCTCTTGCTCTGTCTTGTTCCAGCCAGGAAGGACAACGGATACAACAGTTCTAGATGCAATCATTGGAAACACCCAGAAGCGGGTGCTGTATGTGTCGAGCTAGGAGAGAATATATCAGTAGAATCCAGGTGACCAGCTAGCCATTCATCCTTTCCCTGAATGCAGACACAGGGATGGACTCCGCATGAGAGAAATACACACAACAGATTGAACAACAGAGCATGACACAATTTGAAATAATCATGTCAACCAGCTGTTGCTTCATTATGGAAAGGCAGCAAGGTAGCTAATTTTTGAAGAGTATTTGTTTAAGTTGTTAGCTGTAAAAGGCTTGCTGTGAGTTACAGAACTGTATTAAATGCATTATCATTTGATTCCTAGTTTTATGGGGGTGCTTTTGTTTGGCTGGTTTTGAGATAAGGTCTTGTCTAGCCCAGGACGGCATTGAGCTTCTGCTCACCCTGACTCTCCCCCAGGGCGAGTGTGTGTACTGCTGGAGATTTGACCTAGGGAAGGAATCATGCATGCTAGGCAGGCACTCCACCAACTGAGTTATAGCCCCAGGTCCTGATTACAACGACAGACTGTAGAGTCCTCTCTGCTCCACTCTTGTGTTGGGCAATCAGATTCTCAACCATCACCCATGCTCTGAGGAGCCAGACTGGACAGGAAAAGGGTCTGTCTCTCTGGGGTGGGGTGAGACTCCAACCAACATCTGACTAAGTGACAGGTGCTTGGAGTGTGTGGTCCATGCTTCATCTACCCACACCTGCTTCAAGAGACACATGCTCTGTCTTAACCTAACCTCAGGGACTCCACAGGAAGCACCTGATACCTGCCAGGACTCTTCACCTGGCACAGAGGGCTGCTACCTGGACAGGACATGGGCAGAGATGGAATAGCCTAGGGTCAGTAAAGCTTTGATCCAAAGAAATCTTCAAGTTGAAGGGGCTTAGGAATTTACACAAAAGGCCACATAAATGGCCAAACCATTTTACTTTGTATCATCTCTCTTCAGTAAAGGCCCCACATAGGTTTCAGGATACTAAAGGCACGCCCCCTCCCCCACCTAGAAGTTCTCCTTCCAACCCAGGTTCACCTTCTTCCAATGAGCAGAGAAAATTTCACCCACTCACCTCCAGACTCTGGTCCTGGGGCACGGCACGGTTTCAGAGAGCAGGTGGTGAGCTGCTTTAGGTCCCCATCCCTCATGCACACAAGCATTCACACAAGCCAGCTCCAGGAGAGAAAGAGGTACAGAGGAACAAGCGTAAGCGACTGGGCCCAGTGTACAGTTCCTGGCTCCGGAGGCACAACCTTGTACTTCTTCACAGTGGGAGCCCATGGCTGAGGTGGGATATGGGATGAATTCTTGGGTACAGACATTGGGAGTCACCCAGAGGGCTTGGGTCAGCCTCTGCTACTGAGATCCAGGGAGGGTCTAATGATGGATTTGAGCAGAAGGATGAGCTCCAGCACAACAGGGCGGGGCAAACTGGTGCCTGTTTGGGGCATCAGGTGGCAAGTTCCAGGACCCATTGCCCTCCAGTATCTGTCTATCCATCTCTCCTTCCTTCCTTCCTTCCTTCCTTCCTTCCTTCCTTCCTTCCTTCCTTCCTTCCTTCTCTTCCCTTCTCTATTTCCCCTGAGGCCAGACTCCTTTATGTTTACTGCTCAGATCTGAAGCCTGAGTTTTCTAAACTGAAGCAGGGTGCTCTTCACTCCACCCCCTTCCTTGCCTCCGGTTCCCCTATCTGGGCCAGCAGCAGGTCTGAGCTGACAGCACCTGCCCAGTAATGAGACCGCAGTCTTCCAAAACGCACTTCCAGGTCCCCCAGCCAGAGGCCCCCTCAAGCACTGGTCACCTACCTCACTCCTCAGGGACGGTGGAGGAGGGCAGGCTGGGTCTACCCGTCATGTAAAAGGGCAGGCACACCTCTCCAGCAGGACAAGCAGGGGCTGATCCTCACACAACTATCTGCAACTAGTGAGGTCCGCTACCATACCTTCATGGGACTCTCCCCGAGCTCAGCTTCACAAAAAGCCTCTTTGAGTGTGTGGTAAGTCCTGGCCTCAGAGATGCCACGTCCAGTGCTGGTCAGTCTGTCCCTAACCGCGGAGAAAGTCACATCAAATCAAAGCCAGGCTTAAAAGACAATATATACCTGTTGCAGGGAGTTGCCTCGCCTCCTAGACCGCTATGCAGGTGCCTGGTGGGACCTACACGCCCACTCCACCCCATGCTACCGTCCCAAAGCACTCAGTATAGAACTGGGAATACGAAAGCCCAGAAGGTGGTGTGTTACCTAATAAAGTCAGTACCCAAAGGAAGTGTCCAGAGGCACTCAGAGGCTGTCCCCCAGTCCCCTCCTCCCGCTCTACTATCCCTCCCTGCTTCTGGGACAGCGGTGGCGGGCGCGCGGAAGAGGGGCCAAGGGAAGGTGACTGCAGCTTCACGCCACCAAGGGTGCGCTTGCAGAGGTCTCGGATCTGGATAGGGAGGTGTTTACGAAGTACGGGCCGCGCAGACTCGACAGGATTGTTCACTTGGTTGGGGTCAGACCTGGGACTCTCGGTTGGAGGTGCACAGAGAGAGGGTGCGCAAGTGAAATTGGAAAGCTGTTGGGGGGAAGACTGGGAAGCGAGCTTAGCCTTAAAGGTAGGACCAGGAGCCGAAGAGGGGAGGGGCTGAAGCAGGGCTGGAAGTGGGCTCTCCCTATTGGGATTGTCTGGGCGGGGCCGAAGGCGGAACGGGCGTGGCTTGGGCTGGGGGTGGGGCCAAAAGGGGCGGGAGCGGGGTCGGGAGAGAGGGGGCTGGGGTCGGACCGGGGGGCTTGCAGCGGGCGGGCCTGACGTCTGGTGCGTCCCGCTCCGAGTTTGCTCTCCATCACTCCTGGCTAGTGTCTGGCCGCGCCGAACGGAGCGCGAAGGTCTCGGAGGTCCGGGCAACTGCCCCATCCGCACCTGCGGGAACCTCGCGCCCCGCACCTGGCGCAGCTGGGTTGTGGTGCTCCGCTGTCCTCCGGGGTATGGCGCGCGTGAAGACAGCGTCTACTGGCCTTAAGGGCCGCCTGTGAGTCGAAGAGCTGAGGACCGAGTGGGAGCGCGACCGCGCGCACTATGCCTGTCCTGGTGGAGGCGAGGGCGTCTTGGCGCGTGGTGGCCCTGACGCTGCTGCTGCTCCCCGCCGTGCCTGCAGCCTCCCAGCCGCTACCCCCGCGCCCGCTGCAGCCGAGCATGTGAGTAGCGCGAGTCGCGAGGCTCCTGGCGGCGATGCTGACCCGGACAGAACTCGGGGCTTTGTCCCTGGGGCCACAAACAATGGGCTCTTTGCTTTAACTGAGGAGGGGATGGTCTAGACCCGGGGTCCCGGACTGGATTTGGTGCCCTCGAGTCTGCCGCAGGGCCCCTAACCTCCGGGTTCCCGCCTCTGCAGTAAGAGTCCTGCAGACTTAGACGAATGCCGAACTCCGGAGAGGTGAGGAATCTAAGCCTCTGCGGCGCAGGGTCCAGCTGGGGAGCCAGCTTGGAGGCAGCCGAGAGGAAGCAGCCTGGTCCCACTTCCTCCCCAAGCTGGTCTCCTGGGGTCCGGGGGCCTGCGCAGGGGCGGGGTGCCCAGAGGGGGCTGCCAGAACTGTTTTGTGTGTTAAACACGTGCGCTCTGGGGCCTCGGGAGAAGGAATTCGGTACTAGAATGGGCAGGAAGAGAGGGTCAGGGAGCCAGCGGCGACGGATTTAATTTTGAAAGATGATTCCCCAACAGGCCGGTTAGCGGTCTCTCTTAAACTGCAAAGCGATCCCCCTCTGTTGGCCTCAAAGGAAAACTGGTGTGAAGTGAGACCGAGAGTCGGTGCGGTGTATGGATGAGAGGCCTGCCGCCCTCACCAGCCCTTCCCCGCAGGGTGCAAGGTGGAGCCTTGTAAACTTGGCAAGGCTGCTGGGGCGGCATGGGGAGTGGACGAGGGACCCTTCAGGCCCTGGTTGGAGCTTCTACTCTGCCAGTTCGGGCATCCATCCTTTCACCCACAGAGGAGACTTGTTGCTTCTGTCCAGGGCTGGCACTGACGGATCCACCATGTACCTGGCCGTGAGGACAGTGATTCCCTGGGGAATGAGAGGACAAGCTTCCTACTGGGACAGGTGCCCTCGGGACCTCCTCCTTGGGTCTTGCTTTGGTCTTTGTGGCCATTACAGAGGAGAGCTGGATCTGAGTTGGGGTCCTCTCGTCCATGAACAGAAGCAATCTATGTCCCCTACTTGCGGCTGCTCTTCCTCTTAACTGAGTCTGCCCAGAGGGAGCTTCCGTCCTAGAGTGATCATTGCACTTAGTGGGGGGGCAGGTTCCAGTTGGGTTGATGCAATCTGGCACGAGTGAAAACTGTTGCTGGCCCTTTATGGGTTCCCCACCCAGCTCTGTCCACTTCTGCTGATCTCCCTGGGAGTGGAGCCAAGGGCTTGCTGCCTGTGTCCTGCTCACCTGGGCCCAGGAAGCCTTTAGCTGTTGAAAAAGCTGTTGGAGTTAGCTGTGAATGGGTAGCGGGAGAGCCTGACCCTCCTTCCTCTTGATGCAATTTCCAGAGACTGCCTTCCCTTCTTCCTGCAGAAGCGGCTGCATCTCTGCAGCCTGTACATCCACTTGCTGGCCCTTCTGTGTCCCGATAAGCCTCTGTTCTCAGATTGTCCACTTTGGGTGGGTCTGAGTTCCAGGTTGGGCAAAAGCCCTGGCCCTCTTCCCCAGACCTACATCTCTTGGACATCTGTGCATCTGCTCTAGCTGGCTGGGCCATCGAAGCAGTTTCATTTGGCCAGACCAGTGTGGATATCTCCGTAGGCTTTGTAGGAGGAGCTGCTTAATTTGCTGAACACATGCACAGCAGGTGGAAGCCATGAGGACCAGCTTTTTGAGGTGGCCTTGCAGGTTTGCTCTTCGCTCCCCAGGAGGACCCTAGGAAATACTTACTTCTTGGCTGATCCTCTCTGCCCTGCTGCCTTTCTCTCCTGGGGAGTTCTGGTGAGCTGGCAGGGCCTGGCACAGCTGCTGCACCTCTTTGGCCAGTTTTCCCCAAACTGATAACTGCATAGTTTTCACAGTACTTTGTCCTCCCGCCCACAGCACCCTACAGTTGGTGTGCAAGCCATGGGCCTCTGTGGGTACCAGGGCAGCTCTCACTCCCATCCCAGGTGCCCCGTAGACCCTCATGAGTCTGCTGGAACAGCGCGGGTGATTCTCTGGCTGCTGCTGACCACAGGTGCTCAGAATCGGTGGGTGGAGCCTGGCCACCTACTTATTTTTGCCTCTAAGTGACTTTTCAGCTTGGAGGAAGTATGACCTGTCTGCTTCAGCCGGGGTGGGAATGATTACCCAACAGCGTAGGGTTAGCATCACTGCTTAAGGGCTTCCCGCAGTCCTGTTGAGGATGGAGAGAGGTTGCCCATGTGTTGAAGCTCCAACCAGCTCTGCTTAAGGCTGCGCCAGCTTCGAAGCACAGGGCTTCCCCCTGTCTGGAGCCCCTTTGGGCAGCTAGGCTGAGAAGCCTGGTGCCAGGGCTTTGGAATCAGCTCACGATGTTGACCCTCTCCTACTACCCAGGCAGGTAGGAGGCAACCCTCACCAACTCAAGTTCTGTCTTGCAAGGAGCTCTTTGGGCATACTGGCTCGGAGGGCTTAAACAGTCACATTCTCTGCGACTGAGGCTTCTTCTAGTTTATCTCTTCAGTAGCCCTTTGATACCCCTTCTTTAGGATGTGAAGAGGTTGGATGGTGAATGACCAGATGCTCCAGAAGACAGGCCTGTGGAATGGCGTGGGGGAGGGGTGGAGCGGGGATGTGTGTGTGTTTGGGTGTGTGGGTGTTGAGCAGGGGAAGGACTGTGTGTCTGATGAGTATCCTGTGTTGGTCATGTGCCTGGCAGGAGGCACCTGAGGGTCTCTGATCTGCCTTTTCACAGCGTTGACATGCCCCAGACAACCACTGGGCTCCTATCCCCAAAGCCTGACACTTTACCGTGTGCCCACTGTACCCGGGCCAGGGAAGTATACTCCGAGGTGATCCATGAAGCACATGAGGGAGTTATAGACAAATCCTCCTCCTGAAGCTACAGAGACAGTGTGCCTCCCACTTCCACACCTTGGTGAAGGTGTCATTGCCATGAACTTCCCTGGCCTCTAGCTCCTGCAAAGACTGCCAGCTTCTTGGAGCCCCACTCCATCCTTCATCAGAGGCTCTGCAGCTGGGCCGAAGTCCCCTCCCTCTGTTGGCACTGGGTCCACCTTGTGGTTTGGGCTTTGCCTTTCCTGCCTTGGCGGGAAGCTGCGTGAGACAGCAAGGAATGGAAAGATGCCTTTGACCTGCTGAAGAGCTTGAATCCCCCCACCACATATGCTTGCCCACACTTCCTAGGAGAGGCACTGTGCCATCCCAACCCCTCGTTCATGCCAATGAACCATCCTGTTGGGCTCTTGTAAGAGCTTTGAAACCTCTGGGTTGCTCTCCTGTCTATGTAGATTCCTGCAGACCCTCGTCACATGGTTGGAGCCAGTGACATTTTCTACATGTCACAGATGTACTCAATACCAGTCATGTTGTTCTCTAAGGCCTTAGGTGCAGACGAGGTATGGGAACAGAGAGAGAGAGTGAAGAGCTGCTCTGTGGTCACAGTGGAGCAGCCACCACTGGCAGGGAGAGTTCTAAGGAGCTGGGAACACCGACCCGGTGTCTCTTCTCCTAGGCCCCATCTTCTGTTGGCCTCCAAACAGCTACACTCGCCACTAGCCAGAGGGTAGATATGTGTGTGTGTGTGTGTTCAATGGAACTTCCATACGTTCAGGGGTATAGAGGGCAGTCTCCTGTGGACACACAGCAAAGTGGAGGGCAGGACCCAAGCCAGAGAAGGCTGAGGAGGGCTTTCCCTGTGTGGGGACTACCGCCCTGTGTGGGGACTACCGCCCCGTGCAAAACCCTGCCCTGGCTTTGTCACCATATTCTTAGCCTGGGATCCTCTGCTCACATCAGGTCTTAAAGTCTGGGTTCAGTATTCTTAGCTGGCCATCTCTCTAAGAGGCCCAGAACAGCTCAGGAAGAGGCAGGGTCTTGGGTCCAGGTGCCAGCCATGTCTGATTAGCAAGTGGTCTTAAAATAATTCAGGGAGTCACTGCCACCTTCTTTCTGGTGGTGAAAGGGGCACCCCGTGGGGTGATGCCTAGATGGTGCCTGGCGTCAACAAGGCAGAGGGGTGAGGATCTGTCCCCTGGGGAATTGACTCTGTGAAGTGGCAAAAAACCTCTCCCATTGGGTTCTGGAATTTCACAGCTGCTCCGTCCTGTCTGGGGCCACATGCAGCCTCAGCTACAGTGCACATGTGGGGTTTACAGCATACCCCAGATCCCACTACTTCATCCTGGGACCTGAGAGCCTTCCCCCTGCACTCACCCCAGGCTTGGCATGGCTAGTTTCTGCCCTAGATGGGAGGTTTGGGAGACTGGGGGAGGAACAGTGGGGACTGTCCCTCAGGAGGTTTTAGGATGAGTTGACAGCCCTGTGCCTATGGCTGTGCTGTGACTGATGGAAAGCTAGGGTTTAGATGACCTGGCTTCATGCTGGGCAGGTGCAGCCCTGCTCAGGGCTGGGAGCCCCTGATGTCTGTCTTGTACTTTCATCTTGTCTGTCTGTCTTGTACTTTCATCTTGTCTGCAGTTGGTCCGTGCACTTCCCTGCGGGGGTGGCTTCCCACCCAGCAGAGCCAGGGAAAGAGCAAAAATAAAGACCTCTGGGTCAGAACATCCGTCTGGGGGTGGCTGGTCTGCGGCCAGAGCTGCTGGTTGGGGTGGTCTCGGTCTCTTAAGTGCTGAACTTTGGACAGCACCCAGCAGTCACTGTGATGAGCGAGGCCCTCCCTGTAGGAGTATGGGGTAGAGGCAGAGACCTGAGGAAAGGCCCCTGATGGAGCAGGGACCTCAGCTAGGGTAGGATGAATGGGTGGCCCCTGCTTACTCTGTGCCCTGAAGAGAGAGAGAGGGAGGGAGGGGCTGTGGGCAGAGGATTGCCAGGTTTTTTTGTAAGTACCCACCAGATTGGAAAGCTACTCTGGTCTGTGTGAGAGTCCTTTGTGCTAGGGACTGAGCTCAAAGCCTGCTCATGCAGGTCGCATGCTCCCTATTGTTCCTTGGGCCATGTAGGGTCCTCACCTGCTTCCCAGGCCTGGTCCAAAGCAGTGAGTCTTGTCCCACAGTTTGCCTTTGCACCCTCTGGTCCCTCAGGCTTGAGTAAGCCTGAGTTTTGTGTACATTTCCTGCTCTACATTTGCAGATTGCCCCTCCAGCTGAGTTTTTCTTACAGGGCAGGAGCCTTTTCTCCACTTGGTGGTCCTAGAGGGATGTCTTAGGCCCCCACCTTTGGCACTGTGCTCCCCGAGGCTGGCTTCCGGGCTGAGTGGAGGGCAGAAATGTAAAAAGAATCACTGGCCCAGGTGAAGCTGGATAGTGGCTGTATTTTTGGTTTTCTATTGACTTGCTTGTCCCCATTCCTGCTTCTGGGTCATGTGTCACATACCCTTATGTGACATCTAAGGATGCCAGGGAGATTCTGAGGTACCAGGAGGGAGGGGGATGTTCTGGGACCTGGGGTTTGGAGACAAGCCTGAGCCCCAACAAAGGCTGTAAGTCCCCTCTGCCCTGAGCTCCTGGACTGTCCACAGGGGACAGCAGATTCTGCCTACCTTGAAGATTCTTAGGGACAGTGCCCGTGAAGCTCAGGATCCTGGCGGATGATGCAGTGGCCCTCATTCCTTCTTAGTCTCCTTGTCCTGGAGTCCCGAGTGGATGCCAGGCAGTGAGCTGTGGTCTAGCATGGGATAGTTGGATACCTAGTATAAGCGTAGAGGCGTAGCTGTTGCCAGTAGAGAAGTTGAATATCATTGTCCTTTTTTTCCAGGCCCCACGTGTGTGCAGAACAGAAGCTGACCCTGGTGGGCCACCGCCAGCCTTGTGTGCAAGCTTTTAGCCGCATAGTGCCTGTGTGGAGGTCGGGCTGCGGGCAGCAGGCATGGTGTGTTGGCCAAGAGCGCAGGTACGTGGCGGAGATCCTGAACTAATGGGGACCAGTTCTCAGCTCAGAGCAGCAGCAGTGACCTTTAGGGTCAGGTAGCTAGGACTGGGGCCTCCCCTTGGTTTGACTTCATTCCCTTCACTGAGGGCATGGCCTTTCACCCAGGATTTCAGCAGGCCTGCTCAGGCAGGCCTGGTCACTTATGAGGGTGGGGAGGAGCCCTGGTGGTGGTTGGACCCTTAGGGGACAAGTGCTCATTGGCCAGAAGGTAGAATTCCAGCTCAGCCAGCTGACCCCTGGGCCTAGTGCCCAAGCCTGTGAAAACGTATTGCTCAACGTTTTATTTAAAGCTCCAACTTAAGGAGTGCCTCTGCATAGCTGCCCACTGCAGGGCCTACCTGGGGGGAAGCTGGGCGGCTGGGCGGTGTGGAGCAGCACAGAGTGGAATCATTGGGTGCGGAGGAAGTGGTAGAGTTGGCTGCAGCCTTGGCCAGGGTGAGAACAAGGAAGCAGTGTGCTCAGCAGGAAGTCTTCGTGCTCTTGTTGGGTCTGGGGTTCATAGGGCGCCTGGGCCTGTTCTGCCTGACCTAGGAGCTCCAGGGGCCGCTCAAGTGTTAGTGTGCATTTACTGTCCATTAGGGCTCGTGTGGGATAGTGATGGAAAAAGTCCTTGCCCAGGATAGCCCAGGACACCTGTGGTAATGTCTAGAGGTGGGAAGTGCTGAGGGGGCGGGGCTGTAGCAGGTGACCTGGGTGGGCCATGCTGCTCAGGCCTGCAGAGCACAGCCAGCTCCTGCCCCCATGGTGTGACAGGCTGCAGGCCCGGGGACAGAGGGTCAGGAGGAGCCTCCCATTCTCAGAGGTCAACATTTTGTACCTTTCCTCCCACCCTTCACATGGTCCTGCGTGCACATGTGTGTGAACCAGGGCCTCTCCTCCCACCCTTCACATGGTCCTGCGTGCACATGTGTGTTGCGCGCCTTTACCGTCCAGCGGGAATAAGACGCAGGACAAACCAGGTTTCTTCTCAGGACAGTTTACTCAGGAAATGTATCGTGGTGAATGGCAATGCAGAATGGCCCTGCATGCAGTTACAGAGTGAGAATGGTGCAATGGCAGAATGGGGCCGAGAAGAGTGAAGTAGCAGAGTGGAGTGGTAGAATGGAATGGGACCCCCACCCCCACCCCCACCCAGGAGCAGCTATTTAAACCCTGTCCTGGCCAATCACCGAGCTGCCTCATGGCTCCTGCCCACACACCAGGTGGTCTCAGGCTGCCCAGTGACTCTTGCTTATACACCAGGTGGTCTGGGGCTGCCCCGTGGCTCTTGCTCGGGCACAAGATCAAACCACAGCTGACACTGCCTAATGCCAATTAAGAGTTGTTTATGCCAGTACAGCTGAGTCGGTCAGTGCCGTCTTTAAGGAGCGGTTGAATGGCTCCCTACACATGTGTGTGAACCAGGACCTCTCCTCCCACCCTTCACATGGTCCTGCGTGCACATGTGTGTGAACCAGGGGTTGGTCCTCTATGCTATGTCTCCCTGCCCACAGCCTGTGAAAGACACATTGGCTGGAAGCCCCTGGGCCCTGCGGCTGGAGGTTCTGTGACAGTCAAGGGGTCCAAAGTGGCTCATGACCTACTATCCAGGAGGGCCACACTTCCCTGGCTCTGTGCGAGTGTGTGTGTGGGAGCTGCAGAGCCCAGGTGGTTAGGCGTGGAAGATGGTTATTTGATGTAGAGTCTGTGTCAGGGTTTTCTGGATATCTCAAGATGTCTTGTGTCCAGGTTCTGGGATCCCTCATCATTTCTGCCCAGCTCAAGGCATCTGGTTCCCTTTACCCACACTCTGGCCTGAAACATAGAACTTCAGCCCCAGGTGGGGGGTCCCATGTGGCATTTCGGGTTCTAGGCTCCAGGTAGCGACCAAAGCTTTGGATGAGCAGCTGTCTTCTATGGTTGGGGGCATCCTCTTTTTTTGGACACTGGCCTGTTTTCCTCCTTTGCCCTTCCTACTCTAAGGTGACCCCGGGTCATTTGCCTGTGTGTCTATAGAAGATGACAGGTCCGACCATGGAGTTCAGAAAGTACACACACCAGTCAGGCTCACCTCAGCTGCCATGTACAGCAAACACAGGCATGCTGGAGACCTTGCCATCTTTCTTGCTGTCTTTCCCAAGCACTGGGAAAGTTCCCCCGATCCTCATCTGGGACAGTTGTCCTGATGTGCTGACCCCAGCTTATCCCTCTTAAGCCAACCCAAGACCACCCTCCCTTCTCTAGAGCCTCACCCAGAGGGACATTGTTTTTCTCCCCACTGGAAAAGACCCACCATGTGGGGGCCTCAGTTTCCACCCAGAGCCCTGGGGCCTTGTCTCTCTTCCTAGGCTCACAAACGGAGCCCACACTGGGACGTACTCTGAGCCTGGCCTGAGTGGCACAGGTGTTTAATATGGGAGTGAGGTCAGATAATGTGTTACCATCAAGTCTAACTGCAAGGGGGTTGGGCACAGTGGGCTCTGGGACAGGGCTCTGCTACTGGGCTCTCTTGTCAGTCTTGCTGGCCCTCCAGCAGGCTGAGCATGTCACGCAGCCATGTGCTGAATTCAGCCACCTGTGGGGTCTCCAGTAGGCTGAGAAGGTGCCCAAACCTGAGGGACATCACTGTACATTGTAATGTCAGGCTTTGAGCATGATGCGATTGTGCTGCTATAGAGGGTGTCTTAGTCAGGGTTTCTATTCCTGCACAAACATCATGACCAGGAAGCATGTTGGGGAGGAAAGGGTTTCTTCAGCTTACACTTCCACACTGCTGTTCATCACCAAAGGAAGTCAGGACTGGAACTCAAGCAGGTCGGGAAGCAGGAGCTGATGCAGAGGCCACTGCATGTTACTTACTGGCTTGCTTCCCCTGGCTTGCTCAGCTTGCTCTCTTATAGAACCCAGGACTACCAGCCCAGGGATGGCACCATCCACAATGGGCCCTCCCTCCTTGATCACTAATTGAAAAGATGCCTTACAGCTGGATCTCATGGAGGCATCTCCCCAAATGAAGCTCCTTTCTCTGTGATAACTCCAGCTTGTGTGAAGTTGACACACAGAACCTGTCAATACAGAGGGCTCCTCTGTTTCTGTCTTTCTCTCTTTCTTTGGGCTCTCTTACTGAGCTGGAAACTCTCTGCACAACTAGGCTGGCTGACCAGCGAGCTCCTTGGCTCAACCCCGTCCTCCCATGCTCAGCCATTTACATGGATGTTGGGGGTTCAAACTTATGTCTTGTTGCTTTTACAGTATCCATCCATTTTGTCACCCTCTGAGCTCTTGTGGGGCAGACATCCCAGGATGCACTGGAATCCCAGCCCCTCAGACTAAATTTGCTTGGCCAGGTTGAGAACATTTTCTGGCTTCAGTTTTCCCAATTGTATTGACCTGGATGAAGCTAAGGTGACTGCTTAGCCCATTCCTTCATGGCTCCTGCTACTGCCTTTTAATGGGCACTTGGTGTTGGTGTGTGGCCTCACTGAAGACTGTGCTGACATCATCAGCCTGAGAGGCCAGAGGGAGTTCAAGGGTCTCAGTGTGAGAGAGTCTTTCCTGACATGTCAGACAGACATCCAGGTCACCAGGTTGGGAACTCTAAGCTACATAAAGAGGTCCTTTGAGGGGTAATGAGAAGTCACTTAGAGAAAGTAAGGAAGGGAGAAGGAATGGAAGGAGCTGGCATTCAAATCACGGGGCCTGTGCCCCTCTAGGAAAGCTCAGAGTATTATGGTCTCCATTCTAACATGGCCACAGCAGCCTCAAATCTGACATGGTCCCATAAGCCTCCATTCCTACATTGTCCCAAAACTTTCCATTCTGACATGGTCCCGAACAGCCTCCAGCTCCACAGAGCCCAAGTGAGCTGGTGCTCTCTGAAGGTGCGCTAGGTTTGGTTCTCATGGCTGCCTGGCCTCTCCAAGAATCTTTTCCTCCAGGGGCCTTGTGGAGGAGTGTCCAAGGGGAGCTGCACGTAGCCCAGGCCTGTCTGCAGCCCAGGCAAGGGGGATAAATATTTACGATGGCCAGGCTCTAGTGCTCTATCGCTGCCAAATATTGTTCACGCTGTGGTCGGTTTCTGTCCGGGCAAGTGGTTTCATGTCCTGCCAAGGTGGTATTTTGTAAGGCACTCCCAGAGTTTCTGTGTGGAGAGCCTGTTCAGGAAAACATGCTTCCGGGAAGTGGCCTCAGCCCTGTTTATTGGACAGAGCTTAGGGCCACATGGCTTTTGGTGAGCTGGCCCCAGAAAGCACAGGCTGGTTTGTCACCTGGAGATACAGCCATTCTCCAGGGCCTTGAGGGCCCTTGACCTGTGACTGTTGGCCTAGCTCCTGTGGCTGTAGACCCTGCAGGCTGGAGGCTGGTGGAGGAGGTGGGAGTCACCATCTTCTTTCTACCTGTTTTCCTACCACCACCACCACATTGTCTCTGGTCCCTCTTTGTGTCTACTTTGCAGCTTGTCTCTACAAACCTGAAGGTTTCACTGTCATAGAGCCCAGGGGCATGTACAAAGCTAGGAGTGCTCATTTCCTAGAGCTGTTGTGACAAACGCTGACAAATCAGGTAGCCTAAAAACAGCTCTGGAGGGCCTTGGGAGATGGCTCAGGTGGTAAAGTATTTGTCATGCAAGCATTAGAAACTTGTGTTCAGAGCCCCAGAACTCACATTAACAATGCTAAGTAGGCGTAGCATTGCAACCTGCACCCCCAGTGGGGAGGGAACAAAGCCAGGTGGGTCCCTAGGGCTGGCTGGCCAGCCATGCTAGGCAATTGGTGAACTCCAGGTTCAGTGAGAGACTGCTTTAAAAGGTGGAAAAAATAAGACTGAGGAAGTCACTCAACATTGTCTCCACATGTGCATGACACAGTTGTGTGCACCCACACACAAAATAAAAATTAAAAAGACAAGCCAGGTTTTTAAAGTTGGAAGACCCAGTCTAGGGTTGAAGCCCCGAGGGAGGGAGCAGTTGTCCCTGTCCCCCACTCTGTGGAACTGTCATGTCTATCTTGGGGTGTCAGCAGCTGCTCCATCTCCACATGCTTTCCTTGTTGTGTTCCCAGGGTTCCATTCACTACGCCTGTGTGTCCCCGTCTTAACTGATGATGGGTCATCAGATTTTGTTCCCTAGACGAGTCCCATTGTAGGCAGACATGAATTTGGGGGAGTCAGTGCTTAAACCTAGTGTCAGAAGTGACAGACTGGACGGAGCTCATGACCAGCAGCAGCAGCAGCCACCTGTCATACTGGTCATCACTGGAGCAAGGCTGAGGCAGGCAAAGGTGGGAAGAATGGAGCCTCCGGTAGCCCTACGGGCTGTTGTGAGCCACCCTGTGAAGAAGGCAAACAGAAGGAACCAGGCACTGGTATGTGGGATCCCAGTTCCCTGGGCACCTCAGCCTGCTCACCTTGTGTGGACAAGCCCCTATCTAGGGTGCTCTGAGAGGTCAAGCACCTATCTTTGAGATGCTCTGTGGCAAGCTGAAGCGCTGACCCCATAATGATCAACACATCCTGTCTCTTCTGTTCCAGGACTGTGTACTATATGAGCTACAGGCAGGTGTATGCCACAGAGGCCCGCACTGTGTTCAGGTGCTGTCCCGGCTGGAGCCAGAAGCCTGGCCAGGAGGGCTGCCTCTCAGGTGAGTGTCACTCTCTCAACTGGTACCGGGAGGACTCTGAGCAGAGGATGTGTCATGGGGACATCTGCCTAGCTCTGACTCTCTGCGTGCTGGCCCATGGCTTCTATAGTCCTAGCCTTTGACTTCAGCCACATGAGAGATGCTCAGGGACCTCCGGTACCACAGTTCTGCCTGCCCAAGACTGTTGGAGCAGAATTCAGATGGAAAAGGGGCAGTAAGTCCCAGCATTGTCTGGTAGAACTGGAGGAGGCAGAGCTGGCTTGGTGCTGCTGTAGGAGGGAGGAAGCAGAGCTGAGCATCTGCCCATACCTGGGACAAAGAAACAGGTCCTGGTCATGGAGCATGGCTGTGGCAGCTGCTGGAGAAGTCTTGGCATGCAGGTATGGGACAGGTGGCTGGCAGGTGGATGTGGGGACAGGTGGCTGGCAGGTGGGTGTGGGGACAGGTGGCTGGCAGGTGGGTGTGGGGACAGGTGGCTGGCAGGTAGATGTGAGGACAGGTGGCTGGCAGGTGGATGTGGGGACAGGTGGCTGGCAGGTGGATGTGGGGACAGGTGGCTGGCAGGAGGATGTGGGGACAGGTGACTGTCAGTGGATGTGGGGACAGGTGGCTGTCACTGGATGTGGGGACAGGTGGCTGACAAGCAAGGGTGGTGTTCCTTTGGAGGGGCCATTCCTGAAGCCACTGGTATGTCTGGGAGTCACACTCCTCACACTGAAGGTTAAGCATGATGGGATTCTGAGTCCCTCATGTCCCCACTAGAAACTTAGCTCCTCGTCCTGATGTGACCTCCAGTGATAAATAGGGACCAGAGAAGAGATCCTGCTGATTTTTTTCCAGGAGGGAAGTGAGTCACTCTCCGGAAGGGAACAGAGGGAAGAGGGCAGGAGGCCAGCCTGGAGGTGAAAAGACTGGGCCATGGGCCAGCACTCCCTCAGGTTGGGGTGTTCTGGCCCAACACCAGCATCTCCCTTTCTTCTGAGTCTGTCTGCTGTGTCCCTGCTTCCTGTGGCTTGTGTGGGGGCACAGGCATCGAAGTCTCCTGAGTTTCTGCTCTGAGGAGGTGGGAGTCCCCTGGGCCTGACAGAGGAGGCACTATTAATTTGATGAGACAGTAGGGGAGCACAGAGCATGGGCGGATGGGAGGCAGGTGGGGCTCTGGGGTTTACTGGGACCAGAGGACAGGCTAATGTACAGCTTCCGGTCGTGATGGGCAGGATGGTTGGGTAGGGAAAGAGAACATGGCAGCCTGTAGCCCCATGTCCACTGAGTCATAACCTGGGATCTCGTGAACATCCAGGGTGAGGGTGGGCAGAAGCAGGCCGAGCCAGGTTTGACCCATCCATACAGGCTGGCTGACTCCCTGCTGTGTGATGGAGTCAGGGTCAGGTGCTGGTTTTTATAGGCAATGAGGTCATTATGACGGGGGTGGGGTGGGGTGGTTGGGGGGGTCTGTGGCAGTGCCGTGAGTATGGCCATGAACACCTTTTCTGTCTCCTGTCTGGCTAATGGAAGCACTGGGCCGGTCCTGTTAGGTGCACTTGTCTGTGACTGAGCCAGATGCCAGGCTGTTACCCACGTGTGGAGGCTCAGAGAGCTCAGGTGGCTTATAACTCCTGGCCTGAGGGTCCCCCAGCACTGGTGAGGCTGTGGTCTCTGTGGGACACCTCCCCTGGGCAAGTGGTCTCTGTGGGACTCCTCCCAGAGACCAGTGGGGTTCTAGCTGTCACATGGCTTGTGAGCCACTGTAGGATGTCCACCCAGAGCCTGAGCCTGAGCTTTCCATAGTTGTTTTGAAGCTTGTTTTCAACGAAGGACTCTCCTAGTTCCTGGTCTGACCTTGTTTGTTTAATGGTCCCCGGCCCAGCCTGTGTTCCAGCATCTCTGTCTCCGGATACTCTTCGCCTTCCTTGTTTATCACCGTCTGGTTCCCATCCTTGAGGGGTTGGTGTTGGTGTCAACCTGGGCCTGTCCTCTCCCTAGGGCCTGGAGGCCCAGCACGTTCCCTGGTGGCCACAGACTCCTTCCTTTGAGCACCATTTTCTCGCTAGCTACTCGGTGCTGGTACTTGGTTTTGTGTGTGTGTGTGTGTGTGTGTGTGTGTGTGTGTGTGTGTGTGTGTAGGGGAATCTTAGGGACAGTGCCAGCTTTGGAGAGCCCGTGGCCTGGTGAGGAGGCTGAGAATAAGCAGATGGTTAGTATGGGACGGGGTGTAGAGATAGGTGAGGAGTATCCCAGAGTGGCTGGTTGGCAGGGCCTGCAGGGGTTTGGTCATAGTCTGGGTATCACATCCAGTTTGTGTTTCCCTCTCAAAGCTGTCCTTCTGGAGCCAGCATCATGCTGTTGGCCACACCCTCATGCCTCTCTCAGGGCCTGTGTGTGGAGGCATTGGGCCAGGCAGGAATGTGGGACAAGTGGCTACTAATGGGCTCTGTGCCTACCCTGTATGAGCCAGGCAAGGGATGCAGGAAGCCCTGGTTTAGTTCCTTCCGTGCCCTGTGACCTGTGGGGTGTCAGCCCCCAAGGCCTTGGCTTGGGCTAGTGACATAGGTCCAACAATGTCCATCTCAGAACCGTGGATGTAATGAGTATGTGGACGTAGTCCTCATGGAGACTACTGGGTGGTATACAGTAGGAGCTCAAGCAGTGTCCATGTTTCCAGCTATTATTAAAGGAGATCTGGATACCTGTTAGTAGTGGGGATGATAGCACACAGGGTCACTTTGCTGAGGGTTCAGGTAGATCGGTGTCAAGCCATGACCTCCAGGGATGGGACCTGGGGATTACCTGCCAAAACAGCTTAGAAGTTTAAGGGTAGTCCCTCCCTTCTTAGTGAGGACAAGCGGCTACTAATGGGCTCGGTCTGTGGAGCTCAGATACTTACAGAGGTTCCCTCGAAGCCAGGAAGCCGTCTGGCTCTGCATTTCTCCGTCCTGTGATCTAGGGACCCTGGGAACCCTCATTCCAGCTTTGTTTTGGCTCCCCACTGTCACTGTTGCGAGTGAGAGGCCAGGCCAGGTCAGGTGCAGGTGGAGAGGAGTGTAAGTCTCTGGATCCTCTCAGTGCCTGGAGCCCTTAGAGGGTCTGGGCCCCTGTGGTCAGCTGTGAAGATAAGCTACTGCCCACAGCTCCCTCCCAGTAAGCATGGCAGCTAGGAACAGCGAGAACTAGTTGGGGTCAGAAGTCCTCATGCAGGAGAGGTAGATTCTCATTTATTTCAAGGGCTGGAGTACACCTTCCTATTCCTCTTTCACTTCTACCTCCCTTTAGTGGGAAGGGCAGCGGTTTGGCTGCCAAAACTCCAGCCCCTCCCCAGCCATTGTGAAGTTTCCTTCTTCATGCAACCTGGAAACTGCAGGGGGACAGTGTCGGGTCGGGTCGTTGAGCCTCACAGTGTTTGCGTAGGGGTGATGGAGTGATGGAGGCCAGAGAATGGCAGGAAGCCGCTAATCGGCTGTTGTGATTTCTCCCAGGACCTTTTATGGGATTGTGGCTGGGAGGTGACCAGAAAGAAAAAGTTCTGGGTGGGGTGTCGGGGCCAATTACCAGGCTTCCAGAGAGTCCTTGTGGCCCCCTGACATGGGTGCGGCTGGACAAGCCCCCTTCTGCTGTTCTGCCTTCTGCTTCCTGTTTCTCTGAATTCTGCTCTTATCCCAAGTAGGTGACAAAGTTTGCTCGGACTCTCCTAATATCTCAGCCATAGCTGCTCGGGCTCTATGTGGGGACTCTCCCTCCCCCTTCCACCAAAGGAAGGGACTTGGTACGCAGCCATCAAGGTGCCAGTCCTTAGCAGCCGATCCCCATCCTGCTGTGTCCACTCCCTAAGACACCTGCAGGGATGAAGCTCTAGCTTGGGCTCCCTCTTAGATTCTCAGTGATGCTCGCCTTGGGGAGTGTGGGCCCCCTGGGCTGAGGAGGCCCTCAGCTCCATGGGGTATGAAGGGCACTGGGAAGGAACTCTGCAAGGGTGTCTAATCGGCTTGTGCTCTTGCTCTCATCTCTGTCTCTGTCTCTCAGTCTCTCAATCTCTTCCTTCCTCACTCTATAGTTCTCTTGCTCTGAGACAGAGAGTATCAATCTGTAGCCTCAGCTGGCCTAGAATTCACCATATAGACCAGGCTGGCCTTGAACTCACAGAGATCTGCCTGCCTCTGGCTCCCGAGTGCTGGGATCAAAGTTGGGCACCACCTCTCCCTCTCTCCTTCAAAGCCAGTCGTGCTTATCCAAGGATGGCCTCAGACTCACTATGCAACAGAGGATGACCTTGAACTTCTAATCCCCCTGCCTCCGCCCACCAAATCTCAGGGATGGCAGGTGTGCACCACCATGCCCTGCTTCTGTGGTGTTGAGAGTCAAGCCTTGTGCATACTAGACAAACACCGTACTAATCGGGCTATGCCTCCAGACCTGCAGCTCTCTGTAGGGTACGTATTGTGGATTCCCTATTATAGTGTATTCGAAACTGAAGACAAGGGCTATCTTCAGAAAGGGAAGCGCAGTGCCTCGATGCATGCACCAGTGAATACCAGTGCGGACAGGCCACTCCACAGTTGCCATGCAACAGAGGAAGCGTGGGGTGGGGCACACGGCCTCCTGGGAGGGCAGGCAGTTCTCTCGAGTGAGAAGTGTGTTGGTGGACCAGGAGCAGGATGAAGCTGGAGGTTGGGACAGCCCTGCCCAGGTCCATGGTAGCCTATATGTGCAGGTAACCTTGTGTGGACCTGTGTAAGACCTGGCAGGGTAGCCAGTGTGAGGTATAGAACCGAGAAATGAGGCCGATGTTAACCGAGTGAGGTCAGGATGGAGAGGGAGGAGACTCCCGTGGCTGTGGCAGCGGCAGTGGCAGCTGAGCATCTTTTAGTGAAGGACCACCTAGTGTTAGTATCTTAGTTCCACTGATAAGATGATAAAAAACGAAATTAGCAGGCTGGAAAGATGGCTCAGTGGTTAAGAGCACTGACTGCTCTTCCAGAGGTCCTGAGTTCAAATCCCAGCAACCACATGGTGGCTCCCAACCACACGTAATGAGATCTGACGCCCTCTTCTGGGGTGTCTGAAGACTGCTACGGTGTACTCATATACATAAAATAAAAAAAAACAAAATTAGTTTAGGGGATTAAGGGTTTATGCTGGTACAATTTGTTTGTTTGTTTCTTTCTTTCTTTTAATCAACTTGACACAAGCCAAGAGTCATCTAGGAAGATGGGGCCTCAACAGGCCAGCTCACTGTGGGCAGTGCCACCCCTGGGCAGGTGCTCCTGGGTTGTATAAGAAAGCAGATCTTAGATAGCATGGGCTAGACACCTCACCTGTGTGAGCCTGCTGTAAGCTGCAACAATCCCTTTCCTCCCCAAGTTGTTTTGATTGTGATGTTTTATCTCAGCAATAGAAACCTAAGTAAGACAGGGTTCATTCAGCTCACAGTTCCAGGCTACAGTCCATCACTGCAGAGAAGTCGAGACATTCGACTCATTGAAGCAAAGAGTTACATCCACAATGAAGATCCGAGCGAGAGCGAGAGGAAGAACAGACAGAGACAGAGAGAGAGACAGACAGAGACAGACAGAGACACAGAGAGAATATGAATGTGCATACATGCTTGTCAGTGCTCAGCTCTCTCAGTTTTGTTCATGAAATGCAATGATGTGGCCCACATTCTGGGTGGATCTCAGTTAATGGAATCATGAAAATCTCTCTTAGGCACGCCCCCGGCTGACACGATCCAGTCCATTCCTCACTGAGGTTCTCTTCCCTGGGTGATTCTGGATTGTGCTCAGTTGGCATGACTAGCCATCACAACTGGTAGCCACGATCTGGGGTCCAGGGCCCACAAAGGATCACGGACCAGCTGCAAAGTGACATTTAACTGACCACATGGTTCTGGTCTTCAACCGCTGGCCGAAACGGAGCTAGCACAGGTTGGGGGTAAAGAGCCTAGACTGCTGTGGAGGGCTGAGGCAGGGCCTAGGCAGGAACCCTTTATTCTAGCATTGAGTTGGGATGTGGTCAGAGTGGTCAAGGGAGAGAGGGGCAGCTGAGCAGATGGGAACTCAGACCTGCTCTGCCTCTGAGGAGCTGGACACCTAGGGCTTCTCACACCCTGGTCCCTGTGTCTGCAGGAAGGGAGTCCAGTCTCTTGACTCTGCCCTGGCAACTATAGTCTGGAAGACACCGTGGTGTGACCACTCAGACTTCCTTGGGTCCTGGCCTTCCCTGGTCACTGCTGCTTTCTTGGTGCTGGGGAGGGTGATGTGCAAGGCTGTCCAGAAAGAGGCCAGGCATTTTCTTAGATCCATAGGCAGGTGGAGGCACTTGTCACTATGGGGACCAGGAGGCTCTGAGCCTGTGACTCTATTCACCACCTGTGTGTCCAGCTGTTGGTGTGTCCAGCAGGTGGCTCGTGCAGGTCTTCTCCTGGGACTCCCAGGTCTCTCTGGCTGGCTTGTCAGGGATATGCGGGAGGAGCTGCAGGAAGGTCACTTGGACCCCGGCTCCCCTCTGCTTCCTGCTTCAGCTTCTCCTTTTCCTTTTCTGTTTCCGTTCTGGCTGCCTGTCAGCCCTGCACCCCAGTTGTGGGAATTGGATAGGACAACTCCCAGGACCTGGGCTTCCCTTTCCCCACATAGATGCCAGACCTGCTCTCAGAGCCCACAGGGCCACGCTGTGCCACTGTGACCTGCTCTTGTTGTTTCCTTGAGGTAGCATAGGTCATGTGACCATGAAGACCCTGTTAGTTCCCATGGCACAATCCCCATGCATGTGTACCTGGACTGCAGTCCACCTGAGTGAACCAGCCGTATCTAGCCTCACGTAGATTTGTGCACACCGAGATGCCTCATGCACTCCTGCCTGTGTAACTGTGTGCCCACTTATATGACGTAAACTCACGCGCATATGCATGTTCTGCCACACTCCCTGCCTTAGTCGGGGTTCCAGCGCCGTGAAGAGACACTGTGACCATGGCAACTTTTTTTTTTTTAAAGATTTATTTACTTAATCAAGAAACTTGTCCATTCATTTTAGGTTTTAAAGTTTAGTTAAATACAGATTTTAAAAAATTCTTCTCTCATATGTCCCATCTGCATTTTCCCTTCCTTTTCCTTTCCTGAGTCTCTCCCCACTTCCCTCTCCCCCAGACCCACCTCCTCTCTGCCTCCCATCAGAAAAGAGCAGGACTCCCAGGGGTATCAAACATGGCATAACAAGCTAGCTACAGACCAGCACGTACAGTCACATCAAGGCTGGATGGAGCCACCCAGCAGGAGGAAAAGGCGCTTCCCTGAAGTGCTATGAGAGCTGGGAGCCTCTTCCAAGCTGCTCGAAGTCTACATGGGCAGCTCTCACTGTTACCTGAGATACAGTTGTGGGAATTTCCCAGGGCAGAGGGTGTGTGTGTGTGTGTGTGTGTGTGTGTATGTGTGTAAAACACCATTCACTTATCCAGTCAGGTTAGCTGTTTGCCATGCTGGGGAGGGAACCCACAGCCTTGCACATACCAGGCGAGGGCTACACTGTCCAGTCACACTCCTGAGCCCTTCTAGGAGCTACTGATGGTGACTGTGCTTGGAGTCTGGGGATGGGCCTCACTCTGGGGTCTGCATCATGGGGTACAGGCCATGGGGTCAGGAAGAGACACCAGCCACCTGGAGCCCAGAGTGATGCTGAGTGTCAAATGAAGCGCTTCGTTTTGGAAGGATCAGGCTATGTTATTTATGCTCTATCAACTGTTGTTGGGTAACTGGGTGGCCTGAAGGTCTGCAGGCTTCTACCTTATGAAGTGTGTGTCCCTGGCCTTCCCACTGACAGAAGTCAGGCTCTCAAGCTTGGTTTTGCTTTAGGCCTCACTGCGAGGGCTTTGGCAGGTGGCTTGATACTAGGCAGAGGCCAGAGGGCAGGGGATGCTCCCTTCTCTGTCTTCTGTGGCCCATCTGTGGTTGGGCTTGGCTCAGCACACTGTGGTTCCTGCCTAGCCCTTCCCTGGATATCCAGAGCTGCAGTACACAGCGTGTGCTATCTGAAATGGGTTCCATATGTATAAGGTTCCTGGTAGAGAGGAGGCTGTTGGGTGGAGCATGTGATCAAGACCAACCCCAGCAAGTATCAGGTGTTAGCAGTCCAGACAGAGGAGTAAGCAGGGGCTGGCTCAGGATCAGGAGAGGACACAGTGGGCAGCGGTCGCTGGAGTGTTCTCCAGCTATGGGGGACTCACAGTGCTCCTCCACCTGCCTGGCCATCAGAGGTCATGACCTTAGGTCCTTCCACCTGACCTTGCATTTCAGACTCTGAGGGAGTTCTCAGGGTATCTTCCCAGTCAGCAGCGAGGAGAAGGCCCTCTAGGCAGCCCAGCCCAGGTGTCCAGCAGATTGGTTGGTGTTTTTATAGTGATCATAACATACGGCATGTTACTATACTTGATGCTGTATGTTCAGTTTTGTACTCTGTTGTCAACAGTGCCTACCTGATGGTCCTTTCTCTGTCACCTCCTTCTCTGCCCATGCTAGGGACCGAGTCCAGAGCCTTATGCTTACTGAGCAAATACTCTGTCACTGAGCTAAAATCAACACATACACAGCATACACATACACACTACACACACACATACAGCATATATAATTACACACACACAAATACCCCTCATATACCACACAATAACACAGCACACAGACACACAGCACACAGACACACACACAGCACACAGACACACACACAGCACACAGACACATACCCCACACACATACACATACCCCACACACATCACACATATACACACACACCACACGTACACACACCACACACATATCACACATATACCCACATACCACACACATACACACAGCATACACACAACTCACACAGACACATACACCACACATATACCATACACACATATACACCACATTCACATGACACACATATCACATATACACACAGCACACACACACACACACACACACACACATACACACACACACTGTATATTCTTTATTCACAGTTTTATGCCTCCTGTTGCTTATGGGATATTGTACCTCCTGAAGGTAAGGCTGAGGTCTGATGTTTGTGAGACCTCCTCAGGTGTGACCTCCTCAGGTGTGACCTCCTCAGGCTCCCACCTTAGAAACCTCAAAGGGACATTTGTCCAATAATACAGCAACCTGTAGCTTCAGTGCCAACACCTTGGAGGGCACAGGGTGATGTCATGTTGTCCTGACACAGTGGCCCACAAAGCCACTGTTCTTATTATGTACCCACCTAGTGGAGCTGGGCAGGGCTGGGAGATCTTCATTTGCTGCCCCTGACACAGACTTCTGCCTCACCTGGATGGAGTATGTGAGTCTGAGTCACCCACACCAGCCCTGAGATTCTCCCTTGTGGGTTGTCTCCAGCACACTGAGCTACCAGAAATGTGGCCTCTTGGTTTAAAGCACCTTCATCTCAAAATCAGGGCGTTGGTGTCATCTCCTGCAGATGACCCCATGTGCCACAGCATGGGAAGTGCCCACCTTTGAATGCCGACTCCTGTCTGCTCTCTGAGGTGAGCTGACACACCGCCTGGCCATCAGGTTTGTTCGCTTGCTTGGCTGACAGCCATCATTTTACAGCGTAGGTCCCGCCCTTGATTAGGTGAGGCTGACACCTCTTTTGGGGAGCCCCTGGCTCAGGGCAGGCTAGCTGTCATCCTACTATGAGGCAGGGGTTGGGAAGCAGGCTGAGAGCTGGGTGGGATGTGACAGGCAGGGCCACTGTATACAGGGTTTTGTGACAAGTTAGTAGAGCCCTGCTGAAGGGTTTGCCAATGGAGAGGCAAGATCTGAGCTGTATTCAGAGATACCAATACATCAGGGAAACAGCATTGAAGAGGCTAGAGAAAGTCTGTGGTCCATAATCTCCACGCTAGAGGATCAGTCTGGGCTTGCCATTTCATCATTCACACACACACACACACACACACACACACACACACACACACACGCACGCACGCACGCACGCACGCACGCGCACACACGTATACACATATGCAGAGAGAGACAGGGCGAGAGGGAGGGAGAAGGGGAGGAAGGAGGGGCAGGGAGAGGGAGAAGGGGAAGGGAAAGAGGGAGAGGGAGAGGGGAAGGGAGGAGGGAGAAGGAGAGGGGAAGGGAGGAGGGAGAAGGAGAGGG
>LR749639.1:2032899-2057140 GCA_902729485.2 Mus minutoides | reverse complement strand
GATAAGGCTTAAGGGGTTACAGCAGAATTGTTTACATGTCTTCCCATTAAGACTGATACCCAACTGAATACCAGACTAAACAGATAACATTCATTATCTGCTACTAGCTTCATCAGTTCATTATAAGTCTAAAACAATAATTTTTATGTCTTAACATACTTTTGTCAAGAGACAAATTATCTGCCTTGTGTCTCATTATTTTGAAGTCTTGTGTAGATAGACTAGTCAATCTTTTTTTTCTCGCTCCGCTCAACCCCCGCTCGTTCCAGCCGGCCCCGTTCGCTCCAGTCGGCCCCGTTCGCTCCAGTCGGCCTCGCTTGCTCCGGTTGGCCCGGCTTCTTCTGGCCATCCCCATTCGGCCCCCACTTGTTCTGCCGTCCCCGCTCGGCTCCGCTCGCTCCGGACAGCCTTGCTTGCTCTGGTTGGTCTCTCTGGTCCAAGGATTCATTTCTTATTATTCTTCATAAGTTCGCTGTAGCTGACTTCAGACGCAACAGAGGAGGGCGTCAGATCTTGTTATGGGTGGTTGTAAGCCACCAGGTGATTGCTGGGATTTGAACTCATCACCTTTGGAAGAGCAGTCAGGTGCTCTAACCCGCTGAGCCATCTCACCAGCCTGACTAGTCAATATTTTATTACTTGTCCTTGCACCTACAATAATTTGTCTACTTCCAGTTTACGGCCTTTACTTACCAGATAGTGGACTCGTTCCTAACCTGGAAGGAATGTTTTCCTTGACCATAGATTCATTCCAAGCCTGCTTCCTTATCCTAATGCAATTAGCCCATGGCAATGCAGGTTTACAGGGCTCTATTTGCAGCTCTTATTCTATGATGGGGGGGGGGGCTTAGGATTACTTGTATCAATATAGGAGTTCTATAAAACCATTATCAGGAATTATGAAATCATCAATTTGTCTAAATAGCATTATTACATGAAAGTACATCTTCATATTGATTCTGTAGGAAATCTGCCCAATAGGGTGGGCTGATGCCTAGGAATCATTAGGGTGTGTAATAGTAACAGGAAAGGTATATCAACAGCAAGAAGCCACCCTGGGATGAAGTCTCTGAGGACCCTACATCTCAGAGCTCACCCGTCACAACCATGTGAAACAGTGGCCCATCTCCCAAAACTAACTTGCTTGCCATAGCCTTTCCTAGATGGCTTCTGACAGATGAGCAACTCAGGCGGCCTCATGGCCAAGGAGGACTTCCATGTATGGATCGTAGACTCTTGGCAGGTGTTTTAGTTAGGGTTTTACTGCTGTGAACAGGTACCAGGACCAAGGCAACTGTATAAGGACAACATTTAATTAGGGCTGGCTTGCAGGCTCAGAGTTCAGTCCATTATCTTCAAGGCAGAACATGGCAGTGTCAAGGCAAATAGGAGAAGATTGGCTTCCAGGCAGCTAGGATGAGGGTCTTAAAGACCATACCTACAGTGACACATCTCCTTCAATAAAGCCATACTCCCTAATAATGCTACACCCTGGGCCAAGCATATATAAACCACCACAGCAGGCTTTGTCTTGTCTTTGGTAACTTGAAGAAATGAGTTAGGATTTTGCTCTACCTACAGGTCCTGTTTAGCTTTGATTGGGCATGGCCATGACTGGGAGACACTTCAAGTTACAGTGTGTGACGTAGGACTGGTGGGCTGACTAGCCATAGGTCATGATAGTCTCCCAGGGCTTAAAGAAGGGGGGGGCACTTTTCTGCATCCAGGCCCTGCCCCCCTCTTTCCCTATAGTGCTAGAAAACAGATCATAGGCTGCTGGAGTTGGGTCTACATGTGGAAGGATCACCAGCATTTCTGCATCCTTCTGCATAGTTCTTTCTTTGCTCCATGGTGGTATGCACCAGTGCCCTTTGTTTGAATGGTGGCTGCTGTGTGCCAGCTTGGTGACTTGAGCCCCTTTAAGGTACCAGGCGCTGGCTGTGTATAGCCTGTGTGTAGAAGAATGTGTATGGAGTTGGGATGACTGACCCTGGTGTGGCCTTTTCTGTGGATTCTTCCAGCTCCTGGCAGCCTGTTTGAGGCTGATGGGAAAGGGTTCTCTGAGAGACCTGGGTCTCACTGATAAGCTCTCCATCTGTGACCTCAGAGCTCATACTGTCCAGCCTCGGTGTTTGCGGATGGCACTGCTCCCAGAGAAGGGCTGAAGTAGATGTAAGGGGTTCCCGGCCTCACTGCCAGCCAGCCAGAGTTCAGTTGTACTTATATCATTGTTGGGGCTCAGCATGCAGTGTGGGTGCCTCTGGCCTGGCAGTGTGTGCTATGTGGGCTCACATACTGTGTGTGTGTATATATATAAAATATATATATTGCTCTCAGTATGGGTGACTCAGGGGCTCTTGTCCACAAGCATCTTAGGTCCTGACATCTGTGTCAATGTGCTTATAGGCACTGGGCTCCAGACTTGTCATTTACGATAGCAGCCTCAGTGTTTGTCATCATGGGGCTAGCCTTGGGGGATCAGGATGGATCCAGGAGATGAAGTACCTCCTTGCTGTAAGCGTGGCTATTTCTGTGCCACCTCTGAACTTTGCAGTGGTCAGCTTCATAGTGTAGTGGCTACATGAGTAGAAGCTGCCTTCATGGAGAGGTAGATAAACAGTGGTGGATTTCATCGCCTGGGAGAAGTAGAGGTTACTTGTGTAGGTCTAGTGTGCAGGATGGGGGAGGGGGTGG
Organism: Mus minutoides; assembly: GCA_902729485.2. Lineage (NCBI taxonomy): Eukaryota > Metazoa > Chordata > Mammalia > Rodentia > Muridae > Mus > Mus minutoides. Next base: position 2,054,446 of record LR749639.1, on the reverse strand, counting down.
TAATACAGTAGGGCGTACAGAAATGGGTGTGTGCAATAGATATGCAAGTAGGGATCAGGTGGGGTGAGTGTGTAGAACAGGATGCAAATTGGGTGTGTAGGGTTGGGTGTGCAGGGTTGGGTTATAGAGCTGGATATGCAAGGATTTGGTATGCAGGACTGGCAGTGCAGGGTTGGGTGTGAAGGTTGGATGTGCAAGATTGGGTTATAGAGCTGAGTGTGCAGGGATTGGGCATGCAGGGTTGAGTGTGTAGGGTTGAATGTGCAGTATTGGGTGTGCAAGGATTGAGCATGCAGGGTTGGGCATGTAGGGTTGAGTGTGCAATGATTGGGCATGCAGGGTTGGGCATGTAGGGTTGAGTGTGCAATGATTGGGCATGCAGGGTTGGGCATGTAGGGTTGAGTGTGCAATGATTGGGCATGCAGGGTTGAGTGTGCAATGATTGGGCATGCAGGGTTGAGTTGCAGGGTTGAGTGCAGGATTGAGTATGCAAGGTTGAATGTACAGGGTTGAGTGTGCAGGATTGAGTCTACAGGATTGAGTGTACAGGGTTGGCTGTGCAGGTTTGGACTGTAGACTTGGGTGTGCAAGGCTGGGCAGGTAGAGTGGGGTGCGTGTGAACATTCCTTCCCTGGGGAGAGGTAAATCAATGTCTATACCCTCCTTACAGCCTCCCCTAAGGCAAAACAAGGTATATGATCCTCAAAGTCAAAACCCAGCTTGGGGAAGCACTGAATTTATTGGGCTTACTTAGCACAGGTGAGAGGTTACTTATGGGGATGTGGGCAGCGCCATATTACAGAAAGCTTTTGCCTCAAAATGAAGGACAAGGGTGACTTCCCTAGCCTTGCATAGCTAGTATGCCTCCAGTCAGCTAACCTTCCAGTCTGTGTCCTCCTCCAGCACAACTGATGCTGGAATCGCATACAGATGGCTGAGAGGCCTAGAAGGAGTGGCTAGACTGTCAGATGAATACCCAATGACCCTTCCCAGCCCTTTCCAGGAGGGGGACACCAGCAGTTGACAGGTCTGATCTCCAGGGTCTCTTGTAATCACTCCTCTCTGCTGAAGATGACGGCTGTTAAGTGCCCTGTGATAGGGCTGGAGAAGGTTGGCTATGTAAAATGGGGCTATGAAGAGTGAGACCCGTAGGGCCAGGTGTGCCAGCTGGGGTGTGCTGGACTCAGTATATATAGGCCTGGATGTGCTCAGTATAGACTGGAGCCTGTAGGGATGAGGGTTGAGCATACAGAGTCAGGTGTGTGATTTCTGAGCTGCTTTGGGGACAGCCTCGAACTCTTCCCTACCCAACCCCACAGTCACTGCCTGCTCTCTTCCAAAAGCTGACTTTGGGCACCACGGACTTAGGCCCAAGCATAGTTGGGGATATTTAACTAACCTCTAAATTATAATTGGTTCCAGTTTTGAAAACAAAAGCTGTATTTTTCTGGTTCCCCCAAATTCTTCTTTTGAATGAGCGGATGAAGGAAGAAGGGTCTTTGTGGTGCCCGTGGGCAGTGTTAGGAACGGGGCCCCCCAGGAGCTTCGCGGCCCCCCAGGAGCTTCACCCGCTGCCTCCTCCCTCACTCTAGCCCTCCTCCACACCCCCATCCCAAGTCAGTCTTAGCTGCATTGTTCCACACACTGGCTGCTGGGAAGCCTGTCTGCAGAAGCCCAGGAGGCCCCTGGAGCACAAAGCAGGCCTGTGGAGCTGGAGAGACGGACCTTGGGCACAGCCCACAGCAGACGGACATCCCCAGCAGCTGAGGCACAGGCCCTGGGCAGCAGGTCCTCCACATGATTGTAGCTGGCATCAGTGGAAGGGTTGGTTCATGCCACCTTTAGCACGATGTCACTGGGGTCCTGCCGGGGATGGTCAGCAGTCAGCACAAGTGGAGGTCAAGAAGCAGGGTCACTGTGTAGAAGGACTTCAGCAATGGCAAAGAGTGTGACACTGAAGGACAGATGGCTAGAGTGACCATACCTGGTTCCCACTACCTCTCCCTTAGGAAGGACCCCAGGACTTCTGTCCTCTGTGCCATGTTGGTCAGTCCTACAAGGAAAGTGGGGGGGGGGCCAGATGATGTCCTGTTCCCTGTAGAGCTTTAGGGTCAGTTAGAGCCTCTGTTCTACCAGACCAGCCATGTCTCTCCACTCAGAGTCGTCACTGTGTGTGGTCTGCTCTATGTGGGAGACTTGGCAGCACCTCCATCTACCCCAGTGTCTGCTGGTGACCTGCGCTTTGCATGGCTGGCATTGGGTAGGGAAAAGAAGGGCAAAAGCTTGTGCTCAGCCTGGGAGTTAGTGGCCCAGTGACAGCTGTCCCTCTCCTGTATCCATCGTGGCCGGCTTTATGGAGCTATGTTGTTTTTGAGACCCAAGACCAGGCTCGTTCTAGGTGAATGAGCTTTTTCTCCGGGGCTCTTCTTGGCCTCGGTTTCCTCTCCCGTGAAGGATGGGCTGATTCACAGGGTCTCTGGGGTGTTGGAAAGGCCAGTGGTCGGGGCAGCCATGCCATCCAGCAGAGCTTGGATGGTCTATAGAGCTTCTAGGTAGAGGCAGGACTGAGGCCTAGTAAGGTTTGGAGTTGGACAGTGGTCAGGATGAGTTTCCAGAGCATGAGGGGTAGGGGCAGTGGAGCCGTGAGAAGGAATGGGGACTGGAGCGAGATTCTCAGGAGTCACGAGATGGGAAGCTGGTGAGTGGGTGGGTGGGTGTCACTCGTCTGTGGTCTCCGTGGTAGCTAATGGGGTTCTGTCGCTGTGCCAGACTGAGAACTAGAGGGGCCATGAGGCTGCCCTGGGGTGAGGAGGCGCCATGCATGACCGGGAAGGTCTCGGACAGCCATCGAGCCCTGGGCTGTGGGTTGTGGCTCAAGGGCGCCTGGTTCTAAACTGGGATAATTGATTAATAGAGGGAAAGCCACCCTGCCAGATGCCCTCAATGGTGCCACTGTCTTGGAGTGGGAGACTGACCCCTTACTTCAGGTCCAGATGCCACCCAGGGCTGCTTTTGGCCACCAGGCTGAGTCAGAGGCCTGGGTGTGGCTGCCCTGGGACTCTGGCTGGTGGGGAGGGTGGGAAGGGAATGACCCCACTTCTCTGGGCAGGTCCTTTCTTGTCCCTCTATCTCTTACGTGCAAGTGGCCTACCCTGGCTGTCACTGAGTTCCATTAAGTACCTGCCACGGGGTCACTGTACTGAGGCCTGTACTATGGTGGCCCAGCCCAGGCTGAATCCTGGCCATGGTTCCAGGTTCTCTTTGCTAATCCTCACAGTTGTCTCTGGGCTCAGCCAAACTCCTGTTTGTAGCGAGAGCTGGCTCAGTGATGACTGCACCTAGGGGCACTCTGTGTTTGTCCCTGGATCCTGGTGTTTGGGATGATCCTAGAGAGCCTCCCCCCCGCCCCCCCACTCCTGGGAGGACCTAGCTCTCCTGGGAGGACCTAGCTCTTCTGGGAGGACTTAGCTCTCCTGGGAGGGAGAACCTAGCTCTCCAGCCTCCAGGGTGTGTGTAGCCTTTTGTGCTCTGTGCTCCCTGCTGAGGGCCAGGCCTCTCAGAGCAGAGGTATGCAGAGACATTTTCTCTCTGGCCAAGTGAGCTTTGTGCTAGCTCCCGGAGAGGGGCTGACACCTTCCCCTCTGAGCCACACTCTGCCAATGGGATGTCCAGGAACCTCTGACAGGTAGATCATGTCACTGTAGAACTGGAGGACTATGTTGCTTGTCACACGAGGCTATATTATGTGGCTTCTAATCCCATGTGTCTGGGCCAGAGGCCTCTTGGCTCCGCACTGCATTGGATTACCCTCAGGTCCAGGCCGTGGAGGACTGTGGGTAAGAAAAATCATTCTATTCCCACATCCTGCTGCGGTCTCCTCTCCCCATAGGATGGCCCACAGACTCCTCTCTCTGCCCAGCTTCCAGATGCCCTCCCCAGATAGACAGAATGGTCTTGCCTCTGTCTTTATCTGGCACTCCATGCCCCTCCCACCGACCGTGACTCCCTGAAATCACTGAGGCCTTCCTTTCTGCAGAAGCTATTGCTGTTGTCCTGTCATAGTCTTACTGACTAGGAAGGTCAAGACCATCTCTGTCCCAGGTAGAGAAGGGAGAAGTGGGTGTCTTTGACTTGGCCCATTCTGGCCTTGCTTATGGGAACAGCGGCCTAGACAGATATGGCTGCTCTGGGTCCCCCTGTGGGAATAGAATGATTTTTCTTGCCCAGCCCCACCACATCCTTTGCACAAGCCCTACCATTTCCAGTGTCAGCAGGGGCCAGAGCTTTCATGTTTTCCCAGTGCTTCAGTAATGACCAGGCTTACCCCCTCCTCTGTCCCTAACAAAAGCATGTCTGTCTTTGTCTGGAGTGGCTGTCTCCCAGGGTTGGCTTCAGAGATGGGTGGTCTTCTAATGACATAATTACAACAGACACCGTGAGAGGCCAACTCCCAGGCATGCTGCTTTTGAGCTGCCTGGTCTGGGCATTGGTGGACTGGTGGCTTCTCACGTACGTGATTAATGGTGTCCGGGTGCAGTAACAGAAGGCTCCATCTTTAAGGATGTCGCATGAGGCCCGTTGGGTTTCGGTACTGCCCCAGGCTTGAGTCGTCATTCTTGTTCTTTTGGGTCATCTCTGGTGACACTTGTATCAGACTAGACATGTGAAAAGCTGTCAGTGTTTCGAGTCCTTTGATTTAGTTCATCCCCTGCCTCTGCCACAGGACCCTATGTGAGGAGCTATATGTGTCCAGATGCAGGACACCCCGTCAGCATGGGTGGTGGCCAGCTGCTGTGTCACACAAGGGGTGCCGTGTTGCTGGGAGCTACGATGGCTGATGTTCCATCCTCCTGTCTGTCTGCAAGGCTGGTGTTGTGGAACCTGGCTTGTGAGAGGACCCTGTGGCCAGGAGCCCTGTATGCTGCACATCCCTGTGAGGCTAAGGGACCGTGCCTGTGTCTAGGCCACTGGTGAGTGGTCTCCCGGCAGCCATTGTGCCCGTGAAGCTTCTGCCCACCTGTCGAGCCTCAGTGCCTCCTACTGGTTGGGATAAAGGCTGAAAACTTTTATTCTGAGCAGAAGAAAGACTGGACCAAGTTGAAGGGTGGGGGGGAGGGGTGGATGCCCAGGCACTAGATGGAGACACCTCCACCCTCCATGGGTGGCCTTTTCTGCCTTTCTTTAACTGGTAGAGGGATGCTAAGGGGTGAGTCTCCAGGGGCTTCTGGCAAGCCTGGAGGACACAGGGTCTGCCTCTGAGGTGGACATGGCCTGTGTGGGAAGCTCTCCATCAGGATGGCTTGAAGGACCCATGTTACAGGCACTGATGGTCACCTAGGTCAGGTTTCAGGAACGGTGGGGCTGGTCCAAAGGAGCCGGCCTAGTGTTGTGGTTGAAGCTTTCTCTCACTTCGAGGGTACTGAGCAGGATGAGCCTGGGGTGCCAGCATCTTGAGATGTAGTGATGGCTCACTCTGCGCATCCTCCCTCTGTGCTCCTACATGCCAGACTGCACGGCGGACTCCGGGGCCTCACCATCCTCAAGCCAAACAGATATCACTAGAAGATCCCTGTGAAATGTAAAGCTCACTGTTACTGGGAGTGTGAGTCGCCCCTGGAGTGTGCGGTATTCAACCCAGAGGCCTGCCGTCCAGGCTGCTCAGCCTGCTGCTCGGACCTAAACGCTATGTTTTCCTTACTCGAGGATGCTTGGGAGCCAGTTACAGCAAGGGCACCCTGCCTGCTTGCCCATCTGTGTTGTCTGTTCCTAAAAGAACAGGCAAGGTGCAGCCTGTGGCTGGCACAGGAGAAAGCTGCACGCCCTGCCTGATCAGAGACGTGGGACTCTCTCTGAGGCTCTTCTGTAGTAAGCCTGGGGCTGACCCTGTCTACTACCTGTGCCCCAGCCTGGCAATGCACAGGAGACCCGTGAGCAGCCATGAGCAGCAGCTTCCATGAACTGGGAGTTCCAGGCTAGTCTGCCGGAGTCCATCAGCTGATTTGGATCAGTGGAGAGCAGAGAGGGGCTTTGCACCCTGCACCTTCAGCTGTCTATTCTCCTGTGTGCCACAGGCCATTGGAGCATTCAGCTTAAGTTCCTATAGTGCTCCAGGCTTCAACCTGCCTTCCTAGGCTGTGTGCGCAGGGGATCCTCATCCACAGAGCTCAAGTGTGGGCTGGGCAGTGGTCAGTGAACATGGGGCCTGTTCGGATCCTGCGGTGGGAGCAGAGCCAGGTAGGATCTCTGAGGAGAAAGCCCTCAATCCTGTGGCTAGGAGTGGATGGGCTTGAAAGGCGGCCCCGTTGTGTCTATCCACCCTGCCTGGTGTCCCCTGTGGAGGGAGCTGGCTTCAGCACCTCTGTCCCCAGGCTCCATCCAGCAGGGGATGCACATACATGCAGTTGCTGGAGCCACCCCCACCCCCACCCCGACTGCCACCAGATATAGCGAACACCACTGTCCCTGTTGGTGTGGAATCCCCCCCCCCCTGCCCCCGTGGATTCACTTGCTAAACCTCACATAACATTTGGAAGAGGGAGATAGCTGCCCCGTGCCTCAGTCTCCTCCCTGGGGAAGAGCTGCCTGTGAGTCAGATGGACAGTAGACAACAAGCTTCGTGTCTGACCTCAGAGTGAGGGTGGGTGGTTTCAGAGGTCACCAGAGGGGTACCACCTCCTTCCTAGCCTGGGCTGCTTGCTGAGCTCTGTGGGCCCATCTTGCAAGGTCCCTGTTATGTGGCTCTCAGGTCCCTTTCTGGATGCATGGCTTGACTTGTGGCACTGGGACCACTAACCCCTAAGGTCAGTCCTGCAGCCCAGGTATCTCCATGTCTGTTACATCTGACCCCAGGACCAGCTAACCCCGTAGGCTGGTCCACTGTCACCAGCCCGGGTGCTCAAAAGTGTTGGATGGACCTGGGGGGCTTACAGCTGTGGGGTGTCTTGGGTGGGAAAGGATCTCAGAGTCTCCATAGGCCGCCAAGGGGCCTGGCCTCAGATGAGGTGTGTTTAACATTCTTTCTAGAAGCAGGAGGTTCTGGCTTCTTCCAGCCAGAAAACACAGGTTTCCAGGAGCATTCTGGGAGCTGGCTCCATTCCTGTTCAAACCACAGAGGTTGACTTGCGTCGTTTACCCTCTCTTCCTGGCCATGGCCACGTGCAGGCAGCACTGTCTGGAGAGGCAGGCTCTAGGAAACCTGCAGATAGCTCATCTTCAGGATTCCTGGGGTGCGTGTGGGGTGCGTGTGGGGTGCGTTTGTCTGTTCCTGTTCCAACAGGATGATTAACCAGGAATCTGCAGGTGGGGGAGCTGGCAGCTGCTTCCCAAATCTGCTCTTGGGTCTTAGCCCCAGGCATTCCAGAGCAAGGCCCTGCCCTCTGTGCCCTGTGGTGCCAGGCCTGTACAGCATCATGAGAATCCAGGCCAGCTGATAGCAGGACAGGTAGCGTGGGAGGAGGAGGTAGCCGCTGAGGTGCTGACCGTTGCATAAATGGTTAGCATCCAATCAGGGCCGGCCATGGGGGAGCTGCTGACCAGGTCATGCTCAGACCGGCATCTCTCTAGAGCCAAGAGCAGTGGGGAGGTTGCTCCTCCATGGCAGGCTCAGGGCCCCTGAATCTGGGAGTGGAGGCCTCTAGTGGCTCATTCTGATCTCAGGAGGGAGGCTGTGTCCTTAGATAAGCTTCTTGTACTAGGTGCTAGATTTCAGTAGCACCAGCCTCCAAGGTCAGGATGGAGTGATGAGCACCGTGGATCCCAGGCACATTTGTGTTTCCTGAGTGGACATGGCCCCCACAGCCAGGGATCCTCTATCTCTTGAGGAACTGCAGCATGCCTGTTACACAGGAACCCTGAAGGTCCTGGGACCCCAGGACAGAGAGGCCTGCAGGCCCATAGTCATTCAGTTAACTGGACATTTCAGAAGACTTATAGACAGTGGGTGATATTGGGTGCTGAACCCCAAATGTAGAGACAATCCAGTATGTATTTGGCAGCCCCAGGCCCACAGTCCTCCCTCAGCCCCAGCTTATACCTTCTTGGCCTGCCTTTTCCTCTAGGCTCCCCCGGGAAGGCCTCACTCACTTAGCCGTCTGTGTCTGACCCTTGAGGACTCTTCCAAAATGCTGCCAAGGAAAAGGGAAAGGTGTGGTCTGGCCACTGGCCAGCGAGGATGACATCATCTCCTTTCTACCCTGATGTGTTTGGAGACGCACCCCAGGACAATCGCTTCCTCACATGGACAGGAAGTGGCTACATGTCCTAGGACACCTCCCTTTGTGTCTGGGCTGTGTCTTGGACCAACCGTGCACAGGGCAGGCAGGGTCCTTGATGTTGACTGGGCCCTGTGACTTGATGTTCACTGTCACCCAGTGAAAAGGGCCTGACACACATCAATGGTCTGTTGAGGCTGTTTACCTTCATGGTGAACTCTTTTCTACCACGGGGCTTGTGACTATGTTTATTTGCAAGTTGGGGTGTCTGCCCCCCTCCAAGCTCCATCCAGCCTACGGCTGCATGTACCCCTTCACTTTTCAGTGTTCCTCATTCCGTGATCAGCGGTGGACCCTTGAGGCATCTCTCCGTTTCCCAGGGCACCCCCATCCTTAAGAACCTTCCTGTGTATGCCGTAGCCAGCTTGTCCACTCTGTGGCCACATTGCTCCTGGGTAGTACCTGGGTTCCCCTTGGTGATGAGAGGCCATGGCAGGCAGGGTGCAGTGAAGGCACATTGACCTCAGTTAAGGAGGTGGAGCTGAGATGAGAATACATGGCACTAGAGGTGGCTGTCCCTGTGTGGTACTCAGAGCGACGTGACCCATGGACACACAGGAGAGCCTCTCTGTAGCCCTCATGGGGCTCAGTCCCCACTGCCTCTCTGTTGAACTCTGTGTGCGATCACACAAAGTTGTATAGGTGTTAGGTGGCCAGCATCCTGTGGTTCATGGGGCACTGAGTTTTCTGTAAGATTCTCCCATTCACTCTGTAGATCAAGATGATGAGGTTTATGTTGTTATAGCAACGTCCAGGCACTGAGCTCTTTAGGGGGCTTCGGTGTGTCCATCGCCTTGTATCTGGGGACCTGTGCAGGGCTGAGCTGGTAGCCTGCTTTCCCTTGGCTGAGTTGCAGGGCTGGTGTGGGCAGTGGGCAGGGGTTGGCAACAGGCTCCAACCTGTCTGTAACCCCCTGCATTCTGTCTCCCAGTACTGCACGCTTATCTGAGTCATTTGGATTTTATATGGGGAGAAAGTGCTTGGCTACAGGCTCTTCTGGAGCTTGTGGTTGGAACATCCCCCACCTCTTATTAGATCACGGCCTGTCTGTGGCTAAGGATTTGAACCTGGCCCTGGCCAGCTGCTCTTTCCTGTGAGTTTCTGGGTCTGTAATCCAGCAGTGGGGGAATACAGGATGCAGAATGAGACCAGGAATTGGCCGGGCAGGGTGAGCGAGAGCTCGGGGAAGGCATATCTTAACCACATCTCCTATGGATCTGAGACTACACAATGGTCATGACCGTGGTTACATGTGGCTGTGTGTGGTGACACCCGGGCATGAAGAGAGCTGTGCTATACAGAGTGGGAATACCTGTTTGGGTACTTGCAACTGTACAGGGAGAGACTGAGGGATTCTTTTCTGTCACTCTGTCCAGTGGGCAGCCTCCAAAGGCTGCTTGCTCGCAAAGGTCCTTGATTAGTGTAGTCTCTGTGGCCTCGATGCTCAGATAGCCTTGTAGTGACCAGAGACTGCACTGGACAGCACTTGGTACCTGTTGTACTGGTTGATGCCCTCTCTGCCTCTGGAGGAAGGGCCTAGAACTTAACAGTCCAAAATATGCCTGTTCTCCTTAGGGCTGCTGACCCCCTAGTCCCTTGTCGCAAGAGCTGGGGTACCCAGATTTCCAGATCTTTCAAACCTTTTCCTGGGTGGCAGGAAATGTTGAGAGAGGAGCCCTTAGACAAGCTGGGTCCAGCACTGGGCAGATTTAGAGAGCGGTTCACAGACCCTCTTCTGGAATAGCGCTTGATTTGGTGCCTTGTGTGCAGGGTGGTGTGCTGGTGCCCCCTGGTGGCTATGAGAGGCCAATGCAGGCTCATGCCTGCCTAGAATTATAGGGTCATGAGAGCAGTCATGATCGATCAGGACAAAGAGAGTCTGTGCCCAGCATGGGCACAGGTCTGTCAGGTGTAGGGTACAAACGCCTGACAGTTTTGAGGACTCCCTCTGGTTTTGGGGGCCTGAGAATGGAGAAACAAAAGGTCCATGAAGGAGCAGGTAGAGTTACCTGGGGAAATGTCAGCTGGGGTGGAGACTGGGGCTAGGTTTGTTTATGATGACAATAGTCTAGGACACAAATACAGCCCAGTGTAATGGGGGGCAGGGAAAGTAAGTCCCCATTGGTGATGAGCCCTGGGTGTAGGGAGGGGCTGTAAGGGCTCTGGTGTGGGTATAGAGGTTTTTGGAAGTTTCCTGAACGGAGGAGGTTTTGGGAAGGAACAAGCTATTGGGGGCCTGAGAATGGGTGAGAGGCAGGGAAGTGCCCTAAGAAAGAGGACTCAAACCTTCAGGGTACAAGGAACAGCAGGATGGGCAGGGCCACAGCCCTCCCTTCTCAGAGGTAGTGCAGCTTGAGCCTGCTCCACTCAAACCCTGTCTCCGGGTGGCCTCATGAAGAGCAAACAGCCCTCAGTCCCCAACCTTCCTGCATCTTAGTTCCTTTCCCCTCCACTTTTCAGTGTGTGTGCACGCACGCACATATGTGTGTATGTACCTGTGTGTGTATCTGTGTATGTATTTGTATGTATGTGCATGTTTGCATCTGTGCATGCATGTGTATGTATGTCTGTTTCTGTGTGCATATATGTCTATGTGTGTGTATCTATGTGTGCATGCATTTACCTGTGTGTGCCTATCTTTCTGTGTGTATCTCTGTGTGTATCTGCATGTATGTGCATGTGTGCATGTACATATGTGTCTGTTTCTGTGTGTGTATGTACCTGTGTGTGTTTGTATCTCTGTGTGTTTCTGCATGCATGTATGTGTGCATCTTTTTATGTGTGTGTATCTATGTGTCTGTGTATGTGTGTGTGCATTTGTGTCTGTGTGTCTGTGTATGTATGCATATACCTGTGTGTGGGTCAGTCTGTGTGTGAGTGTATCTATGTGTGAATCTGCATGTGTGTGCATGTGTGCATCTGGGTGCATGCATATGCATATGTGTCTGTTTCTCTGTGGTTATGTACCTGTGTGTGTGTGAGTGTATCTCTGTGTGTATCTGTGTGTGTGTATCTGTGTGCATGCATGTGTATATGTGTCTGTGGGGAGGGGGGGAGGTTGTAGGTTGTGCTCCTGCAGGTTCAAATATGACTTCGTAAGCCTTCCTTGATCTCCCTCCACATTATCCAGTAAGGCAGGATCTTAGTTGAATCCAGAGCTCACCAGTTTGGCTTCTAGGATATCCCACATCTCTGTCTTCTGATGGGCTGACATGAGCACTGGGGATTTGAACTCTAGCCCTTATGCTTGCATAGCGAGCATGTTACTCACTGGCCTGCCTCTTAGTTCCAACACACCTGTAGTGTGATGTTTGTTTGTAGAACTTATGCCCAAACCAGATCCTGTATAGACTAAAATCCAGGTCCAGGCTCCCTGCCTTCAACAAGCATTCTCTTAACAAATGTTTGCTGTTCTTTATGTACACGGGGCACATCAGAGGGTTGGCTCTACTACAGGTGTGAGATGTGGCCTGTTCACGGGGACCTGTAACCAGCAGGAAGGCAGATGGGACAGGCCAATCACAGAGACACTCAGCCAGCCTGGGGCCAATACTGACTATGTGATCAGGGTTAGTCTGCAGGCAAGGAGACAAAGAAAGGTGTGGGAGCACAGATAGGGGTGGGCAGAGTCCCCAGGAGGGTGGGCTTCCCCATTAGACGCGGGTGGCCTCTTTGGAGAGGCCTTCAGCCAAGTCCTGGGTTCCAGGGAATAGCCAGTGCCCTTCTCTGGAGCAAGTGCATGAGGAGCTGCTGATCTGGCCATGTGTTCTGGATAGGGCAAGGCAGATGCTTGGCTGGCCAGAGGATCACATGTATGCAGCCCTCCCTCATAAATCGGGAGAGCATAAGTGGACAGCTGGCCAGCTCTGACTAAGTCTGACACCCAGGGTAGGTTCCCAGCCAGGTCCAGCTCCATCCCTGGCAGGGTGCTGAGCTCTGCTGGAGGGAGCTGTAGAAAAGGGAAGAGCGTCCCAGACTCTCTAGTTCTTGGCCCAGAAACTAAGCAAGAGGCAAAGCTGGTCATAGCCAGTCACTAGACTATTGGGGAAAATGTGAGATCTTCCAAACCTGGGAGAATCAGAAGTCAGGGCTCCTGACAGAGTGACAAGGGAAGATTGGGGCAGACAGGGAGGTAGAGCCAGAGGCGCCCTAGGAAAGGGGCTCTCACAGCATGCCCGGCTGGCCCCCAGGGGTGCTGCTAGCTTGGTGCTGATCTCCCCGCTACAGTCCGCCCTCCTGGCAGAAAAATGAAAGGTTCGGAGTCATGGCCATGGCAGGGAGTGAAGACCTGGACGTTTGGGGGATCTGAGGAATGTTCTTGGCTTCTTCTGAGCCTTTTACATCTTGTCTTGTTTTCTGAGAAACAAATGGAAAAGAAAAAAAAGTATCCAAAGCCCATTCCTTACACTTTTGGCTGCTGGTGTATATAAACAGAGGGAACCTGACAGTTCTTGGAGAGTGAGTGGGGGGTGGGAGGGCCAGCTGAGGAGGTCTGTGCTCTCCCCTGCTTTTGGTCCTGGTTCTGCAGCTGCAGGGGTCTGGGCGGGAGGATCTTTTCATGTGTAGTCAGGGGTATTGTTTATTCCACGTACCTGCCCTAGCCTGGGGGCCCAGCCCCAGCCCTGAATGAGCATTGTGTCACCTGCTGTGAGGTAGCTGCGAGGTCATGCTGATTCCTAATGCCTCTGTCAAGGGCCTGGGTGGCTGAGTCCTGGGCTGAGGGCAGGAGAAAGCAGGAGTCTCAACTGTCACTCAGCGACTGTGTGGAGCCTTTGGGTCCTGTCCCAGCCTGTCACCCCTGTGTCTGACTTTCCATGATGTCTCCCCCTCATTCTTCTCAGGCTGACAGGAAATCCTGAGCTGCTCCTCAGTTTTCAGGTTCCATTAGAGGGCAATGTGATCCTCCCTCTGCTGTTCTCCCTCATGTTGAGCTGGAGGTTGGAGGCTCCTTCCATGTCCTGTGGCCAGAGCAGTGGTATTCTCCACTGCACACAACCTTAGTATTCCCTGTGACATCTGTCTCTCCTGCAGAACAAGGCTGTCCCTTCTAGCAGCCTCTGAAGAAATGTCACCCAGGGCTACCTCTGTGCCTGGTCTAAGGGTGAGGCACAGGGTCTAGGGCTTTGCCCTGCCTTCCACAGACCCTGGAACTGTGGACAGGCATGGGTCTGAGGGCACTGGGGCTCAGTGGGGTGTGTGTGTGTGTTGCAGGTGTCTGATTTGTATGTGTATAGCATGTGTGTGTGGTAAGTGTGCTGTGTATGGTGTGTAGTATGATGTGTGCATGTGGTATGTAGGTGTGTGTACGTATAACTTTGATGTGTGTGGTGGTGTGTTTGTGTGTGATGTGTGGGTGTATGGTATGGTATATGTGTCTGATTTGTATGTGTGTAGTATGCGGTGTGTGTGTGGTGTCCATGGTATGAAGTGTGTGTGTGTGTGTGTGTGTGTGTGTGTGTGTGTGTGTGTGTATGGTGTATGTGGTATTGGTGTGTAGTGCTGGTGGGTATGTGTGTATGTATGTGATAGTGGGTATGTGTGTATGTAGTGTGCATATGTATGTGGTAATGAATGTGTGAGTGTGTGTGGTATGTATGTGTGTATGGTGTTGGTGTGTGTGGTGTGTGTATGTGGTGTGTATATGTGTAGTATGTGTGTGTGTGTGGTAGTGGGTATGTATGTGGTATGTATGTATGTATGGTGTTGGTGTGGGGTGTGGTACATGTATGTGGGGTGTATATGTGTAGTATGTGTGTGTGTATGTGGGGTATGTACTTTAGTTCTGAGGTATTGTGGGAACAACAGTTGTGTGTGTGTGGTAGTATGTGTGTGTATGTGTATGGTAGGTTGTGTGTGTGTGCACGAGAGCGCATACTGGCTCCCAGCCTTCTTTCCATCTCCAGCTTCCTGTTGTAAAGTATCATTAAACCCCTGGCTCATCCACTGTGTATGGTTCACTGAAGTGAACTGAGCTGGCTACATACTTGTGCTAACGACTTCTGACATTCTGGAAGGGGGGAAGTTAAAGCAGCCAGAGCTTGGGCAGGTGATGACCTGAGTTTCATCCCCAGGAGGTTAGCCACTCAGTAGAAGGAGAGATCAGAGGCCTGTAAGCTGTCCTCTGACTTCCACGAGCATTGTGGCATGAGTGTGTTCACACACAGACTCGCACATGAAGTAAACAAACAGAATTGTATTGTAATGTGAGAAGGTGACTTTCTGGGGACCAGGAAGAGAGGGGTTGGAGACAGATGTGGCAGGCACGGACAATATGCTGCATCGACTCGTGGGGGACCTGTGCCACTCCTTTTCACTGGGTGCCCTAGAATGTGGGGTACCCAGTATAAGTCCTGAGCTTGGGGTCACAGTGGTATGCTGTCCTTCTGCACAAATGCCCCCCCCTGCCATGTGACATTAATAAGGAATAGATAGAGTGGGAGAGCCGGCTCAGCAGCTAACAGCACAGCTGCTCTTCCAGAGGAGCCAGATTTAATTCTCTGTACCCACATGGTAACTCCAGCCCCAGAGTATCCAGCATCCTCTTCTGGCCTCTATGGGCACAAGGCACACATGTGTTGCACAGGCATGCATGCAACCCACTACCCAGTAACAATAGTAATTCTCAAAAATGGAAAAGGAATCATGGGGAGCTGGGCAAGGAGATATAAAGGGACCCCAAACTATTCTAACAATAACAAAGTAAAAAAGAAAGAGAAAAAAAGTAGGATCATTAGATGGATGAGAGGGTTCACACGTGTCGCCAGGGCAAAAACCTGAGTTTCATCCCTAGACCCACGTAACAGGAGAGAACAGATCTCTGAGACTTGTCCTGTGACTTCCACACACATGCTGTGACATTCACTTATGTATGTGTGCATGCATGTGTACACACAACCCCCCACCCCCACACACACACCACAGCCATTGCCTTTCCCTGGGGCTGGAGTTACAAATGGCTGTGAGCTCCTTACTGTTGGTGCTGGGAATTGAACTCAGGTCCTCTGAGAGTGCCCCACCTCTACACATATAAAGGGCTTTTTTTGTGCTTTTCTGCATGCTGCTGAGGACATTGCCTATTGATTGTGTTCTCTGAGGATGGACTAGACTGATCTGGTCTCTGCCTATCTCCACGATCCCACAAACTGGTTTGCAGTTGTGGGCATCACAGATGCCTGCGTGTTTATAAAGAAGGGCTATATGCTGAGGTCCCAGTAGTGTCACTGTATCTGAGCAGACAGTGGTGGTGGCGTGAGGCTGATCATCTGCTGCAGAGCCACCCAGGGCGAGCAGGGTTCTTAAGAGGCTTCTCTGGGCTCTGACAGACTCAGCCTCCCTGACTTGTGCACACATTGCTCTTAGTGTCCAGTGCTTTTCTTCTGCTGGGTCTCGAGAATCATCATTTCACGATGAGATGAATTGTCACCCCCACGTGCAGGAGTGACGTGAAGAGGGTCCCCCGAGGCATTCAGAAAGGAGTGTCTCCAGTGCAGGCTCAGGTGAAAGGCCGGAAGCTGAGCAGGCTGGCACTGCCACCAGGTGGTATTGGGATGTTAGAGAGCTGGGTTGCTATCCAGTGGAGTCACACGCACGCTTGTGACACACAGACAGACAGACAGACAGACACACACACACACACATAGACAGACAGACACACAGACAGACAGACACACACACATAGACACACAGACAGACAGACACAGACAGACAGACAGACAGACAGACAGACGTTGTTCCCACAATACCTCAGGTCAAGCAGAGGATCTCAGCAAATGTAGACAGTGCCCCACCCCCACCCCGCCTATCAAAAGCCAGCACTTAGGGAAGAAACCCAGTCACACAGCAGAAGCACCCCCCCCCCAAAAGAAGGGATCTCTGCAATGTCTTCCAACAGTGCACTTGGCTATTTCTGAGAGAGCAGGAAGCATTCATGTGTGTGCATCCATACACAAGCGTTCATTCTCGCACACAGACGCAGGCAATGGATCACCCTGGAGCTGCTGCCCTATTCCTGGGACAGCTGCCTGAACTGGTTTCTTCTGAACCACTTCTACTCCTACTCCAAGGATGCTCTTTCCAGAAAACCTTCCCCAATTCGATCCTCTAGCCTCTTCCCTTTGGCTGCACTGCCTGAGTGCCTTCTTGCCATCCCATGATTCTTCGCTTAATCCACCTTGCTCTCCTGACACCAGGCATCTCAGCACTTGCTCCGGATAGGATGAAGGACAGGGATGGCCTCTCCTCCCACTAGTGTGTGCTAAGGTGGGGCAGGGTCTGGTGGGAATCGGTCTGGAATGTTCTAGCTGTCCCGGGCTGGCAGGAGTCCTGAACATTGATAACGACCCTGGAAGGTATGCAGATGGTGGAAACCAGGCTTGCTACAACAGCGGCTCTGCTGGGCACCGTTCCCTCCCCTGGTCCCAGAGCCAAGGGCAAGCTCCAGCCCAGAGCA
Organism: Mus minutoides; assembly: GCA_902729485.2. NCBI lineage: Eukaryota > Metazoa > Chordata > Mammalia > Rodentia > Muridae > Mus > Mus minutoides. Next base: position 2,037,727 of record LR749639.1, on the reverse strand, counting down.
GGGGCTTCTCCAGTGCTGGCTTGTTCCTCCAAGGCAATCCACATCTACAGACATCATTAGCTTTTCTGTTACCATTCAGACTGGCACAAGTGTGTGGGGGGTGTGGTTAGAGGTTTTTACCTCGAGGTTCTATGGCACAGATTCCCTCACTGAATCTGAGAGCCAGCCTGGAAGCTTTGGAGAAGTCACACCCTGGCCTTGTGTAGTCTCACATACATTGGTTTGCAGCCCCTTTGTCTGCCCTCAGACTCGGGGTACCACACCTGGCTCTAACCTCATCTCCTGCCTCCTGTCCCACTCACAGGGTCTCTCAGGGTCACAGTGGGCACCCCTAGGTGACTTGGAGGGTAGCCTGTTTAACTTCACTTGCTCTAGCAGCCCAGCCCGGCCGAGACGATGCAGCTTCATGTTTTATAGGCCTCAGGGATGGGAGGCGAGCATCTCAGGGGCCAGCACTTCGGGTAACACACTGGAAAACACAAGGAGAGCGATTGTGTGCAGTGCTCTGTACGGAGGCCGAACCCAGGACATTAACATTTTTGGAGCCCTGCACTTACCTATCAGCCTAGCTGCAGCTCGACTGGTGCCTCCTGCTCTTCAGAACCCTCATTTTGTACGGTACCCCACCCAAGCGTCTAGTGAAGGATGAAGGCTAGCCCCCCTCAGGCCCTTGCTGAGTGTTTGTTGCTGGACCCACAGGCTGTTCCAGGACTTAAGGGCTGTCCTTCCTGGGCTTCACTGTTGGAACATCAGGCAGGAGGCTAGGGTGGGACTGCATAGGTGGGGGTGGGTAGAGCAGCCCTTCCCCCACCCGTGTGTGTGCTTCAGCTCTGGGAGGGGATAACAGAACTCCGAGTTCCATCCTGAGAAGTCTTGGGCATAGCAGTTACCGTGTGTGCTTCATGAAACCCGAGTGGCACTTCTTGCCTCCAGGAACTCAGGAGGGCTCTTTGGGTACCTCCAGGGAACTCAGGAGGGCTCTTTGGGTACCTCCAGGGAACTCAGGAGGGCTCTTTGGGTCCCGGTTATGGCCTCACATAAGGCTCTGGGACAGGCCACTGTAACCTCTTCTCGGCCAGAATTTGGAAAGGCAGAGACAGGCTGTCAGCCTGTACATACAGCCAAAATCTCTCTGTGTCTCGGTCACTGGGACAGGCTGGGCCTGGCTGGACTTGGAGAACAGCCTTGGCTGATTAAGACTTTGGTCTATCTGGTCCTAGGATTATTGGGTCAGTCCTAGAGGGCTAATGTGCCAACTGTAGACCTGGAGTGGATGGGCCAGACTCTTCCCCAGGTGGTGATGAGAACACTTCACTCAGGTATCCTCTGAGCAGTGTGTACCCACACTTGATGACTACCATCTCCTTGACAGAAATATAGGGAGATGGTCCCTATCATCCCCTGTCACTCCACCTAGAAGACACTTCCCGGGAGTCACTTGGCATAGCCTTGAGTGCAACCCCAGGGGAACTGAGGCACAAGCCAAGGCAGATGTCTGGCCCGAGAGCCAGGATGCAGAGCTGGTTCTAGTCAGCCCCATGAGGGCCCCAACTTTTCCAACCATGGTTCCCAGGTCCCCCTACAGCTAGGTATGATGATCTGAGTCTTGTTTCTGGCTGTCTTGGGCCTGGGTTAGGTAAAACCCTGGGGCTTCGATGGCTTGGTCAGTATCGATTAACTCTAGTGGTCCGTCTATGTCTTCTTGTTCTGTGCTCCTGTATCTTAAGATGAAGTAATGAAGAACCACAGAGATTTGAGGATCACCATAGTCTCCCTGAGCTCAAGCCAACGCAGAAGAGCGCACTGACTGGGACCCATACCAGCCCCTCAGTACCTGGTAAAGCACTATGCTTGGTGTGAAGTGCCCAAGGTTCAGAAGAGCACCTGGTGTATGTAGGTGTTTGGGGGTCCAGGACCCTGCCAGCACTGACCTTCATGTGGATATGGGCAGTTGGCCTTGGCTCCAGGGAACCACACTGCTTGCTTCCTACAGGTCCTGGATGCAGCTCAGGGGACAAGCTGAGTGGTAGCCCTGTGGCTGGCCAAGTGGGTAGGTGACTATAGTGACAATTCTGAAATTTTAAAACACAGAAATAGCATAATATGTTTTTGTTTTAATCCCAGGTATGGGATATGGGGCTACTTCAGAATGTCCACAGCAGCTGACTATGATTTGCCTCGTGCTCTAGCAGGGAAGTGATTTTGCCAGCTGCAGAGGGTTTCTGCAACTGTGTGAGGTTTGGTATTCTGGGAACTCTTCAGAAGGTGTATAAATGCTAGAGCCTCAAGAGGGTGTGGGTTGTTGGTAGTTGTTGGTTGTGGTTTAAGTAGTTGTGCACAAAGAAGAAACAAGAAGAAATTAGATATCCTGAAGTGAAGATCAAACTTGTCACAAGGAACTCGACACCCCTTGTCATTAGGAAGCAGTGTAATAATAATGTATCTCTTTTCCCACCCTTGACCTTATTCAGGGATCTCTTCCCTTTCTTCTCTATCCTTTTCTTCTCTCTTATCTAGTGTTGGGGGTTGAAAGGGTAGGAAAAGGGGTGGAGAAGGGTGGAAGGAAGAAGAATCCACAAATTAGCAGAGACAGCTACAGGTGACCTCTTTTGAGTGTCCCTAGGTGAATGAATGTCTCATTGCTGTGCCTCAGTTATAGTTCTGAGAAGTGGCCCTTGGTCCCTCCTGTGTTGGAAGGAATAGATAGGAAAGGCCCAGAAGTGTTCGGGGGTCTGCCTATCCTATCTGTGCTCTGAGAAAGCATGAACAAGCCAAGGGGTATGGACCTGCAGCCCCCCAAGCCAGTGAACTGGTACCTGGTGTTCCTAGCTGATGTTTAGCTGATGTTGGAGCCCTGGCGTTAGGACAGAGGTTTGGAAGTTGTAACCAATTTCAGTCTTGAGAGGGAGAAACTGGCCAGGATTCCCAAGGGGCCTGTGTGCCATTACATGAGTCCTCAGTGGAGGGATGGAGAGTAGGCATGCTGGAGAAGTGGTGTGGCCTGGGAGACAGAAGCTGGGATGATGTGGTGAGAACAGGAGCTGGGAAGAACCTGCCTGAGACTCTAGAGGAAGCATGACGCTTGCCCAGGCCCTGATTTGGCTGAGTGATTTGGCTAGGCTCCTTGACTGTTAGAGCTGAGAGGGAACAAGATCAATGTTTATGCTACCTGGTTAGGAGTATTTTGAAAAGAAATTTAAGTTTTATTTATATGAGTGTTTTTCCCACATGTATATATGTGCCTGGTGTCTGTAGAGGGCGGAAGAGGGTGTTGTGTTCCCTGGAAGTGGAGTTACAGGGACTGTGTTGGTACTGAGAACCAACCTGGGTCCTCTGTGAGAGCAGTCAGTGCTCTTAACCACTGAGCTACCTCCAGTTGGTGCTTTGTGAAGGTTAGCCTTCTAACTAACTGGGAACTGCCCCTCTAATTACAGGGTGTCCTGAAGCCTCCACCTGACCCCATGTGCTTGTTACCAACCTCTGGTCCAGACTGCCTCAGCCTCTGCCTGCCGACATTTGCCAGGCACGTCCCTTCCAATCTGGCTGGACTAACTCCCCAGACCCGTCCTCATCTTCTGATGTCTTACCTGCCACATACGGCCACCCCTGAGAGCAGCCCTCTCCTGTCACCTGAGCTGCATTGCTAACTACCCTATCACTGTCATTTCCTGCATCCCTGAAGCTGGCACAGATCCCCCACTGTCTTCCTAAAAAGATTCGTTTCTCCATCCTGAGGCCAGACACCTGCTGTAGCATTTGGCAGGGTACACAGGAAGGGAAGCATGGTGTCTTCCTGGGGATGGGAGTTGGGGGGGGCCACATGGGTGCTCAGCTCCACCCAAGCAACACCCCTGAGCTTGTTCAGCCTAGAGTGTTGAGCGGGCATGTCAGTCCTGCAGAGCAAGCTTACACAGAGGTTCCCAATTGTCCCGCTGCCCTGAGGGAAGGGGGGGCCCCATGCAGGCTCAGAGGTGGAACATTCCTAAGAAGGAACATTCCTGGGGAGGTAGGAAAGAGGCCCAGCTAATGCATCCTGCTCAGATCTCCTGCTCAGATCGGAGCCTCCTGGAGTGTTGTTGGCGGAGGGGATGTCCCTGGGATTGTTTCTCAGTCTGGCACAGCGAGTGTCCAGGAGAGGCTGCCCACCCCTCCTAGGGGAGGTGCAAAAGCTCCAGGCTTCCCAGGCTTAGGTTCTTTCTGCAGCCCCTCATACCTGCAGCCCCTCGCCTTTCCTCCCGAGATCTGGGTAGCTGACTCTAGTCCAGCTGGCTTGCATCAGCTCTTGGCTAAGACTCAGGGAGCAGCCCTGGCCTGTCTGGGTGACACCTGGCTATAGGAAGAGGGGATTATTGGCCTCATGAACAGGCAGGGCCTCATAAATTCTGGCTCCTGACAGGCAGCCTGAGGCTTTAGGTGGGCAGGTGGGATCAGGTATTATAGTTGTCCCCACAGGCTCTCAACTTGAGGCCCTGGCTGTCTCCTCTTTCCAGTGGGTGTGGGCAGCCCCTTTGGGTGTCTCTGCCCATGTTCTGTACAGCAAGGCCTCCTGGTGTGTGTGTGTGTGTGTGTGTGTGTGTGTGTGTGTGTGTGTTGGAGGGGGGCCCTTTGGCTGAGCCCTCCCCCTTTCTGTTCCTCCTGACGATCTCTAGAATGGGTATATTGACAGGCCAATAGCCCAGTTGTGCGGTCATCAGGTCGTCTACAGTGGCCTGGGTGAGAGTAGCCAAGGCCAGGCTAAGCCTAGGCAGGAAGATCCTATAGGCTTTGAGTCCCTTGGTTAATGTGTGTGTGTGTGTGTGTGTGTGTGTGTGTGTGTGTGTGTGTGTGT
>LR749639.1:1794151-2032799 GCA_902729485.2 Mus minutoides | reverse complement strand
TTCTGGGGTGCAGGGCTAGGTGGATGAGGCAGATTGCCTGCCATCAAGCAATTCTCCCAGACTAAGACTCCTGTTTACTCAGGAGTCTCCCGGGTTGCCTTTTCAGGTTCCCCTGCTCCATCTGGGAGCTATTCCTGACTGTGGTCACATTGTCCGCCAGGCATCAGGCTGAGCCCCAGGTACTTTAATGTTGTCGTGTTCCCATAGGCCTCTGGGTTCTGGTTACCAGTTTTCTCCTTAGAGCCTGGAGCCTGGAAAAAGCAGCTGCCTGGGATAGGGGGAGGGACAGATGAAGCCACCATCAGAGGCACCTTGTGAAGCAGGCTTGGATTCCTGTCTCACCCAGCCTATGGCCAGGGGTAAGGTGCTATGGAGGAGGCCGTGTCCCCACTGATAAAGTGGGGTGCTGAGGACAGAGCCACAGTACTATGGTGCAGATGAAGTTTTTTGGGTTGTAACATTGTGGTGATGTCCAGCTTGGAGCCCAGCACAGACCAGTGGCGTGTGGCCTGCCCCAGCACTTAGCTCTGGGATCCACATCTATTTCGGAATGGGAGGAGAGGATCAACCTTATCAGCAGCAGTTCCCAGATAGTGACTCTGGGCAGGGCTGTCTCCACGCAGCTGCTTCTCCTCTATGGGGAGTCACAGCTTCCCCATCTCCCCAGTTTCTAGCCTCTGCCCCCAACCAACTCTCCAAGCTGTTCTTGGGGCTGGGGAGAATGTGTGAGGAAGGAGACAGATGTTGCAGGCTCCTGTCCAACGTGTGCTGTTTGCTGAAGGCTCTTTGGGGCTAGCATGACAGGCTGAAAACTAGCCTTGACAGAGGCAAGGAGGGCTGGGCATGGGGGCATACATCCCTGGGGGAGGATTCTAAGCTGATACTGTTTTTAGTGTTTTTGGTAGAACTTATTCTCCAGGGGGAGGGGAGCTCCCCCACATCACACCTCCTGCTGGCCCCTGTCACTCCCAACCTCCATCCTAGATGATTAATGATGGCCTAGTGCGCCAAGCATGCAGTCTGTCCCCTGGGGTCTGTACTGGCCTTGGCTGTTTGTCTGTGCTCTGTGCTTCCTAGAAACATGCTTTCTTCTCTGCAACGGGGCCCTGTAGAAGCTCCACCATCTCACCATCCTAGGGGGCTATGCCCAGGCTTGGCAGGACTGAGTCTGCTGGGCACCTGCCACAGCCTTGGCTCTGCCTGCTGGAGCTCCTGTGTGAGATAGTCCCACAGAGGTAGATCTGTGTCACACCTGAGGTCTGGATGGACCTTTAGATTTCGATCCTGGCAGTCAGCCTGAGAACATCATATGTTGACGGATGGGCAGGTGAGGGTGTGCCAGCCTCTTCAGGCCGAGCACCCAGATGCCAAAGTGGGTTTTTTTTGTGGCTTGGTATTCAATCATAGAGTCTCCATAGTGAGATCTGAGCTGCAGAGGGGCCCAGGCCCCACTTTTCTCTTTGTATGAGAATCCCTGAAGCTGTGGGAGCACCCCTAGGTCATTTCCTCTTCTGTTTAAACTAAGATGACCGTCACATTATGAAAATCACCATCAAACACCATGAGGGTTGACCTGTGCAGTTTCAGTGGGTACAAGATCCACCTGGGACACTGGGTGACGCTACTCCAGGACTGACGGGAAGGCTTTCTAGTTTCTTAATGTAAAATGCGAGTCTGCATTCCTTTCCCAAAGGAATCCTCTGCAGATAAGCCTGACTGTCCTCCACAGAAGAAGACATAAGAAAGGATGGTCAGAAGAAATTCAAGAGAAAAGGACCCACCATGCAGTTGAATCCCAGCGAGTCATCGCTAGTGCGTTTCTTGCTGATATAGTGGCCAAGAGGACTCATAAACCAGAGGTTAGGGAAGCTCAGCGAGCAGGCTATCAGGGCTGCCAAGGAAGCCCTGTGGGGGCTTCCTAGTGAGCCTTGCCATCAGAGAAGACAGCAATGACTGCTGCCAAGGCCCCCACAAAGGCAGCACCTAAACAAAAGATTGTGAAGCCTGTGATGGTCTCTGCTCCCCGAGTTGGTAGGAAACCCTAATTAGGTAGATCAGAGTTTAAAATAAAGATCTGCTCTAAATCAAAAAATTTAAAAATATAAATAAATAAATTGCCCCTTTGGGCTCAGGCTGCAGTGGTATCTGGTGTATTCCTTGTTCTGTGACACCATCGCCTCTTGTTTTTGTCCCCAGCTTCGGCCTTGCCATCTATTTTCTGTGGCATGATTGTCTCATGCTAACAGAGTGGCACAGCATATAGCCCTGGGCTGGCTTCTCTCACAGCCTAGGAATCTTTAGGTAGCTGCTCCAAGGACAGACATTGACATGGGGACAGCCAGGCATTGCAAAGAGGAGGGTGAAGGTGTCCCCTGGGGGTGTCCTGTTGAACCATTGCAGGGACATTCTAGTAAGCCATCGGGTGTCCTGGTGAACCATGGAGGTGTCTTAATGAGCCATCAGTGGTAGGGGACACCCTCATGAACTGTGGGGGCTTCCTAGTGAGCCTTGAGTGCCAAGTCCCAGGGGATTTTTTTTTTTTTAAAGACGCACAGCAGGTGCGTATATGGTCTTTAAATGACGATCTTTAGCCCCCAAGGTCAACATTGGGGTGATGCCAGCCCAGACTGCAAGGGCAGCTACTTGGTGGGCCTCCGTGCTAGACTCTGGGTCTAGCTCCAGTGGATTCAACTGTGAGGGTTCTTGCTCCAGGCAACCACGTATGCGTGAATGTCACAGCCTCCCAGTTGTACTGACTTGACAAGGTTTCAGGAAGGCTCCTTCCCAGAGCTTGGGTATCCTGCCTTTGCAGGCCGACACTCCCAGTGATAAACAGTGCTCACAGGTGCTGTGCACGCAGACAGAGCTTTAATACATGCTGGGATGAGGCAGTTTGCACATGAGTGGTGGGCTGTCTCCACTGAACAGTTCACTGTAAACTTCAAATGGAGTATGGGGGCCTTCCTTGGCTGTCCCCACCTCTGAAATGGCCGACTTGCTCTGGCTGTGTGCAGAGAAGGGTGCTCAGCCAGAGACCTGCCCGTTCTGCCCTGCTCCAGTTGTTCCAGGTTGTGGCAAAGCCCGGGAGGGAGGGAGAGCAGGGGTGAGTGTTCTGGCTTCTGCCCAGGAGCTCTTGCTGGTGTTTGGGTGTTTTGTGTTTCTCTGTGTGGCCCTGGCTGTTCTGGAACTCACATGTTTCATGAGTTCTGGGATTAAAGGCGACACCTTTGCCATACAGTCCTGAAGCTCTTTCGGTGTGGAATTTGAATAGCATTTGCTATTTCCCACAACCCCTGTGGGCCTGGGCTGGAGACAGAAACCCTGAGATGTGTGGAGATCACACCTTCTGAGGTTTACAAATCCAGATGTGGATAATCCTCCTATGTAGATGATAACTCAGCAGGGCTCAGGCTAGCCCAGCAAGAGGGGCTAGCTACTCAGAGGGATGCTCAGGATGGGGGAGGGGCTAGCAGCTGCTATGGTGACGGGGCAGCAAGTGTCTATTCTGGGTACCGGGCACTGTGATGAGGCTTCTCCCATAGACATGGGGAGCCCCTGAGGTTCCGGGCTGTAGTGAGCATTCTTACTGTTGCCCACTTGGCCGACATGATTTTGTGAGGTTCCCTAACCTGGATCCATACAATACTATGAGAGAAACTTCTTTGTCTGTGACCCTGATCCTCAAGCCGTCCCCTTCCCTTCCAGTTTCCCACACAGTGGTCTGAATGACAGGACCTAAGCTGTGTTGTGTCTCATACCCTGGCCCGCCGGCCTGGTTTTTGTGCTGTCTCCTCAGGCCAGCAGACAGGGGACCCTAGGCACCCCAGCCCTGACCTCTGCTGAGACTCTGTAACTCCCCAGGAATCCCTAGGAAATTCCCACTGTTGGCTTCACAGGGCTAGACTGGTGGCTGAGCTCCAAGAATCAGGAGGCAGCCGGCCAGTGTCCTTTGGCCACCAGTCCTCATGCAACTGCCGGTATCTCTGAGGCCCTTGGCTTAGCTGTGAGAGGTTCTTCTAGAAACCCTTCTGACAAGATGTGAGAGATACTGGGACCACCGGGAGAGCTTTAGGCCATCTCAGACCTGAGAGTGCCCGCACCTGGTTCTGCCAACTTCCTGTGTGTAGCGTAAGCATTTGGCTTCCTTCCTAGCAACAGTACATGTCAGGTGGAATAAAGGCTTATCTATGTGCACCTGTGACATGTTGGGATTCCCCTTGCCCTGAGCTTGCCTTGAGGTTGGCTATGTTTGGGGACACTGGAGGGTCAGCCTCCCCGGAGCCTCCCCAGACTCAGATGAGGCGGTATGACCAGGTGGGTGGACAGAGGCAAAAATACTGACTCAACACATGATGAGTCTACATATTTGTAAGGCCCCTGCAGTCCCAGGCTGGCCGGATTGGGTGGTGGTTAAATGCTGTTTCTCCTGTAAGGCTGAGCCCAGGTAGGAGTCCTCCATCTCAGCTAGCTGTATACCTACCTACTCAGAGCGGTCATCTGTGCTCTGTACCCGAAAGAGCTGATAGAGGAAAAGGAGCTGTGGGTTCAGGCCATGGCAGTCAGGGTCGGGTAGCTCTGCTGTATGCTCACTGCCTTTCCTAACCTGACACAGCTCCACCTCATTGTAAGAGCACAAAAGGCGGCCAGGGAATTGAGTCCATTGTCAGGGTCATGTGGGACCCCCTAGCTTCCGAGCAAAGGGAGGCTGGTTTCTTTGGAAAACCTAATGCTGCACAGGTGATCTTCCCAGCACCTACAGGATGCTCCGGGGCCAATACCGCTGGTTGTAGCTGCTCTTAAAGGTCAGATTCCCTTCGATGAGCTGCTCAGATACTGTCCTGGAGACCTGCTGCACTAGATGCTAGGAGAGCGGCTTCCCTGGGTGCTTGGGTGGAGGAATGGGGGCTGAGGCTCTTTATTTCCCTCTATGGGGCCTGTCTTGTTGGCCGATGCCCTCCCCATTCTTCAGAGACACCGTGTTTCTGTGGCCAAGTGCTTATCTGTGTTTCTCCCCACAGATGTGGACGAATGTGCCAATGCCAACGGGGGCTGTGAGGGCCCGTGCTGCAACACCGTGGGTGGCTTTTACTGTCGCTGCCCACCTGGCTACCAGCTGCAGACTGATGGCAAAACCTGCCAAGGTAGGACCTGTCTGGTACTCTGCCCTGGGGAGGAGCAGAGACAGAGAGTGGGTGGTAGGAGCAGGGGCAAGCTCAAGCTAGGACTAGGAGCTAAGACCCTCTGGGGGAAGGGCCCATATCCCTGTGACACTGATAGGAACCTTGCCTGTCAAAGACTGTGAGAGGCCTGGGGCTGCGAGCAGCTTGCCAGCTCCGAACCGGCCCCTGTGACTCCGCCCCAACATTGCTGGCAGGCCGACAGCAAAATCAAGACCAGACAGAAGTAGATCCTGGAGAGACTCAGGACAAGGAGGCCCTGCTGTCCCCAGCCTCTCAGTCTCCCCTCCCCTTTTCTGCATTCTCTGGCTGCCCTCACATCTGAGCCCAGGGCTGGGTCCCTTGGAGTGTTTGGGGCCATCAGTGTCCAGGGTTCTGGGCCTGGGTCAAGAGGCTGTCTCTGCTCTCTGTATCAGATGGTCACTGTCTGTGTCTTAGAATGTCCTCAGTTAAATGTCACACCATCTCCAGCTATTCAGCTGCCCATCTGTGAACCATCTGCCTACAAGTTGGGGTCTGGAGAGGCATTGAGGCGGGGGTGTCTACTCTGCGTGAGACATTCTAGAAGAGTGGGTTCCCATGTTCTCCTTTCTAACTTGTTCCTGTTACCAGCAGGAGGTTGGAGGTGGGGAATGTGGCTGTAACACTAGGGTCATGCCCCAGCTGTGGGGCAGCAGGAGGCCTGTCCCTCCACGTGTCTAGCCTAAAGGGAGGCAGGGCAGATAAGTGTTTAATGATTATTGTGTCTGTGTTTCTGTGCCTGAGCAGCCAGTTCCTGCAGATGCCCTCAGAGCCCACCCCTCCGCTTGCAGGTCATCTTGCCAGCAGACATTCGGGTTTCGGGTTGACTGAATATTAAAGATGGCTCATGATTTGAACTGGCTTAGTAAGTCAGCTCTGGGGAGTAGCTTGCACCCCTATTCTTGTATCTGTGAGAAGGCTGTGCACACTGAGTGCTCAGGACCTTTGTGGGCTAGGGTCTCTCACTGTGTCCCCATGTCACAGAACCCAGATAGCCTCCCTCATCACCATAAGCCTGAGGTATCTCACTCTGAAAGGAGGGGGTGATGGTTAAGTTGGTTTAAGGAGCAGACTGAAAGACTCGATACAGCTTGGCCCTGGGCTGCTTCCTGTGAGCCAGTTCATCTAACCAAGTGTTGGTTATTTCCTGCCCCGAGTGCCACCTGCCCTTTGGCTTCTTCCTCCTCTGAGGTGGAATCAGGCTCCCCAACCCAATGGCTTCCTGGGTGGGGCTAGTCTGAGCTAGCTGTCTAATGTTCCCAGAGCCTCACCATATCTGAACTTTGGGAGCTGGAAATCCCCGTTCTTCAGTGGCATACGGAAGACCACGCCAAAGGCTCTCCTGGACAACGCAGATTCCCAGCATTCCCCTGGTCTGCTGGCTGGATCCGGCAACCACTTCTGTGCCTGTCTGACAGCAGTTACCCAAGGGAAGATACCCAGAGCACCTGCTGCTGCCTCTGGGGCCAAGCAGTGAGGTGCTGTGCCTGGGGCATCTCCAGAGCCTGCAGGGAAGGCTCACCATAGCCATGAAATCATCTTGGAAGTCCCTCACGTGGGCATTAGATTGTGGGTTAAAGCATTCAGCGTCAGGATGCCATGGTGCTTAAGATAGGCTTGCTATCCAGCGGCCTCTCTATCTAGCATTCCCGACTCTGGTCATTTGCTTTGGGGTGATTCAGTGGGTCAGAACCTGGCTCTGCTAACCCCATATTTCTTATAGCTCAGAAGAGTGGATTGGGATCTCTGTACAGTGGGGTTCTAGATAGATATTATTAAGGCATGGGAAAGGGTGACCCCTAAAGATCTATGGAGCTCCAGAGGAAGTCTTGCTGTCTTCCCAGCCCAGTCTGCGAGAGGAATGCTTTAGAGGGTGTGTCCCATCAGCTTTCTCCCAGAAGCCGGAGTTTGTAGGTATACTCTGGACCTGGTGTGCTGTGTTGATGCCCATTCCAAGTGGGACATGGACATATGGGAGCTGAGCACAGTTCCAGCAAGCTAATCAGAGCTGCTTCTACTTGTGCGCCCCCAGGCATGAGGTAGACAGAGGTCAGGAAAGGGCAATGACCTAAGGCCTAAGCTGTCTGTCCATCCACCCATGGGGGATGCTGAACTTGGCCCTTTTTGTGCTAGCCAAGCTCTCTACCACTAAGCCTTACCCACAGCCACCTTTGAGACAGGGTCTGACTGAATTTCTCAGGCTCCTCTTGACCTCGATCTGTGGCCCAGGCAGGCCTTGAACTTGGGATCTTCCTGCCTCAGCCTCCTAAGAAGCTGGAATTGCAGCCTGGGGTACTAGGTCTGCTTCTGTGTTATTTGTACAAGGCATTGGAGTGTCCGTTTGGGGTCCCTAAGGGTAGACCAGGTCTTTGCAATCTGGCAGAGGTGGGTAGAGGCAGGGGCATGGCAAGAGAACCAAGTCTTAGGCAGAGGCAGAATGGTGTCTCAGACACGGATGGGCCTCAATCCTGGCATCTGCCTTCTCTCCTCTTCCTGCCTCTTCCCTGCCCCCCAACTCCCACCAGGGTTCATGCCCCAGCTCTGCAAGTTTGAGATGATTGGAGGTCTAAGTCACCTCATGGCCAAGGGGCTGCTGAGAGCCAGGAGCCTGCTGAGCTCTCTGTCCCCTGCCAGCCCAGCCTCCTCTGGCAGTTGTGAGGCAGTACAGCTCTCGGGTGCAGGCTGCTTGCGCGTGTGAGCACAGGCAGTAGGAAATGAGGATGTTCGTGCAGGGAGGTGTGTGCAGAGGGGACAGCAGAGTGAGCCCAGAAACCACCGAGAGTGATGAATTTTCACCATGAAACAGGACTGGCAAGGGAGCCTGGCTGGAGGTGTCTTGGCCCTAGCCCTGAGAGCTGGTTCAGGCTGGTATATGTCATGTTCTGGGAGGCTCTGCTGGAGCCGGGGCCAAATCCACTCAGCTGGACTGGGTGGCCATAGTGACACTAGCCACTGCCTCAGCTTCTGCATTTCTGGGTGGGATCTAGTCTCTGCCCTGAACTAGTCCTTCTGAACATGTGGGCCTAGGCCTGTGTGTGGCAGACCTATCAGGCTTTTTAATATTTATTTTGTTTGGGGTGTGTGTGTGTGTCCTGTAGTGGTGTTTGTAGATGCTTCTTCACTTTCTTTGTGACGCTTGGTTTCTCATTGGTCTGGAATTCACCATGTAGGCCAGCAGCCAGTGAGCCCCAGGACTCTCCTCCCCCTTCTCAGATCTGGGACTAGATGTGGAGGTCACCCTGCCTGGCCTTCATGCAGACGAGGCAAACACATCTGAAACATCTTCCCAGTCCCAACAAAGCTGTTTTCTGTATGCTCAGTCATCTCCGCCCTGCATTGGCAAAGCCATTCTGGGACTTGCCTTCGATGCCAGGCGAGGGTTAAACATCTTCTTAAGCCCTCACAAAGGTGTGTGTCTGAACCTGGGCCTCTGTCAGTAAACCATGACAAATAGACTCTCAGATCTTAAGTCCTTAGAGGACTCAGGAAATGCTCAGAGGCTGAGGCCAGCATTATGCTTGTCAACTGCCAGATCAGCTTTAGAGGCAAATCATAGGTGGAGAGGTTCTGCTTCCTGCTAGCTCTTCATGTGGAGGGCTAGCCTGTGTCCTGGGTGATAAATCTCCTCTGCCTTCTCTTTACCTAGGTTCTAATGGGGGCTCCTTGCAAGTTCAGGCCAATTCCAAGGCCATAGTTTACCTTACCTTGCTTGCTGCCCTCTGGCTTGGAGCTCATTTCTAAAACATTCCTATCTGTAAGATGGGTCCAGTCCTTACTCTAAACTGAGTAGCCTGAAGGTTCTTGTGATGTTGTAACGGGGTGAATTATTCTGTCTTACTCAGTGCTGTAATGGTGGCCAGAGCTTCTCATGGGGCAGGGGAGGAGGCTTCGCAGCCCTTTCTGATTCAGGTCTCCAGGCCTGCCTTCCCATGCAGTGTGGGATTCTGCAAGTGATGCCCGAGACGGGGGAGGCTCAGCCTGATGATCCAGGCTCCTGACTTTCCCCAGCCGTAGAGGTTTAAGAGTAGAGCTGAGATAGTCTGGAATGTTCGTGAGACTCCAGCTCTTCATGGACACTATGTCATTGTCCCCAAGGAGGCTCCCCTAAATCAGGGTTCCCAAGAAGCTTGTCTCACCCGCTCTCAGCTGTCACAGTGGCTCCAGTCCCATGTCTGTCACACCCACTGATGTGCAATTGTTGCTTGAGAGTTCAGCCAGGTCCTCTCCGTCTCTAGGGAGAGGAAGGAACGTGGGAAGTGAATTGAAGTTCTGATTAGGAAGGCTGACAGCAGCCGACCCAGGCCAGCTGTACTGACCTATAGGGAGGATTAGTGGGGTGCTCCTTCAGACCCTGATTCTTGTGCCTGGCCCCTGGGATGGCTGTGTACTTGCACCCCTTTTGAAGTAGAGCCTTCTCTGACTCTCTTGCTGTGCAGTATCTGGACCCCAGGAAGCAGTGCTCCTGTGGAGTCTTCTCAAGTCTGAGCTCTTGGGGTAGCCTGGCCTCAGTGGACAGAAGAACAGTGACTGAAGCACCCTACTATGCTCTTGGCACACACAGTGCTGGATCACTGCTGGTACCATGTGATCATCCCCAAGGAGGCTCCTTTCCAAGGAGGCAGACGTGCCATGTGGGAAAGGCCTCCCAAGCTTCACACACTGTTAAAGAGCTGACCTAGAGGACAGAGAGGATCAGTAGTGGCTGCTGAGTCCCAAGCAGGGATGGAGATCCCAGAGTTGGCTGGTGACCTCAGGGCCCTGTTTTCAGCCACTTGCGTGGCCCCTGTTCCCACTGGAATCCCTCCATTCTCCCAGGGCCTTTGGGAACATGAGAGAGGTGTGTTCCTTTCCTGTCTTTCTTGTCAGCAGTATCTGCACAGAGCTGGCATTTGTGTCTACCAATGTCCTCTGTGAACTCAGATGCTCCTCGTAATCTGCAGGGTGGTAGCATGAAGAGAGGTTAAAGCCTGTAGTCCTGTCCACCTGCTAAGGAAGGCCCGAGTGCCGTCAATGAGGAACAGGCCTCAACAGATGCCAGTCCTGCCGGCCTCTGTCCTGGCTCAACATCTAATACTGTGATTAGTCAGTTCCAACTGTTGCTCGTCCATCAAATGAGGAACTCAGTCACAGCGGCGAGAGTGGCCTGCCGCACAGACAGAGCTCGAGGCTGGGGGATGTGGTCACACACCTGTGGGTTCTGGAGTCAGGCATGAGGCTGGCCTTCTGGCCACAGAGTCACATCCTTCTTTCTGCCAGTGCCAGAATTAGGGCTTTCCCAGTCCAGTGTCCCCTGGATATGGCAAGGAAACCCAATTACAAATGCTATCCTTCCAGGCAGGTTTTCCAGAGCCACCCGTGGCCAGGGCCTTCCTCCATCGGAGGTGCTGAGAGTTGAAAGCTCCCATTTCCCATTGCTGGCTCGCGCCCATCCCTCTAGTGAGCAAGCTGGCAGGTAAACCCCTGGTTTGGGCCAAGGCAAGAAAATAATAGCCTTTAAGGTCAGTGTGTTGCCAGCCCAACGGCAATAGTGCAAGAGGCCTGTCCCACCTCCCCAGAGCCTTTGGGAAGTGCCATCTCTGGAGGGCGCCAGCACAGGGAGCTGGTAGCCTCTGGTAAACACCAACCCGCTTCTTGGCATAATAAGTCCTTGTGGGCACAAGCAGACCTTTAGGAAAGATCTAGATATAGGGGTCATGAAAGTTTGAGCCCCCAAGTGCCAATTTAGGACAGCAATGATTCAGGGGTCCCCCATCCCAAGGTTGGGGCTAAGAGCACTTGCCTAACGTACACAGAGCCTTGGGTTCAATCCCCAGGACGGCACAGATTTCATGGTTGTTTATGCCTCCAGTCTCAGACTCAGGAAGGAATGCAGGAGGAGTATCAGAAGTTCAAGGTCACCTTCCTTTACTTTTGAGGCCAGCTTGGGGCTATAGAGACTATCTCTAAGAACAGCTTCCTCTTCCCCATTACAAGAAGCTGAGCTTTCAAGCCAAGCATGAGGAAAGGAAGCAGACAGTAGAATGGAGGGCCTCAGAGTGTTGTAGAAATCCTGGCCAGTATCCCACGGGACGGTCAGTCCTTGAGTTGAGAAGACGACCATCAGGTGACGTGGGGAAGATCTTTCCCTGGTTCTGGAAGCTTCTACATGGGACGAGGAGTCTTCTGGGCTGGAGAAAGGGACGTTGCAGGCACCCCTTCTCCTCCATCTTCATGGCACCTCAGCAGCTTTGCTCCCTAGCGGTAGAAGTCTCCTTCTCAGTAGCCGAGCATTTGGTGGATAACAGGAATACTAAATCTGCTTTAAAGAGCGGTCATGGCTTCTGTGACCTATAACAACCCAGTCCCTGTTATGTCTCCTGGAAGTGAACCCGACAGGCAGGCCCTTCTTCTGGCTAGCAGATGGCAGAGCATATAGACCTGGTTACAGGACCTGTACCTCATGGTCAGTTGGGGTGGGGTGGGAGCGGGGCAGGGGTGGGGCAAGAGCATTGCAGTGGGGGTGGGGTCAAGGGCAGGGGTGGAGGCAATACAGGAGTAGGGTCAGGGGCGAGGCGAGGGTAGGGGAAACCTGTAGCTAGCCTCAGCAGTATCTCTTCTCCACTGTTGTCTCCTGCCTCTATTTTCAGACTGGACCAACCTCCACTTGCCCCAAGGCCTCTTGTCCCTGTGCAGCCATGCCTTCGAGCTACCATTTCTCTCAGTACATTGGTTTGAATGAAGGCTGCACCTGCCACCCGGTGCCTCAGGGGATACTTTCCCTGCTGGATTCTGTCTCTTCCCTAAGGCTTCCTGGGAAGTGAGTCTTAAGCCCAGCCCCTCCCCCCATTTCACTTCCCCAACTATAGACTCTGCTGTGTAGTTCCTAACTCCACTGACCGAACCTTCAGACTTTAGACCCTAGAGCCCTTTACAATTCTGGACAGAGTCAGTGGGGGTGGGGGGAGGTCTGTGATCAGCTGCTATGAGGAGACCCGTGTGCCACCTCGGGCCCCCCCACGTAGGGATTTGAGTAGTGGAAACCCTGTTGAGTCAGAGGTCACTCCTGTGAGTCTTATGTGGATGCAGACTGTTCCTTTGAGTATAGGCAGCATATACGCCAGTGGCCTTGGCAGAACAAGAGTTAATGGCCAAGTAGATTCCTGTGGGTGTTGTGAGGTAGCAGCATTTGGGGCTTCTTGCAGGTGCCCGGCAGGAGCTGGCTGCCAACCTTTGCCCTAGCATCCAGCAGGTGGAGGAAGGTGTGCTGGGGGTGGGGGCTGATGAGCCATGAAGATGACAGAAAGGCATGGTCCCAGTGACAGGTTGCTGGTCCCAAGCCACAGTCAGTTGGATCCAGTCATTGTCCAGCTCTCCCACCTTGGCTGCCTGGCATCCAGGGTTCTTCTTCCTCGTTGCCTAGCAACCTTCCACTACCTGCTCACGTTCTCTGACAAGCTAGTTCTGTAGTCCTGAAATTATCTTCTCCAAAGGTCACATCAGACCCCCGTCCCCAGGAAGCTTCCCTAGTCAGTAGAGCCAGTTTGTCCCCTCTCTGGGTCTAATGCAAGACTCGGGTGTCCATGGACTTGTCTTGTGGTCTCTGCTCTCCCTGGGGCCCAGGGAGACGACTGACCTCCCCCAGGGTGGGAAAGAGTCCTTGGTGGAGCACCTGTCAGGATTTTCTGAGGCCCATACAACCACAGGGAGAGAGACTGAGACTGTGATCAGACACTGGATATACTTGTTCTGAGGTCCCTGCGTGGCTCTTGTCTGGCCCTTGTAGCGACTCCTGGCATTATTATGTTTTGGGGTCTCAGGTGCTTCCTGTGGGTTCGATGCTCCTTGGGATGTATGGTCCCTAGAGGAGGCCATGGGTCAGGACTGCTCTCCCAGGAGGCCCTCCATCTGCAAGGGTAGAACCCCCCCTTATTTCCACCTGGCCCTGCCAGGAATGGCTGCAGGCAGGAAAGGCAGCTGGATTCATTTTTCTTCCTTGGCTTGGGTGAGGAGCAGGGACTGGTAATGGATTTACCAGAAAACTCGCTCAGAATGATTCCAGGAGGCTCAGCCAGACCCTGTGTGCTCTGAGGCTGGGCGGGAACCTTGGCACACTCTGGTCCAGAAATGACCTCCACACAACACAGTAGGAGAGGGGCTGGGAGGAATGTCTCGTAGTCTGGTCTCCGTAGGGAAGTGGGCTGAGCTATATTTGGCTGCAGCCTGCAGCCTGACCTCCTCTGGAGGTGAAGGGTCAGAAACAGCCAGCAGGTGCATGTCCTGTCTAGGAGGGGGTTCAAGGGTAAGAGGGGGTTCTTTGGCTTAGAGAGGCTTGGGTCCTTGGTCCCATGCGGGTTCCAGTACTGCTCTGGTTTCATTTCTGCTGTTCTGATAAAATACTCTGATAAAAAGCCGATTGGTGGTGGTGGTGGTGGTGGTGGTGGTGGTGGTGGTGGTAGGGAGACAATTCCAGGTTGCAGGCCATTGTTGAGGGAAGCCCTAGTAGCATCGTAGCACATCCACAGTCAAAAGTACAGAGAAACACTGCTTGCAAGCGTGTTCAGCTCAGTTTCCCCATTCATGCCATTCAGGCCTCACTGTATAGGAAATGGCGCCTCCCACACCAGACTAAGTCTTCCTACTGGGATTAATTCAATTAAGACAGCCCTTCACAGTCAACTCTGGCAGTCTTCATGAAGGCTCTTCTCAGATAATTCTGGGTTGAGTCAAGTTGACAATTAAAAAGTAACTGTCCCAAGCCTCTTCGTGGCCCTTCTCCCTGTAGCTGGAGATGCAGTTAGTATGGGGCTGTCCCTGACTGGTTAGCAGCCCACCCTGCTCTGTCTGCATGGGCTGTCTGCACCTTATCTGGGCCTGGAAGACCTTCCCTTCAGCTCTCTTAAGGTCCACTTGGGAGCATGCCTGGACTGGCCCAGCACAGGACGCATGCACATCATGCCTACCCAACCAAGTACCTCACCCACCATGGGATAGCTTTAGACATGAGATTTAGATCTCATTAGGGCTGTCTCTAAAGATCTCTGCTTTCAGCTGGGCGTGGTGGCGCACGCCTTTAATCCCAGCACTTGGGAGGCAGAGGCAGGCGGATTTCTGAGTTCGAGGCCAGCCTGGTCTACAGAGTGAGTTCCAGGACAGCCAGGGCTATACAGAGAAACCCTGTCTCGAAAAACCAAAAAAAAAAAAAAAAAAAAAGATCTCTGCTTTCTCTTATATTTTATACCTTTCCCTGACTGCTATGGACTCAGTTACTGCTTGGTCCTTCACCAGGTCTACACAAGCAGTTCCATCCAGAGCTGATCCTATGGAATGTTGCCAGGAAGAGACATGGACGGGCGTGGTAGGGGGAGGTAGGCTTGTCACTTGGAGTCATCTCTGAGTTCCTAGGATCCTGGAGGAGGTGTTACATAGATTCCTATACCCTCAGCTATCATGCATCTGTGAAGCTATACCTTACCCAGTGCCACTCCATGCTCAGCCTTGTGGAGGCTGGGTACTGTTCATCTCTTTGGGATTTAGTAACATGCACTTAGGTGTTTGATATCTGAGTTGGACCAGGGTAAAAAGCTGCAGGGAAAGGATGTTGCTGGGAGACAGACCCACATCAGAGTCCACTTTCTTGGGAAATGCCAGTTCTGTTCCACTGCCTAAAGTCAGGGGCCTCCTAACTCTGAAGGAAGTAGTGGTGTTTGGAGGAGTCATGATGGTGTTTGGGGAATCAAGACAGAGAAGACTGGTGGCTGCTGGCTTGGGGAGGGAGCTAGGCTGGCTGGAGATGGGCGTGGCCCCTGCTGCTGACACAGACATTCCACAAGCGGAGCCGCAGCGGGTTTGCATTGGGAAGGCATTTCCCAAACAGCATCCAGACCCCAAAGTCCTATGTCTGGATATGTTTAATGACACTGAGGGAGATGGTGGGGACAGTAGGGTGGCTTTGCAAGTCCCTGGACTGTGATTTGGGTCAGGCTATACTGATGCAGGACATGGGAATGAATGGCCCCATTTGGGTTAGAGTAGCAGCTGAAGTCAATAGCCGAGGGGGTCAGTGGGCATGTGGCTACTGATGGATAGGCCAGGTCTGGAGTCATTCTAGGCCAGTCTGGCAGGATCCCATGACATCTTTAGGTCTGATGGGGAAGGACAGGTCCTTCAAGGACCAGCTCTGGACACTGTCATGACTTAATGTTTAGCCTTAGGGTTTGGCATTATTAAAGGGTCCAAGCCTGACCTCCACACTTCACCCACAGGAGGGAGGTGCTGCCATGGCCACTCCATATTATAGGGGAGGAAACTGGGGTGTCATGGCTGGGTTGGGGCATGGGAAAGACAACTAGGCAGGGTAGTGCTGTAGCAACAGCAGAGAGCTCACAACTGATCTACATCAGGAAACCAAGAAGGCTAACTTGAAGTGGCAAAGTTTTAACACCTCTACCCCTGTCTCACCCACAGTGATACAGTTTCCAGCACTGGGTCCTAAGTATTCAAACGCTTGGAACTTGGAGGGGACATCTTTCAAACCACTACAAACACCATGACTAAAGCAAGTTGGGAGGAAAGGGTTTGTTTCAGCTTACAACTCTCAGGACTTGCTTGATGACAGAAGGAAGTCTGAGCAGGATCTCGGCAGAATCTGGAGGAAGGAGCTGAAGTAGAGGCTGTGGAGGAGGGCTGCTGCAGTGAGACAGACTTCCTGAGGAGATGTAGTCTGCAGTGTCTACTCACTCTAGATAGGGGAACTCACAACAGACTAGAGTGTGGTTGCCATTAAAGTCCCACTCAGGAAACCGATAAGTTTTTTGGGGACAACTTACAGGAATATGGTTGAGGGATTAATTACAGGAGGAGGAAATTACTCAAAGACAGCTGCATTACAAAAGCCCACCCCAGCATGGGTGACTTCACAAAAGCTGGGAACTTGGAGCACACTGAACATCCTGCAAGCAGCTCAACCAGTGGGAGAGTGTGCTTTGCAAGTGCCTTTCCAGTTGGCCTAAGCTACCCTTCCAGGCAGCTTGTCTGAGAGTGACTCTTAGCAGTCTTGTTTACCCTTTGGAGGGAGGGGCCTAGTGAATCTGGTCAGTTTCAGGGACTTCCTGAAACACTTTTGAGTTGTTACTTTCTATCCTTAAGAAGCTTCTTTTCAAGATAGATAGTTTCAATCTTGAGGAAACTGCTACACAACAGCCCCCTTGCTGGCTTGCTGTGTTTGCAGTTTTTATACAGCCCAGGACCACCTTCTCAGGAGTAGCACCACCCATGCTGGGCTGAGCCCTCCCACATAAATCATTAATCAAGAAAATGCCTCATTAAAGGCTTGCCTACAGGCCAACCTGATGGAGACATTTTCTCAATTGAAGTTTCTTTTCCCAGATAACTAGCTTGTTTCAAATGTACATATACACATGTGTGCATGTAATTAAAAAAACAAAACAAAACACCAACCAACCAACCAAACAAACAAAAACCCATCAGGTGAGTGGAGGCCTACTTCCAGGACCTTGAGTTTGGGCGATGTCAGAGTGTGTTTTGCCAAAGCAGGAGTTAGTGTCACCTTGCCTGCCACTTGACCAAGCCTGCGGCCCAAAGGGTGCCAGAAGAGGAAGCCCTGGCTCATCACTCATTGGTGAAGTCCTGTTTCTCTAAGTGAGATGGCTACCTTATCCCATGCTTCTCTGATTCAGTTAGAGCCCTAACTTCCAGACGCCAGTGGGATCCAGAATATAGGTTGGGACCCTCAAGTTTCCATTAGCAAATGGGGTACATGTTGAACAGCAGCAAGCAGTGCCATACTATGAGAGTTGCCTGCCATCCAAGCCCTGCCCACACCATGCCTTTTGGGGAGGTTTCTGGAAGCACCCCAAGGCAAGGGCTTGGAGTCTCTGAGGTGTGCCACTCAGGGAAGGCAGGAGAGGGGGGCTTACCCCGCAGACCAGCAAATCCCAGACAGTCATGTCTATGGTGTCATGCCCCAGCAGGTTGGTGATATGGTAGGCTGGGCCCCAGATTCCAGACAGGACAGGGCAGGTGGGATAATGTGGGCTTTCAAGGCTGCCTCTCCCAGAGGTTCTGGATTGCTGGCCAGCAGGATCTTCTCTTTGCCTTATGTGGTCAGTGGGTCAGAGGTCATGCACCTTTCTAACCCATAGTTTGGTGATCCAGGGAGCATGAACCCTCTTCCTTCTTGGCAGCTATGACTAACATAGCCTTGTGCTCACTGTCTGTGGTGTTCACAGGGAGATACTGGTAGCTTCCAGCAGAGCTGATTATGCTCCTGGAATGTCACTGCTGCCTCCTTTGTAGGCTGCCCTCAGAGCTTCCTGGAAGGGCTCCAGAGAGTGCATGGACAGGTGTCCTGCCCTTTCACCCTGGTTCAGGGACTCAGCTTAGAGCTGGAGTACCTTCTCAACAGGGATTACATGGTGACCAAGCACCCTATCTTATCCAAGTTTCAGCATGCTGGCCACATCTCAGGGTCTGGGAAAAGGGAGGGAGTCTGTGATTGAGAGGGTGTATTGGAAAATGTACAAGCTCAAGCCGGAATCCCGGACCTGACTCTCATGCAAGGTGAGCTACACAGCCTCTAGTTAAGGGTCTGAACATGTGGCTTCTTGGAATTAGAGGAAGTATCTTCTGCGGACCCTCACCTGTGAAAAGGGCTGTGCCCCCCACCCCCCACCCCTACCTCCACGGCTTGTCTATACTGCTCTCTAGCTCTCTCTTGGTGCTGAAGGAAGCTGGGACTCTTTCCAGGCTCTCCTCATGGTGCCCAGTGGAGGGTAGAAGAGACTAGGGCACTGGCTTAGAAGCGAGGGGGTGGTGGTGGTGGTGGTGGTAGCATCTCCATGCCTAGGATTCCGGCTTTGTACTGTGGCCTCACGCTGCTCCGCCTCCTCTCACTCACCAAGCCTCCTCAGCAGGGCCTCTCAACCTTGCCAGGATGGCTTTATCCTCTACTTTGGTTTCTTTTCTGTGTTGGCCAGGACACCGTGACTGTGTGTCCGTGCACGTTTGTGTGTGCATCTCTGAAGTTGCACATCCGTTAATGTCTTCTGTATGCATTTGTATGGGGGGGCGGGAGAGTGCAGGGGGGGGCTGCGTATACACATGTGTCTGTGGATGTGGATGTATGTGCCTGCGGTTTTGAGTGGATCATGATTTGATTGTGAGTGAGCCAGTAGGAATTCACGGGGCGGGCTGGCGGGACCAGCATGGCCCCCTGGGGGCTTGGGGCGGAGCTGGGAGGGGGCGGCTCCCTCTGGAGTCTGAGGATTTGGCCTTTACCTGCAAGGGGAGGAGGGAAAGCTGAGACCATAAAGGCAAAAGGGGCGGGACATGCCAGACCCAGAGCTGCTGCCTGCCTGCCGGCACACAGCCTTAGTGCCTCAGAGTTGGAGTGTGTCTGACTGTCTGTGTCTGAGCTGGATGTGCACTGGAGCCTGGAGCTGGAGCCCTCAACAAGATCCCTGAGCTCAGGCTGCCCACTGCTTCACAGACCCGGCATGGAGGTGTCCCGGGGCTGGGGCAGGCTGGCAATGCTCTGGTGGCTTCTGGGAAGCCTGGTGAGTGTCAACAGCACTCACTACCGCTATCTGTGGAGGAACTGCTACCCATGCCACCTGAGCCAGACCGGCTACCCCGTGAGCACCAATGACCAGAGGCCAGGTGGGCATCCCAGGAGCAGGGGTGGGTGGGATCACAATGTCCCTCCCTTTGCTTCCCCCCCTCACTTATGCTTGATGTGTATGGTGTGCTTGTTTTGTCTGCGTGCATGTATGTGTACTTTGCGTATGCAGTGACCTCAGGGGCCAGAAGAGGGTGTCAGATCCCCTGGAACCAGAGTTAGTGATAGTTGTAAACCCACCTGTGGGTGCTGGGAATCAAATCCAGGTCCTCTGGGTGAGCAGCCAGTGCTGTCAGTGCCAGGAACTGATCAGAGAGTTGGAGAGATCAGGACCAGAAGAACCCAGCAAGTGGTCACTGCTACTGAGTCAGGGTCCAGATGTTCCCTGAGCAAAAAGCAGAGAGGTCACTTGATTGGAGGAGGTTACCATTCCTGCTTCTTGCTCTAGGCTTCTGATGTTCCCTACTCTGTATCGGCCACTCTGGAGTCAAGTGAGAAGGCAGGCTGGAGAGAGGTACTCAGGGACCATGCCCCTAAGAAGCTAGACCTTTTTTTTGGGGGGGGGGTACCTATGTGAGTGTGGTAGGTATTGTCATTTTGCCACACGAGCCTCTCAGTTCCATCCAGAAGAGCCACTTAGAGGCTCCGGGCTTAAGACTCTATTAGCCACTGGGCTGAGAATCCTTTTATTCTACCTCACCCTGAAATCTGGGATTTGATGCATCTGAGCCAGCCTTTCTCCACGTGGCTATCTATACAGAGCTCGGAGCTGGCACCCTCAGGAATGTGTGACTTGGGGCTGTGGTGTGTTGGGCTCTTGAGTGACTAGTCACTTGCAGTCTGCGGGGTGACAAGGGTTGCCTGAGTCTCTAGGGAGATGTCTCTATGGTGAGTCCCATCCAGAAGAAACCAGATGCTGCCTGCCTCCTCTGAGGCACCTGATCCGAGGGTCTGACAGCCTCCAGCTCCAAGCAGATCTCTTGCTCAGTGGTTCTTCCCAGGCCAGGCCAGTATGTCACTCACTGCCTTCTTAGTGGCACTTGGGAGCCTGTGTAGCATCGGGAGGCTGTGGAGAGCTTGGAGCCCAGTCCCTGCTCTGTTACAAGAGTGAGAACCCAGTGCCTTGTGGCAACAGAAAGCTCTCACTTGGCATCTGGCAGAGTGGGAAGGTCCTGGGGGCCCTTGTGTTTTCTGGAAGCCATGGTGAAGCTTGAGAAAGCTCTGAGGTGGTTTCTGCAGAGGCAGCATTTGGTGGCTGGCTAGCTCTGACTGTTGCGTGCCGCTGGGTTAGGTACGGATTGATGCCGCTGGTCTGTCCTGGGGGTTGGTCTTAGTGCCTCCCCGTAGCACCGCCAGGCTCAGCCTCAGCTAAGCAGCTACTTACAGGCTTTCCCAGCTCCCAAGGGAACTGGTCCAGGTTGGCACAGCAATGCTAGCAAGCACTTCTTATCCTGTCCCGAGGCTGCCAAGTCCCCAGTCACTGGCAACTCAAAGGAGGGCAGAACTACTTAAAATGACCTCTCCTGCCCCCCAGCCAGATGGCCCTTCTCTGGTACTCCTGGGGAATTCTGTAGACAGTGGGTTTGCCTGCTACCAGAAGTAGCCCCTTGAACAGGCAGGTTCCATTCTGACTCCCAGGTCTGGCTGGCGGGCATGCTGTGCTCAGGCTCATTCTCATTGGTCAGCAGGAGGGTGTCCATGCTATAGTGGCAGCCAGCTATCTCTGCTGTTAGCAGGCTCTGCTATCGGGGCATCTTGGGATGGTCCCACTGCACAGGCAGTGTGACCCCTGCTGCATTGTCTATGTGTAGGAGTTCTGCACAGTCCTGGAGCCTATGGGGTAAGAAATTCCAGGGAACTTAGCCTCTGCACGTGCCAGGGGACAGAAAGCTCTCGTGAGCCTGGCCATGCAGGCGAGCTCCAGCAGGTACTACTGAGTCAGGTGGTCAGGCTAGGAACTGTAGTATCACAGAACAGCCGCTCCTGAGACCCAAATTAAACAACAGAGCTATCTGTAATCTGTATTTTTTTTTCCATGACCACTGGTAGTTCAGTCTCTATTTGGTGCCTTAAAACAATGCAGAACCAGGCTGGGGGTATAACTCAGTTGGGAGAATGCTTGCCTGACATGCACAAAGGCCTGTTTTCCATTCCCAGAGCTACATTAAAAACTAGATGTAGTAGCATATGTCTGTAATACCAGCACTCAGGAGGAGGAGGAGGAGGCCGGGGATTAGAAGTTTAAGGCTATCCCTGGCTACGCAGTGAGTTTGAGGCTAGCATTGGCTATATGAGACCCTCTCTCCAACAACAACAACAACAGCATCAACATCAACAATCAGACTATCTGCTGCCTCTGGAAATAGGAGTCCTAAGAGGCTAGAATTGATGTGTAAGCCGAGAGCAAACCTGGGCCCACCTTTGTCATCTCCAGTGTGCAGAGGTCAAGCATATCCTGGGCTCACAGCTGGTCCTCCATCCTCAATGCCAACCCCTAGTCTCCAACCCCTACTCCATCCTGATGGCTCCTCCTCTCTAACCCTCCTTGCCAGTTATTATTATCCTTAATTTTTGAGACAGTGTGATACCATATAGCACAGGCTGGCCTGGAACTCATGATTTTCCTGTCTCAGCTTCCTAAGTGCTGAGGTGGCAGAGCTAACCACCACTCCAGCTTGCTTTCTCTGACCCTCCAGATAATCCAGAACTCTCTCCTGAGTCCAGGTCCTTTGCTCAGTCCTGTCTGCAGTTTTTGTTTTGCTGTGCAGTGCTCTGGGTGGGAACATCTAACCTCCCATGCTGACTTTGAGGACCACTGAGCCTGTGGCTCCTCCGGTTAAGGCCAAAGCTCCAGCTGTAGGCTCAGCAAGCAGCTCAGAGGTCCTCTGCACTGAGTACAGTTCTGTGCTGCCGCCCTGTGGCCTACTTGGTGATGAAGTGAGCAGGATTTAGGTCACGGGTCCTGCCCTGCTTTCAGGGTACCAGTTACCTCTGTAAAAGGGTTTATCTCGGTTCAGAAGATGCCTGTCTGTCAGGGCTTCAGGAGTGTGTCAGGAGCAAACTCTTCATCCTGAGAATGACAGTGCTGGAGGTGCTGAGAGCCTGTCGTGGTGCTACAGAGCTCAAACCTATGCTGTTAAAAACTGTCACTCTCACATAATTATGCCCTCTGCGTCCAGGAAGCACCTTTAGGAAGGGATTGAAGCTGGAGTCAGTATGCCAGCCCCTCCTAAGAGGCACTCAGGAGACAGCAATAAAGGCCCTATCCATGCATGGCAGATGTGTAATGGGAGTGATCAAGCACCTTGTGGGTAGGGCTGCACACAGAGCAGGGCTGGTGGCTGACCCCGTCTCAAAGGACTGTGGCGAGCTAGCATATGTGAGCGATCAGGGAGACCGTAGCTGGCACGCCTGGGTACGGAGAGCTAGCAGGGTGGTCCTGTTGAGAAACGCCTACCTTGTGCCCAGGAGTCCTTCACAGGCTGCCTTCTTTGTGGTCAGCAGGGCTCCTGATCATGCAGCTGCATGCATGTTGGCCGCTTTCCTTGGATTGGCCCGGGAGGATTTAGCATCCCTTGCCAGGGTGCTGAGGGTGGCTCAGAGGCGATGCTCTTAAGCCTGTTCACCCTACCCTTGGTGTCGGGGTGCAGGAGTGATGCTCAAGTTTCACAGACCAGCTGGCTGAGAAAGTCCCTGGCACTACCTCCGCTGAGCTGTGTGTGCTTTTGTGACCAGCCAGGGCTTTGAGCTCAAGAACCACTCGTCTTTGGACTCCCTGAGATGGATGTTGTTACCCCAGCTCCTCTAACATGGGGTCCCAAACCCTCATGTGCCCTGACTCTTCTGTCTCAATTGCCTTTGTTCTCACATCAGCTGAGGACTTGAGTGACAGTTGCCTTGTGAAACAGGGACAGGGGCTCGTGCCTTTGTCTCTTGTGACAGGCACACAGGGCAGGGCATACTCATGTGGCTCCAGGTGAGCCCTTTGCCACCCAGCCAGTCAGCTCTTCACTACTTCCCCATTTTTGACCAGAGATACCTGGTCACCATAGAAACTGTGGAAGGGGCACCACCAAGTGAGGGGGTACACTCCCAGCAGACAGATCCCAGGAAGCACTGAGAAACAGAAAGGAGGATGCTTCCTGGACAGACAGACGACAGATACTGTCCATGCCTGGAGTCTATGCTTGACCCTGAAGCTCCTCCCTGGAGCCCTCCCTGGGCTGGCCCTACCTTTGGGGTTGTGTGTATCTGCTATAAAGAAGACAATGGCTCATGCTGAAATTTCCTCTGGTAGCTCTTCCTGTCAAGGCATGCCAACCATGGAAGATGGGCACTGACTATGTCTGGGGTCATAAGGGAAATAGATAAAGTCTGAGAAGGTCTTGAGTTCGGGTGCCGTCTGTCTCCTTGGTGCAGTGGGCCTGGCCCAGTATGTACCTAGCTGGTAACTCTACTCTCTCTCTCTCTCTGTCTAGATGTGGATGAATGTCGATCACACAATGGTGGTTGTCAACACAGGTGTGTGAATACCCCTGGCTCTTACCTCTGTGAGTGCAAACCCGGCTTCCGGCTCCACACAGATGGCAGGACCTGCCTGGGTAAGTGTCACCTGCCTGGGGCTCTGAGCCTTTGGTGAAACTCACTCTCCAGAATGTACCCATGTCTGAAGAAGGGGCCTAGTTATGTCTGAGTGAGCTGGCACTGGGTTATGCCCTTAGCAACTCCTTCCTGAGGAGCATGGCTACCTGGGAGCCCTAACCGCACCTTTACTGCACTCCCCAGGTCCCTGTGTCCTCAGGCTGTGCCCGCTCTGCAACCATGCTGTCTTGTTGAGAGATTGAGGCCATCTGCAGGGGTTGATCAGTCTGTGGGGACCCAGGCCTAGCTGGGCTGCCACCAAGACATGAGGTGGGGGACTCCTTGGGCTGCTCTCAGGAGGTAGGAAGTAAGGCTGAGACTTGGCGTGTCGATTGAAAGCATTTCTTGGTCTGCAGAGCGGGAATTCTCCGGAAGCCTGCATGTGTGAGCATGTGAGCTTCAGTAGTGGTGAGGGACAGCCAGAGAGCAGGCCCCTGGCCTCTGACTATGTAGAGGCCCTGCTGTAAGGGAAGAGCTTAGTGGCCTCTCGAGGACACAGAGCCCCTGACAGCTTAGAGCTAAAGAAACACCCAAGTTAGGCAAAAGGAGCTTCACAGTGCACTCTGGGCCTGTGGACAGGCACCCAGAGTAAGGCACGGTGGATCCCTCCTCTGTTTCCATGTTGTTCTGGGGAAAGGCACCCCTACTTTCTACTTTGGAGACCCAGACAGCTTGGGCCAGTTCTGAACAGCCTGGCCTTGGCTGCCAGATGGCTGGCCATGTGCCAGCCCTGGGGGGTTGTACCCCATACACACATGTCCCAGCCTCTGTCCTCTCCACTCCAGGAGCCAGGCAGTGAGAAGCAGAAGCAGAAGCAGAAGCAGATGCAGAAATGTTGCCATGTGTTTCAGGCAGGGGTAACCGTGATAGCAGAACCCAGTGCCCGCCTGCTGGCCCTTCTGGGAGCCTGTGGCTTGGGCTCTTTAGCCTTGGCACCCTTGCCAGGCAGGGTACTCCTTAAAGAGAGGTGACCCTGGAGATTGGTATGAGGGGTGACCCCTGCTGCTGGATGGATCCAGGACTAGGACACTCTTCTCTTATGATCATTGCTGAGAAGCCTTGAGAAGGCCAAGAGCCAGGATGACATGCATCATTAACAGTCAGAGAGGAGGGTGCTTCTTAGACCCAGAGTGACCGGTGGCATTGCTCAGAGGTACTGAGCTGTGGGGCTCAGGAAGCCCAGGAGGGATATCCTTTTGCCCTGCCTTGGTCCTGTGCCTACACCACCCATTGCTGTTGCTGGGGACAGATGTGCTAGATTCTGCACCCTTGGGGCCCCAAAAGGACAGGTTTATAGCGTGTGTTTTTTATGGATGGTCTTCACTGCCCCTGTGGCTGTCCCCCAGCATTGTTTAATTGGATGGGTTCTCAGGACTCCCACTGCTTTCCACGTGCCCTTGCCTGTCCCCTGACCCCTCCTACCTGAGAGCTTATCTGACTTCAGGAATATTGACTAGATGGGGCGCTTCAGAGAATATTTCTATCTCTCTTTTTTAAACTGTAACTTTCAGCAAGGGTTTTTACATGGATGTTTCCTGAGATCATGGCCTCCTGGTTTACTGTGTCTGGGGACAGCAGGATAATGTCCTACGTCTCTTAAGAGATGCTAGTGCAATCCTTCCTCCCTTCCTTTCCTCCTACGGTGTCACCAGGCTGAGGCAGGCCTGGACTTACTTTGTAGCCAGAGCTGACATTGAATGTCTGTTCCTCTAGCCTCCACCTCCCAAGTGTCCGGATCTGAGGCATGAGCCACCCCACCCTGAACCAAGTACTCTAAGCATAGTGAGAAAAATCAGAAAGATTCTCACTTCCATTCTCTCTTTAAATTTTACTTATTTTATTTTATGTGCACGAGTATTTGTTTGTATGTGGGTACATTATGCATAAGCCTGGTACTCCTCAAGGCCAGAAGAGGGGGGTGGGAACCCCTAGACCTAGAGTTACAGATGTTTGTGAGCTGCCGTGTGGATGCTGGGAATCTAATCCAGGTCCTCTGCAAGATCAGCCAATGCTTTTAACTGCTGAGCCCTCCCCTGCTCTTAAAAATGAGAATTTTAAGGACTTTGCTACCAACCCACTGTAGTAAGAACATTGTCCCCTGTCCTGGACAGCCACTCCGATGGGGTCAGCAAGGCCCCACCCATGATTTGGGATGCACTCTCCTGGGGTGCTCTGTCCTCCCTCTCATTTCTGAGGTGGGGACAGGAGGACAGCCAGGCCCGAGGCTGCTCTAGCTTTCTGAGTTCCAGCATGAGCCAGTTCCTTCTTTCCCCAGCCATGGAAAGTAGGGCCTGCCCAGTTTGGTGGTTTGGCTGACGGTCCAGGAGTGTTCCTGCTTTCCCGTGACATTTTGCAGAGCTCCAGAGGGGAATGGCCTCGGGGTATCCTAACAGCACAAGGGGAGCCCTGCTTCTCCGTGTGGCTGAGGTGCTCCACATACTGTGCGCTTGTCTAGTGGCTTTCAGTGTGACCTGGGCACTGCTCTTGTGTATGAATGTTTCCTTGTATCCTCTGGGTTGAAGGACAAATGGGGCCAGTCTAAGGGACTGTGGCTGTCGCTGACTTAGCCCCATGGCAAAGGGGGGGAGGTCTCTTCTCTTTATGTTACACCTGTTGGCTCAGGATGGACACCATTGGGGAGGGCTCTGCTGCTAACACATAACACATACCTGTGGTGGTCCTACCGCCAGAGTCACATGACTGACGGAAAGCTGCCCAGCCCTGCCCTTGGCCTGTTCCTACTTGTGTATACCTGTGGTACACGGTCTTCACTAAGACCCAGGCTTTGGGACGGTAAAGGACTTTACAGGCTCCAGTCTGTCCCCAAGGCTCCGTCCTGGAGGAGAAACCTCAAGGAAAGCTGCTTGGGCCCCTGAGACTGCTGCTGACAGTCTGCTTGGTCTGGGGCCAAAGCCACAGGCAGCTCAAACGTGCAGACTGCCAGGCTCTTTTGCAAAACCCATCCCCACGGAGCCTCGGATGCAGCCCTGCCCGTGTCTCCCAGTTCTTCCAAAACCTGGCAGGGGTTACAGTTGCACAAGGGGTCAGCTTCCCAGCCCTGAGAAGCCTGAGGAGGCCTGGCCTGAGGGAGAGGTGGGAAGAGAGAAAGCAGTTGCTGTGGTCAGTCCCTTCCTCAGTCTCATGATCCTACCCTGGCTCTTCGAAGGGCAGGGACTGCTTCCACTTGGCCTAGAGGAACAGGCTGAGATGGAACAGGGGTACTGAGGTTGAACAGTCCATACTGGGTGCAGAACCCAGCAGGGGAGGTTAGGCAGCCACGGTGGGCATTCGGGGAGATGGCATGTCACAGGGGGCATACTTGGTACTGGCTTGAAGGGGGTAGGGGAGTTAATGGAAGGGACCCATTCCTCTGCCCTTGGGACAACTGCAATGTCGACTAGGCTCAATGTTGGTTTTGTGATGGACTGGTCCTGGTTCTATCTGCCATCTAGGTAACCCACCAAGTATTTTGGTAAATGCTTTAGAGGGAGGAAGCTGGGGATTTCTTATGAGGCTTCTGATTGGACCAGTGCATTTTCCTGGAGGGGTGCAGCCAGGAGTTAAGCCTTGGCAGTAGAAAATTGCCCAGGGCTTCCTGGAAGGACAGACTGCCCTGGCCACTGATGGAGCATAGAGGGAGCTCTCAACACCTTATGGCCACATCAGTTGAGCCAGCCCCAACCCTCCAGGATCATCTAGAGGCTGCAATAAAGAAGCTGATGAACTTGGCTTGGCTGGCTGGAGGCAGACCTGGCTCTTGTATAGTCCATGCATAATGGTGAGTTTATGGTCTGGAGGCTGCAGCCTAAAGCCACCCCAAGGCCCAGTGTGGATGTCTCATCTTCCCACCACATGTGCAGCCAACTAAATGACCCTTGGGTGTTCCTGATGCAAGGCTCTCTGAGGCTTTGGCTCAAGACCCAAGGTTGAGCCTGGAGTACAGGTGCTGCCTCCTGAGACTGGACAAGTGCTCTTTATTGGGGCGCCATACATCCAAGAATGTTAACCAGGTTGGCGCAAGCAGCCCCCTGTCCTATAGGAAATGTATTTTCCATGAGGTCAAGGCTCTTTCTCCACCAAACTGGTTCTTTCCTCGAAGCTCTGCACTTCATACCCTGAGTAGTGAGTAGTGCGACTCCTGCTGGCTGTGGGTGGAGTTGCAGCCCAGCTGTGGTGGAATTCCAATTGGTCAGTGGAAGCTGCCAGGACCAAACACCACGTGGGCTTAAGCAGCAGGGCTTTATTTCTCTCATAGTTGCAAGTCCAAGAGCAAGGTGCCAGCCCTTCTGGTCCCTGGCACAGTCAGAGCCCCATCTGTGGGACCACTTCCAACCTTAATTAAGGCATAAGACCCAGCTTCTGAACAATGTCATATCAGAGGGCTTCAGCCTGTGACATGATGGGGCGGGGTGGGGGCGGGGGCAGGGGCAGGGGCAGATTGTGGAGGGGAAGAGGTGGGCTGGGTCTGAGTCTGGGTCTGGGAGGGGGGGCGGTTATGGGGTGGAAGGCAGAGGTGGTACAGGAATGCACAGACATTAAGACTCTAATATAGCTGGGCGTGGTGGTGCATGCCTTTAATCCCAGCACTCGGGAGGCAGAGGCAGGCGGATTTCTGAGTTCGAGGCCAGCCTGGTCAACAAAGTGAGTTCCAGGACAGCCAGGGCTATACAGAGAAACTCTGTCTCAAAAAAAGAAAAAAACAAGAAAGAAAAAAACAAACAAGACTCTAATATAGAATGTCACCCAACTATAGTCATTTGTGTCTGATCTGGAAGTGGGCAGACACCTAAGTGAGACCTTGGGAATTGGGGGATGAGGCAGGAACATTGGGTCCTGCAGGCTTGTACACAGACCACATACTTCTGCCGAGTGTGGGCCGAAAGGGGAAATGGGGCATATTGTGGAGACAGATCCATCCGGCCCTGTTGCCGGGGGCTCTCAACCCTCCTGCCTATATATCTCCAGACTGTGCTTTTAGGTGTCTCACTGGCCCTGGCTGAGGCATTTGCCTTATGAGTATGCATCTATATATACTTACTGCAGGGAGGCCAGTCCCTGACCTCTGCTCCAAAGGTCACTCAGCCCCTGACCTCTCCAAAGGTCTCTCAGCCCCTGGCTTCTGCTCCAAAGGTCTCTCAGCTTTGCTCATGTCTGACCTTGGGTCTAGCACCACAACCAGATGTGAGCCTCAGGCCTTGGTCTTGGCAGAGGTCCTGAGTGTGTGTCTTACAGCTGTGCCTCAGTAACTTGAGGAGCCTGGAGACACAGACCCTGGCCATTCCTGGAGCTGTGAAGACCAGCACAGAGAGGACAAAAATCTGCCTGGCTCAGCTTTCCTGGAATCCACAAAGGATGTGCTGGGTGATGCTGGCCCGGCTCCCTGGTGTGCACAGCTTGGGAGCATCTGGGCAGAAGCAGTCCTGTGGAGGGAAGGGCTGGGGTGGTTCTGAGGGTGTGAAGCTGCATTGGCATCCCAAGTCTTTAGTGCCAGCCATGGTGGGCTCATTCTGCTGTTTTGGAGATGAAGTACCTTTCCCTCCTGGTGGATGGTGCTTCCTGCTGAGACACTGAGACATCATGCCCCCCTGTGCCTGCCCGGCCCTGCCAGAATGGGCTTCTGGTTCCTATTACGTGTCCTGAGTAGGGACGCAGTTGGTGTGGTGAGCACGAGTAAACAGAGCCCCCAGGAATGTGGGGCCAGCTGAGGCCACGTGCATGGGCGCCCAGACGCCTCAGGAGGGAGGGCTGGTGGCTGAACAGCTGGCTCAGGTGAGGTCAGCCAGGCCTGGGCTCATCGTGGCTTATGTCCAGTGTAGGGGGTCAGAGCAGAGATGGGGAAGCCGCAGGTTGGCAGGTTTACCTCAGTTTTTTTTTTTTTTTTTTGGTTTTTCAAGACAGGGTTTCTCTATATAGTCCTGGCTGTCCTGGAACTCACTCTGTAGACCAGGCTGGCCTTGAACTTAGAGATCTGCCTGCCTCTGCCTCCTGAGTACTGGGATTAAAGGTGTGAGCCACCACGCCGGGCTCTTACCTCAGATCTGTGGGAGATTGCTGTGGCTTCTCAGGAATCAGGACCCCAGGTGGCCAGGAGATCAGTCTCTGCCTCCCATGTCTGGCTTTGCCCCAGAGAAGGGGGCCTTCACGTGTTCCTCTGGCTGTGCTTCACGTGAGCCAGGAGAGAGCTATTTGTACAAGCAATGTAGCCTTTAAGCAAGCTTGCTTTGAAGGAAGGCCGGCCTTCTCAGATCCCCGAAGCATCTCACGAGGCCCACTCAGCTGCCAGCACCTGGGCCCTGTAGTGCTGACCCCAGTGGTACCAGACCCCAATTCCTAGGCAGTCATTAACCAGATCTCCAACCTAGGCCAGGGACCGTACTGCTTACAGCTGACAGAGTTCCCACATCCCAGGCGGCATCTTAGGGCTGAGCATTGCCACCCAAAGTGCTTTAGTGATGAGTCTCAGGTTTGCTGACACAGCTCTGGGCACAGGCCCGCAGGCAGGCAGACAGCCTTACCTCCCAGGCCAGGGCCTGCATTCTTGCGGCTTCCCCTCCAGAGCTTAGGGCTAACTTCCTTTAACCACAACAAGGCCATTGCCAGAGACTCCGTTGTAACCAAGTCCATACCAGGAGCTGGCTGCTACGGCTGGTGGAAACTCGATGTCCATCCTCCATGCCTTGCCGGGCAGAGCATCTTCCCCTTCTCCACAGGCCAGCTGAGGTTATGGAGGGTCTCACCCATAGAGTGCACAGGCGCCTACCAGCCCAGCCCACTCCTCTTCCCACACCCTGCAGCAGAAGTCCAGCCAGGAGGGCCAGGGTGCTGCCCTCTGGGACATGGTCTCACTGAGGACCTATGGATGCTGGGAAGCTCTGGTAGGGTGTGAGGTGTGGCCTGCCTGGCCTGTGAGGTGAGGTGGCGTCCATTTGTAGACGCTCCACAGCTGCCCTTTTGTCCTTGCCTGAGGACCAAGATGATAGGGCAGATCTTGCTATGCCTCCTAGCCTGCTGTCAGGAGAGAGAGAGAGAGAGAGAGAGAGAGAGAGAGAGAGAGAGAGAGAGAGAGAGAGAGAGAGAGAGAGAGAGATCCACTGTAGGTGACTGGGGAAATAGGCTTGCTGAGAACTGAGAACAAGGGGAAGGCTGGTGAGCGTTCATGTGGAAATCCATCGTCATCGATCCTGCCGGTGTGGGAATGAGGATCTGCACTCTTGGCCTGATCTAAGCTCTTCATGTCCCCAGCCATCAGCTCCTGCACTCTGGGAAATGGTGGCTGCCAGCATCAGTGTGTACAGCTCACAGTGACACAGCACCGCTGCCAGTGCCGGCCCCAGTACCAGCTGCAGGAGGATGGCAGGCGCTGTGTCCGTAAGTATTGGTTATGCAGCTGGAAAAACGAGGGGGTCCGGGATCCAGGGGAGAAGCTGATGTGAGGATGGATACCTGGTGGTAGGAGGAAGGCGAGGGCTGCTGTGGCCTGAGCTGCAGGCATGGTGAATGCTACTGGGTTGCGGGTCCTAAGAGCAGAAAGTTCAGGATGCCCTCTGGTTCTCTAGATGTCTGTCTGGGGTTTAGGTGGAGGAGGCAGCCAGGCCCATGTGCTCTGGGACTTTGGAATGCTTGCATAGGAGAAGGACTTTGCTAAAGGAGTGTGTGAGTCAGGACCAGAGTCCCCTCCCCCGCCACACCATGTGGAAGTAAGACAGAGCAGGTGCTGAGACTCTCCAGAACAATAGGACATGAGTGACAATATGAGGGCTGAGGCCAGCCATGTAGGTGGAATGGCGTGGGGTCTCAGGACTGGGAGATCACAAAATTAGGGGGGCACAGGGCTGAATAGGTTACAGAGCTGGGGCTGTTAGGAGTTCAGGGGGGTCACAGGAGTGTGAAGGTTACAGGATGGAGGGAATCACAGAGCTGGAGCCATGGAGATGCAAAGGGGAAAGTTTCTCAGGGCTGCGGGAGTCACAGGGTTGACAGGGGTACAGGCTTTGGGGGGCAGTCATAGGCTTGGCTGATCACATGGGATCCTTGGGTCAGAGGACTGGGGAATCACATGGTTTGGGGCTCCCAGCCCCATTGTCTGTTTCAGCTCTGGGGGGAGCAGGCCAGGCTCACAGTCAGAGCTGACCTGGGCTGGCCACCTCCTTGCTGGAAGGCTGCTTTCTGGCTAGGCCTTGTTTCCTAACATGGTGCACATGGGAGCCATGACACTTGAAAGTTGTGGGTTTGGTGGGACGCTGACCCTGTTCTGGCAGAGCCTTAGGAGTCCCAACCTTGGCTGTGGAGACTTATTGGGGGAACTCAGAGCTGCCTGCAGTTGGGGGGCCATGGCACAGGCTGGAGCAGAGAGGTATTCCTGCACTGAAGGGGATTCTGAGTCTGTCAGAGTCCCCTTCCCCATCTCTGCCTCCATCCCTCTGGTTCTGGTATCCAGGGAGAAGCCCGTGTGTAGACAGCAATGGTGGCTGTATGCATATATGCCAGGAACTCCGGGGCCTTGCCCACTGTGGCTGCCACCCTGGTTACCAGCTTGCTGCAGACCGCAAAGCCTGTGAAGGTAGGGTGCTCTGTTTAGCCCAGCATCCCTGAGGCACCTGGTGGGTGGGTCTTTGGGTGACCTAGTGTGGTGACTAGTCTCTTCCTCCTGACAGTGGGTGAGAGGGAGGCACCCCAAGGAATGGTCCACAACCCAGCCAGGTTTCTACAGGAGAAGGGAGGGAACTCGGGCTTCTGCTTTAAATATATTTGCTATATTGTCCAACTAGTACCTAGTCCTTAGAGCCCAGGAGAGGTAAGCAAGGGAGAGGGGAAAAGGCTACCTATATACCCCAGAAAGTAGTCCAGCAAGTCAGTGCCGGGCTTTCTTGGGACAGGTAGTGTTAAATGGATCAGTGACTGTAGTTGGGTACTAGTTTCCAGAATTCATTCCTTTATCTTGCTGGCTGCTGTCATACATCTGGGCCAAATGTACTGTCCTGACCTCTCTGTAGATAGCGGGTCTGGGATGAGCAGCCTTACGGAGTCTGCCCTTTGCCCAGTGACTCCAGGATGATTGTGCTGCTCCTGGGGCTACCTCCCAAGTGTCATGTCAGATACCCAGGTGACCGAAGGAAGGGTGGGGAAAGTAGACAGCCACACACCCATCTCCCATCTGCACTAGGAAGATATTACTGTTGCAACAGAAAAGACCCCCTCAGGCTGGAGAGATGGCTCACTGGCTGCTCTTACAGAGGTCCTGAGTCCAATTCCCAGCAACCAGTTCGTGGCTCACAACCATCTGTAATAGGATCCGATGCCCTCTTCTGGTGCGCCTGAAGACAGCA
This sequence comes from Mus minutoides, assembly GCA_902729485.2. NCBI lineage: Eukaryota > Metazoa > Chordata > Mammalia > Rodentia > Muridae > Mus > Mus minutoides. Next base: position 2,000,019 of record LR749639.1, on the reverse strand, counting down.
ACAGTGTACTCCTATATATTTAAACAAACAAACAAACAAACAAACAAACAAACAAACAGAAAAGACCCCCCTCTGGGCTCATTATGAAACACTAGTTGGGTCCCCACCATCTATCTGCTCTCTGTCAAGCTGTGCCTGGCAGGTATTGGGATAGCATGGTCTACACTATGGTGTCTAAGCCAAGAGGCTGTTAATGTGCCCTGTGATATCAGCCACCATCACTTTCCCATTGTCTGGAGTCCCTAATATCCCTTCCCTGTCTCTCCCTTGCAGATGTGGATGAATGTGCCTTGGGTCTGGCCCAGTGTGCTCATGGCTGCCTCAACACTCAGGGGTCCTTTAAGTGTGTGTGTCACGCAGGCTATGAGCTGGGTGCTGATGGCCGGCAGTGTTACCGTGAGTCACCAGGACTGGGGGTTACCGCAAACAGTGGACTGGGGGTGCTTGGGGTACTAATGTGGCTCCCCAAGACCCTAGTTGGGTAGCCCTGGGTGTAGGTCTCCAGGGGCTGCTGAGGGAGTGCCGACCCCTCATCTCAGCTGGGATCTCCTCACAGGGATCGAGATGGAGATTGTGAACAGCTGCGAGGCTGGCAACGGAGGCTGCTCACACGGCTGTAGTCACACTAGCACAGGGCCCCTGTGCACCTGCCCTCGTGGTTATGAGTTGGATGAAGACCAGAAGACCTGCATCGGTGCGTGCCGGTTCCTTCCAGGCTGCCCTGCCCCTCCATTCCCAGGACTTGCTGCTACACAAGTCTTGGACTTGTTTGGTGCAATGGCTTGGAAGTCTCCTCTCTGCTTGCTCCTCTTGACTGCCTGGGCTCAGCAGGAGCTGCAGGAGAGCTGACAAGAATCAGCATGGCAGCTCAGAAAGATTCTGGGTGCTTGGGTTGGCACATGGGGGTGGGGGTGGGGGACGGGAAAAGGCAGGGGGGAGGGGAGGGGAAGAGGTGTCCATGGAACTGTTCCTTCCAGTTGTCTGTGGTTCTGTGGCTGTATGCATGATCGGTTGTATATAGTGTGCAGGTGATTCTGTACAGGCTCACACGCAGTCAGGTAGGATTGTGTACAGGCATGTACACAAGGGTGTGGGTGTGCCTGAGTTGTTGCCGTGAGATTGTGGGAGGGTATATGCGTATCCGTGGCACCAGTAGGCTCCTGTGTGTATCCCACAGATATCGACGACTGTGCCAACTCTCCGTGCTGCCAGCAGGTGTGTGCCAACACCCCTGGTGGGTATGAGTGCAGCTGCTTCGCCGGCTACCGGCTCAACACGGACGGCTGTGGCTGTGAGGGTGAGCGCACGCCCTCCTGAGGTGGACATGGGGTCCACCTGCTTCCTGCTTTGCTGTGGACATTGATGAAGTGCCTGCTGTATGCTCAGGCACACCCATCCTGACCACATGTAAACTTGCTTATGATCTGACATACGATACACAAGCTGTACATATGGCTCTCGCATAGAGCCAGAAGCATATACTTGTATACAATCCTGTACTTTAAGTCACACACACCATTCTCCCTCCCTCCTCCCTCCCTCCTTCCCTCTCTCTCTCTCTCTCTCTGGTCTGTAGGCACTGGCTTCCCTCACAGAGTTGGGACATGCTCCTGCCTTTTCCTTAAATGACTCTCCTGGCAGATGTCCCCTGTCCCTTCACTCTTGAGGGAAAAGACTTCTGAGGCCGTCTCTGTGGCTGGGGTGGGGTGGGGTGGGGTAGGGTGGTGGTAGTGTTACCGGCTGCTTAGAGGGATGAGCATTAGACTTTGTCAATTGGATACAGCCAGAGCAGGAAGGGTCCCTCCATGGGAGCACAACCCCAGCAGCCCTGTTTGTCTGCAGATGTTGACGAGTGTGCCTCTGGTCACAGCGGCTGTGAACACCACTGTTCTAATCTGGCCGGCTCCTTCCAGTGCTTCTGTGAGGCTGGCTACCGGTTGGATGAGGACCGCAGGGGCTGCACGCGTGAGCCTCCCCTTACACATCCCTACCTTTTGAGTGGCTGCTCCCAGTAGCCCACATTGTCTGGCAATCAAGCTGGCTTACCATCTTCTGGGCCCCATGTGCTCCTGCCTCCTGCTGTAGGGGTGGGGCCAGCAGGCTGGTTGGGTTCGTGATTGATGGGCTAGGACACAGTGTTACGGGGGTCTTGGGCATCCCGTTTCTCTATAACAAGGTGAGAGAAGAGCTGCGACCTGTGACAGTGCTGTTGCTGAGTCAGTGGATGGTGTTGTTGCTGAGTCAGTGGATGGTGCTGTTGCTGAGTCAGTGGATGGTGTTGTTGCTGAGTCAGTGGGCAGCAAAGGCTGAGAGGACTGTGTGTTCTTCCCCAGTCCTAGAAGAATCCGTGGTGGACCTGGATGGCCAGCTGCCCTTTGTGCGACCCCTGCCCCACATTGCAGTGCTGAGGGATGAGCTACCACAACTCTTCCAAGATGACTATGGGGCTGATGAGGAGGAGGCGGCGGAGCTGCGGGGAGAACACACACTTACTGAGAAGTTTGGTGAGGCATGAGTCTGCCCTTGCCCTCTCCCCTTGGGGATGGCAGTTCCTGGGCTAGGCTGCCCTATGATGTCGAGGGCTCCCAGAAGGGCCTTAAGTGATTCTGTACAGGCACACCTACACCCTTGTGTACATGCCTGTACACAATCCTACCTGACCTCGTGTGAGCCTGTACAGAATCACTTGCCTCCCTTACAATGTGTAAGCTCATCTGGGGCTCAACTGGTCCCTAGCTCCTAGGGTGGGAATCCTGTGTCTTACCTTGGAACTTAGAGGCTGGGGATATCCCTTGCTCTCTCCTCCTTGACCCAAGGGCCTGAGGCTAGGAATCCCTCTCCCTGTCTTCTTACAGTCTGCTTGGATCACTCCTTCGGCCATGACTGCAGCCTAACCTGTGATGACTGCAGGAATGGGGGGACCTGCTTCCCAGGCCTGGATGGCTGCGACTGCCCAGAGGGCTGGACCGGGATCATCTGCAATGAGAGTGAGGCTGCTGGTGGGGTCTAGGCAGAGTCTGTGAACCCCAAGAGCTGTGAGCATCCATTCTGTATGGTTCCCCCTGCCTAGCTCTGGGGAGAAGAATCTGAGTATGTCTACCCCACCCCTCTCTCTGACCATCTGTCCACCCACCCATCTGTCTATCCATCTATCAACCTGCCCTTTTACCTACCCACCTACCTACCCATCTGTTTACATACCCATCCATCTATTCATCTAAACACCCATGTACCCATCCATCCATTTGTCTACCCACCCACCTATCTGTCTGTCTACCCGCCCATCCATCCATCTCTATACCCATGTACCCATCCATCCATCTATACACCTATGTACCCATCCATCCATCTACTCACCCATCCATCTGTCTACCCACTTATCCATCCATCTGTCTACCCACCCATCAATCCATTTGTCCATCCATCCATCTATCTCCATACCCATCCAGCCATCCGCCCACTCATCTACCCACCTATCCACCCATCCATCTAGTCGTGTAGCCATCCATCCATCCATCCATCCATCCATCCATCCATCCAACTATACACCCATGTATCCATCCATCTATTTCCATACCCACCCACCCATCTATCCTTCTCTACATCCATGTACCCATCCATTCCATTAATGCCCATCCATTCACCATCTTATTGGTTCATCCCTCCCTTTGATAAGTATCTGCCAACTGTTCCCCAATCCCTGCCCCTTGTATTAGACATGGCGCTAGGATGTGGAGCACTCTGGGAACCAGTGGACTAGCCTGTATGATGCTCCCAGTCAGTCTCTAGGCATCTAATGACAAATCAACAAATAGCTAAGACAGCTAGAGGTGTCTGTGGAGGAGAGCTAGTGGGCGGGCTTCTCTCGTACAGGTAGTGGGGATTCTGAAACCATCTGATGGGAGAAGAGCCTTGCTTAGGACTACATAACAAGTTAGTACCTGAAGTACTCTGAAAATGGATCTATCTCTTCCTTATCCCTCCCAAGGCCACCAGACCCTTCAGGCTGTGAGGATCACCTGAAATAGGTCATCTGATTAAATGGGTCCTTGTGTGTGTTAGATGTCATGATGTAGCCATTGATGAGTGATGTCTGCCCTGAGTGTGGTTGGGGCCTAGAGGCACAGATAGCATCATTTCCTGTTTCAGGCTGTTGTTTAAAATGGTTGCCTTTAATGCCAAGAAAACCTGAGTTCTGCTGGTTGATCATCCTGGTGTCTCCCTGTCATCCCCTGTAGCTTGTCCTCCAGACACTTTTGGGAAGAACTGTAGCTCTCCCTGCATCTGTCAGAATGGTGGGACCTGTGACCCGGTGTCAGGAGCCTGCCGCTGTCCCCCAGGCGTCAGTGGAGCCCACTGTGAGGATGGTGCGTGTAACCCCCTGGGAACCCTAAAGAAAGGGTGGCGATATGGAGCTGGGCAGACTCTTATTCTTGTTCCAGGGCTTTAGGCTGTGCCTGGGAGGGAACAAAGAGCTCTAGTGCGACACGATGCCCATCTCCTGGGACTTACATATAGAAGGCTAAGGCTTAACTCCATGGGTGGAGACATGTTTGGAATGGATTCTCTGGAGAGGTGGTGGGCCCCTTGACCTGGGAGCATCCAAGCAGATCTGGGTGATGGCCAGCTGGGATTTGTAGAAGGAATTCTGTCTGTGCTGGTGGCTGTGTGGGGTGATGTTTAACATCCTGTCTAGCTGCAGCTTCAACACTGTGAGAGAATTGCAGTTCATGAGAATAAACTTCTCAGGGGGAATAGCTTTATCTTTGGGTGTCCAGGACTTTATTGGACCATTTTAACTGTTCCTGTTAGGTCAGTGGTTCTCAACCTTCCTAATGGTGCAGCCATAGAATTATTTCCGTTGCTACTTCATAACTGCAATTTGCTACTGTTGTGAATCATAATGTAAATATCTGATATGCTGATGACCTTAGGTGACTCCTGTGAAAGGGTCATTTGACCCCCAAAGGGCCACAGGTTGAGAACCACTGCCTTTGAGTGAGAAGATACAGTTCACAGAACCCAGCTAGCTGTCAGGGTTTTACTGCTGTGAACAGACACCACGACCAAGACAACTCTTATAAAGGACATTTAATCGGGGCTGGCTTACAGGATCAGAGAGGTTCAGTCCATCATTATCAAGGTGGGAACATGGCAGCATCCAGGTAGGCACGGTGCAAGAGGAGCTGAGAGTTCTACATCTTCATCTGACAGCCACTAGGAGAAGACTCACTTATAGGCAGCTAGGAGGAGGGTCTTAAAGCCCACACCAACAAGACCACACCTACTCCAACAGGGTCACACCTTCTAATAGTGACACTCCCTGGGCCAAGCATATTCAAACCGTAACACCAGCCCAAGGGTCCCAGGGTAGTCTGAGACAATAGGGTGGTCAGGCAGCCACAGGGTGTTTTGTGCTCCCCCCGCATCCCTCCCCCCGCCCCCGTCCCACTTACTGTCTCTGTTGTCTATCTCTCACAATCTGCTTCAAACACATGGAGACTAGAAGAACCATAGGTATGACAGGCTCCAGGTGGCCACAGGGACATTTGGCAGGTATAGGATCTGAATTTACGTCACTTCCCAGAGACTTTTCTTCTGCAGTCCTGGGAGAGGGCCACCAGAAGCCCCAGCAAGTGAAACACATCAGTATAGAGAGCTGAATGGGGCCTCTGGGGAGAGGCAGGCAGATTTTGGGGGTGGAGACCTCATGGGACCTTGTGTTTCTCACACCCTGGGTGTCCCTTACTTTGGGGGTACATTCTTCCTATGTCTTCCTGTGATTGTATCTGCTCACACCTCTTCACTGCCTTCCTCTCTCTGTCTCAAGGCTACCTGCCTATGAACTAAGGACACTATTTGTTATTGTATCTGGGGAGCTACTTGGGCAAGGTGGGGTGCTGTTTTCTCAAGAGCCTGGGGATTGGGACCTGGCAGCTTTTGAGGATTCAACTGTCAATATCCCTTTCGGTATGGACATGGTACAGGGCAGAGCCAGAGGGGCAAGGGCAGTCTTAGCCCTGAGGCCTCCCAGGCCTGGGTGTGGTACTGACCAGGTGAGGCCTTGGAACCTTCCCTCTGGGGTGGAGAGGTTGGGCTCTGCATTCTGTGTGGGTCAGAGGTCAGGACACTTAGAGCTTTGCGTGCTGGTGAGTGTTCACGGTGCTGCTGGCTCTGAGGGACTGGCCAGCCCAGCCCACTGGGCAAGGCTACTCCTGTCTCCTGTCCTGGGTACTAGGCCTCTAAGTGTGTCTTCATCTGAGGACCATGTATGGGTGGGCCAACTTTTCAATTCTCACTAAACTGTTCCCCACAGGCTGCCCCAAGGGCTTCTATGGCAAACACTGTCGTAAGAAATGCCATTGTGCTAACCGGGGCCGGTGCCACCGCCTCTATGGGGCCTGCCTCTGTGACCCAGGGCTCTATGGTCGTTTCTGCCACCTTGGTGAGTTCTATTACATCTGTCTATATGAATGGGAACGCCTGCTTTGTACTGTCTCACACTGCTGGGAGCACAGTGGTAGCCTCTATAGATGAGTTGACTTGCAGTTACATATCAGCTGGAGACCTATATAACTGCTGTGTTGGTCTCTAGGTACCTGGTGCACTGACCCTAGACTGACATGATTCCTAGCTCACACCTGGTAGTGCAGGCAAGCCAGACCGGACTTCCCAGGAAGCTTCTGGGACATTGATCTTGGTTTGTGGAACAAAACCAACTTGCCAGCCCCTGGCAGAGTTCCCGTCTCTGTTACATGGACTTTTAGGGAAGGAAGGGAATGGTGGCTTAGCAGAGAAAGAGAGGGTGATGGTAGTGTTTAAAATTTGTGAAAGATGCTTGAGAAGAGAAAGCCAAGGTTTTCCTACCTGGAAAGTGGCACGACCCAGGGATAGCCTATCAGCTATGCAGACCCTGGTTTTTAGCCCTAGGTCTCCAGGCCACGGCCTAGAATTCTTAGAATGTTCTGGAAGGGGGCTCAGCTACAGCGGCATATGGATCTTACTCCTGCTGATTTGTGCTGACTAGGGTGGGTGCTGTAGTGGGCAGGCTCCTTATGGCTCTGCGTCTGCAGCCTGCCCTCCCTGGGCCTTTGGACCGGGCTGCTCTGAGGACTGCCTTTGTGAACAGTCACACACAAGATCTTGTAACCCGAAGGATGGCAGCTGCTCCTGCAAGGCCGGCTTCCAGGGCGAGCGCTGCCAGGAGGGTGAGTCTCTGGAGGAGAGGGAGGTCCCAAGGCCATTGAGAACACCAAGTGAGCTTCCATCTTACAATTCTGTCTTACCTCTCACTCCGCAGAGTGCAAGCCAGGCTTCTTTGGACCAGGCTGCAGACACCGTTGCACCTGCCGGCCAGGTGTGGCCTGTGACCCTGTGAGTGGCGAGTGTCGGACGCAGTGTCCTCCTGGCTACCAGGGGGAGGACTGTGGCCAAGGTGAGTGACTGTCCCCTGGGGGTTCCAGCGATTGGGGTTCCTTGTACTAGAGAGCTGCAGGAGTGCACGACTGGAAGCTGTCAATCCAGTGCCTGGGTGTAAATGGCCCCTTTACCTACCATCAGCTCAGTGGTAGTGTGGTTCCTGGACTGTCATAGAGGTGCTCAAAGGAGCTGGTCTGCCTGCCTGGCTTAGGGTCAGCACTCTGTCGAGCTTTGCCTCACTGAAGCTCCTTGGAAAGCTCTGTGCTGGAGTCTGGGGCAAGATGGATGAGAAGGGAGCCAGAGGCGGGAGTTGGGAGGAGGAGCAGGATGGCTGCTGGGGCAGGGGATGCTTTGGAGAACCCCACTCTGCTTGTGAGCTTGCAGTCTGGGGTGTATGAGTGAGCACAGAGCTGTGAGAATCTTAGTTATTTGGCAGGCAGAAGAATGGCTGTCAAGACCGGAGGGGTACATTAGTGACGTGGGTCCTTAGGTGTCACTGGGAGGCCGGAGGCAGGGCTGGGAGCTGGTGGCTTGGTAAATCACATTCTGATTGGTTGCAGCCCAGCATATATGGGGCTGAGAGCTTGCCCTAGAGAACCTGGAGGGGAGGATAAGGGGCTGTGGCCTATACCGGCAGGGGACATGTGACTGGGTACTGTGGACTGTGATCCCCAGGATCTAAGGCTGGGTAACTTGTGGGATGGTAGGCTGGACACTCAGATGTTTGGCTTAAAGCTTCTTGACCAGGAGGGGATACAGCTATGTAGTCACAGGTCCTTGAAGGAGGGGCAAAGACCCTTAATGTTTGTATTGGGGTCAGGACAGCTGCTGCCAACAGGCCAGGGAGGGGTGAGCTCTTCTTGGCATATAGCAATTGTTGTCTATACCCATTGGTCAGATTGGAAGGGGGCTTCAGGGCCTGAGTGTGACCACTTTAGGGTGGGCAAGGCTGGAGAGAATGCAGGAGCCACCAGCCATCCCCTCTGTAGAGGGGCAGAAAGGCAGAGAAGTCCCCAGCAACACCAGCCAGGATCATGGGTCAGCTTGGCAGAATCCCATCCGTGGGATGAGGCCTGGTGAGGGATCTCAGGTCTTCTTGGTACAAGAGAGAATATGCAGGGCTTCTAACTCAGCCTAGAATCCCCAGACCTGACTTGCTCTCAGGACTCTTTGGTTTCAGGCTTGTTTACCAGCTCTGAATGACCTTATTCGTACAAGCATCTGGGCAGTGGACAGGACTGAGCCTCCTAACAGAGCCATCCAGAACATGTACATGTGCACACACACATACACACATGTACACATACACACATGCACAAAAATGTGTGCATGCATGCACATACATGCATTCATGTGCTTTGTACACAAGCATGCAGACACACGCACGCACATGTGCACACACACACACACACACACACACACTTGTAGCTTGCCTTTCCCCCAAGACTATATCCTCCTTTTCCAGATTCTCTGCCACATCTCAGGCCTAGTGTTCAGGGGAGCCTACTTCCCACCAGTCCTGGGGCCTGCCTCTGATCCCAAAGCAAAAGGAACCCCCCTTTTCCTTTCTTTACTTTATTGAAGCCTCCAGTGCCCCCAAGGACAGACCACAGGAAATGACATACATACTTTTACAGAAATGGCTCCTCTTATTATTAGGTCTGGAAAGTATTACTGCCCTGAGCACAAGTCCATGCTCATCTGGTAGGGAGAGCTCCTGAGGCCTTGAGGGACCAGCAATGTTGAGCTTTTTCCCTGGTCTGTGCTGTGTGTTTGCCACTTGTGCATGTATGTGTGTATGCGTGCATGCATGTGCATGTGTGTGAATGTGCATGTGAGTGTGTGTGTGCACATGTGTGTGACGTGTGTGGTATGTGTATGCGTGTGTGTGTGGGGGGGTATGTTCATGTGTGTGTGCATGTGCATATGTATGAGTGTGCATGTGAGTGTGTGTGTACATGTGTGTGGTATGTGTATGCATGTGTGTGTGTGTGTGTGTGTGTGGTATGCTCAGGCACTTAAAGCATGTGCACATGTTGTGCCCGATCCCTGCTGATGGCTGCTTTCCTGCTGGACCTCTGTATCAGGCCTGCTGTTTCATTCCAGCAAAGGGTAGAATGGGCAGGGGCTAAGCAGACAGGATGTCTTCATGCTTCCTAAGTTCCTGCCCCAGCCTCATGCTCTCTTCTCCCTCATCCCTGAGAGCATGGCTGTTGTAGGAAGCACAGAGTAAGGCTTTCCAGTACCCAGGGCCATCTCAGGTACCAGGGAGTGGCCATATGCAGTCTTGAGGCCCTGTCTTTGACCATTCCTATCCAGGACACTCTGATTCCTGCACTGCTGTATTCCTTGGTTTAACTGCAGTTTCAGAGTGTGGGGGCCCAGACATCTGGGGTCCTTCTTTGTATGAACCAGTTACCACTTTCTACCCTACCTCTAATCCTGCCAGGGATGACTGCAGCCCTGGGGCTAAGGAGCTGAGGGGACCGGACTGGCACATCTTGGTTGACTTGGCTAGAGGTGGTTCCCTGGGAGGACCACCCAGGGGCAGGAATGGTCCCCGACTCCTGGGAGCTCTCCAGGGTCCTAGATGACCTTAGGTTCTGCTGGACAGGCTGCCTGGTCCTCCAGCCTGGTCTCCCTGCCTATGGTCCAGACTGACCTCTCCAACTGCCCCCCCCACTACCACCACCATATACACTCTGTTTCTATCCTTATGTGTTCGGGGTTTCCTGGGGCTATAGAGAAAGCGCTCAGCCTTGACAACTATATATAGAGTGCCTGAAGCCACCTGCTCTCCCCTACAGAGTGCCCAGTGGGGACATTTGGTGTGAACTGCTCAGGTTCCTGCTCCTGTGTGGGGGCCCCCTGTCACCGAGTCACGGGGGAGTGTCTGTGCCAACCAGGGAAGACTGGGGAGGACTGTGGAGCTGGTGAGTGGCATTTATATGCCCGGGCAGCCCCAGCCCTGGGCTGTGTTTGAAAATACCATCCTGGACCATATGTATGGACCCTTGATTGTAGATCTGGGCTGCTTGGAAACCCCACCATAGACCATTTAGGACCTTAGCCATGCCCCTGAAGTGTTAGGTTCCTTTATAGTAGCTTCAGGGATTCGTTCTGGAACAAGCTGAGATATGGGAGGTGTCTGCAGCTGCTCAGCAGAGCCGTGACTTTGTACTGTGCCCTCCGGGACCATCAGCTCCCTGAATGGAGTATTTGTCTCTCTAGAAGGCTCTTTATTTTGCTGTTGAGCTATCTATCCCTGGGGTTGGATTTACTTATTTATAGGTGGGTGCCCTGCAGCCCTGGGGTTCTGAAACATGACTCTCATGGGCAGTCCTTTACGGCAACAGTGGTCTGCTTCTGGTTGTGGCAAGAGGAACCTTCAGTGCTATGTCGGGCATACACCAGCATGCCAACTAGGGCACTAGGAAAAGAATAACTAACCCTGGGTGCGGGTTCTAGATTGTCCCGAGGGCCGTTGGGGGCTTGGCTGTCAAGAGATCTGCCCTGCATGTGAGCACGGTGCCAGCTGTGACCCTGAGACTGGAACCTGCCTATGTCTCCCTGGTTTTGTTGGTAGCCGCTGCCAGGATGGTGAGTATAACTCGTGTCTGACCTCAGTCTCAGCCTGTGGCCCTGGGTGGGCTCACCAGGCTCTATGCTCACCCTTCTTACCACCAACAGCTTGCCCAGCAGGCTGGTTTGGGACCGGCTGCCAGATGAGGTGTGCTTGTGCCAATGATGGGCATTGCCACCCAGCCACTGGACGCTGTAGCTGTGCCCCCGGGTGGACTGGCCTCAGCTGCCAGAGAGGTATGTGGGTCCTTTGCCTGCCCTTTGTCCACTGGTCCCGCCTGGCCTTGCCCCTGTTCCATGATGCCCTGTGTTCTGATGTAGTCGTGCAGCTCACTCACAGGGTGACACTTGGCTCTGTTGCAGCCTGTGACAGTGGACACTGGGGACCTGACTGCGTCCACCCTTGCAACTGCAGTGCAGGCCATGGGAACTGTGATGCTGTCAGTGGCCTCTGCCTGTGTGAGGCTGGCTACGAAGGTCCCCAGTGTGAGCAGTGTGAGTATCGGCCTGCCGCTTGTACCCCATCTCTCATCAGCATGCATATTAATATAAGTGCATGCGCGCGCACGCACACATGCCCAAACACACAAGCACACTTGCTATTCACATACATGTACTGAGTGTTCTGGTGCACACATACCATGCATGTGCATATACTGTCTCCCACCGGTCAGTAGGACTTAAGGCCCACCTGGAGTAGCAGATGGGGCGCCAGGGAGGTCCTGTGAATTCATTTCTGAAACTGATAGTCTTTTCTCTATCCCAGCTAGCTTCCAAATAAATGAGACAGAGCCTGTAAGATTTGTTTGATAAGCTTTATGGCACAAGAGCTGGACAGTCATTGATCTATTCTAATCCTCTAAGCTAATCTGGCTACCTTCCAGCCCAAACCCCTGAGAGCCTTGCATTTTTGTATTGATTTGACTCCTTCTGCTCCAAGTGTTTTTCCAGGATGTCTTCTTAACACCCCCCGCCCCCCCATGATGAATCCTCTCCCCCTCTTTCTCTCTCTCCCCCCACTCTATCTCTCCCTCCTTCTCTCCCCTTCTCCCTCCCTCTCTTTTCCCCTTCTTCCTCCCCTCCCTCCCTCCCTCCCTCCTTCCCTTCCTCCTTCCCTCCCTCCTTTCCTTCCTCCCTCCCAATGCTAGAATCCAGCCCTATTCTCTCTTCTGCCCAGCCATTCCCTGATCAGCTTTTATTGTCAAATAGGAGAATAAAGAGGGAGCAATGTTTACACAAACTTGAAACAGGAGATACTTAGAGTAAGCATTACCATGCCACATACAGATTGCACCGAGATATAGGGGTGGAGAAACCATCATTTGAATGATACAAGTGCACAACACATTTTGCCTACAATGCCCCAGCCCTGGAGGAGAGGAAAGGGGTCCTGAGGCCCCTGTATGCTTCCAAGACGTGCAGATGGGCTGTGAGTGGGTCAGGGTAGCTGGTCTTAGTGACAGCCCTAGGTGAGATCCTACATGGATCCTGAAGACAAGGTCTGGGACTCTTACCTCCCATCTGGGGAAAGGGTAGGAGGAGTGTATGGTAAGGTCAGCTGTCCCCACTGTTGGGAGGGGAGGGGCTTCTTTGTCAGGGGCTTTGGCCAGACTTGGTGTCCTAGTCTGATGCAAGACTGGCCTTTTGTGTCTTAGGGTGTCGCCAGGGCTACTTTGGGCCCGGCTGTGAGCAGAAGTGCAGGTGTGAGAATGGGGCCACCTGTGACCATGTCAGTGGGGCCTGTACCTGCCCAGCCGGCTGGAGGGGAAGCTTCTGCGAGCACGGTAAGCTGAGTGCAGGCCGGGCCCTGAGTGCAGGCTGGGCAGGGATCGATCTCTGGCTCTGGGCCTCTTGTGATTACCACCTCTGTTTGTAGCCTGTCCTGCTGGCTTCTTTGGGTTAGACTGTGGCAGGGCCTGCAACTGCTCCGCCGGGGCCCCCTGTGATCCTGTCACTGGCTCCTGTATCTGCCCAGCTGGCCGCTGGGGCCCACGCTGTGCCCAGAGTATGTAAAGGGTCCCATCCTGGGTACTGTGGGGAGCATGGGTCCTTCATGGGGGGAACATCTCTGCGGCCCCTTCCCGGCATCCAACTGAGGACACAGCTTTGTCCGTGAGGTCCCACGTGCCCATCCCTCTTGTGGCTGCTCTGCTGAAGGGTGGCCCTGACACCCTGGCAGATCTACCCAGTCCCTGGTTCCTCCTACAGCAGTCCCCTGGCTGACACCCAGGCAGATCTACCCAGTCCCTGGTTCCTCCTGCAGCAGTCCCCTGGCTGTGTCCCTGACGGCTCCTCTCCTATTGCAGCATGTCCACCTCTCAGCTTTGGGCTTAACTGCACCCAGATTTGTACCTGTTTCAATGGGGCCTCCTGCGACCCTGTCCACGGGCAGTGCCGCTGTGCTCCTGGCTGGATGGGACCCACGTGCCTTCAGGGTAAGCCCTGCATAGGAGTTCAGGGTCCAGTCCTAGGTAATGGCCTCTCAGTGGGTCCATGGTGGGACATGTGTGCATGGGATGGGAGGGTAGGTACAGTGCTCATCTGTCAGCATGGCCTTCCTTTCAGGGAAGTTGGAAAGGAGCTTGACTGTGGCCTTTAGTGTCATGCCCCTAAAGCCAGGTTGGTGGGTCTAAGACAGGCCTGGTCTCTGGCATCATAGAACCAGCCTGGCGAGGTTCCAACTTGAAAGTCAGGTTGAGCTCTGGGGATGTGTGGAAACTTAAGGAACTCCAAAGGCCTCTGCTGACCAGTTGCTGAGGCTTGCTTCCGCTTTCTGGACCTCAGCCTGCCCTGCTGGCCTGTATGGCAAGAACTGTCAGCATTCCTGTCTCTGCCAAAACGGAGGGAGCTGTGACCCTGTCTCGGGCCAGTGCACATGCCCAGAGGGTTGGACTGGCTTGGCCTGTGAGAATGGTGAGCTGTCTGGCCTGGGTGGTAGACATCCTTCAGGCCAGGAGGATGGGCTGTCGAGGGGTGGCTGTAGTGTCTTCCCTTCTACCCAAGGTGCCAGAAAGTTGGGCTGGTGTCTCCTGGGCAGAGCCCTAGCCCAGAAAGTTAGACCCTCTTTCCTATCCTACCTTTGCAGAGTGCCTTCCTGGACACTATGGGGCTGGTTGTCAGCTCAACTGCAGTTGCCTTAATGGGGGCATATGTGACCGTCTTACTGGCCACTGCCGCTGCCCAGCTGGCTGGACTGGGGACAAGTGTCAGAGCCGTGAGTGGGGTCTGGGAAGCTGGGAGGTTCTGCCAAGGATGACCCGATTTTACTCCATGCTGAAGATATGGGACAAGGCTGGTCCTTACCAAAGTGGCTCACTGTTAAATGGGTTCAGGGCCTTCCTGCTCTGCCTAAGAGGCTAGTCTGATTGGCTGGTTTGCTTCTATTTTGGGGAGAGGCTCCAGAGAGGAAGCTGTGGTCTCTGGATCTGAACCCTGTACTGCCCAAAGCTCCATGATTGCAAGATGCTGCCCAGGCTGTGGCTTTTCTGCTCATTCTTGTTCTCCCTCCAGTCTTCAAACCCCCTCAGCATCTGGACAAGTGGACACTGGGCTGGACACTTACCTGTCCGACCTCTCTGAGTCTTCCTCTCTCTGTTTCCCCTTCTGCATAGCCACTGCCATTTGTAGACCCAGCCTAGAGAACCCCTCACTCACACCCAAGCCCCAGGGCCACTGATGCTGGAAGTTCAAGTTGGGAGGCCTCAGGGAGACCCTGTGACTCTTCCTTTGTTGTTTTCTGGTCCCAGCTTCTCCTTCTCCCTTGCTTCCATGGGCAGAGGCCCTGGAGCTGTAATTCCCAGCCTTCTGTCTGTCTCTCACGCTACAGCCTGCGTCGGTAGCACGTTTGGGGTTCACTGTGAGGAGCACTGTGCCTGCCGGAAAGGTGCCGCCTGTCACCATGTCACGGGGGCCTGCCTCTGTCCCCCAGGATGGAAGGGCTCACACTGTGAACAGGGTAAGCAGAGATGACAGTTCTGTTGGGAGGGAGCTGGTGCTGCACAGCCACCTCGGGGATCCCTGCAGCCCCGGTCCCAGAAAGCTTACCTCATTCTACACTTCCCACAGCCTGTCCACGTGGCTGGTTTGGAGAGGCCTGTGCTCAGCGTTGCCACTGCCCACCTGGTGCCTCCTGCCACCATGTCTCTGGAGAGTGCCACTGTCCACCTGGCTTCACTGGGCCTGGCTGTGAGCAGGGTAGGTGCTACCCCAACACCTGCTTTGTGGAGAGGGACAACTGGGGGATTCCTGAGAGTTAGGCCAGGCCTGACCCTAGCCAACCTGTACCTAGCCTGCCAGCCTGGCACCTTTGGAAAGGACTGTGAGCACCTGTGCCAATGTCCTGGTGAGACCTGGACTTGCCACCCTGCTTCAGGGGCCTGCGTATGTGCTGCCGGTTACCATGGCACCGACTGTCGGCAACGTGAGTCAGGGGATCTGGGGTTCTGCCTGCCATTCTGGTATGTAAGGTAGAGGGGGCAGCTCTCAAGGTTGCCATGTGCAGGGGTGCTGCATGTTTGAATCCACCTCCAGCTTGTGTAGCAGATCCCCCCTCTCTCTGTAGGATGCCCATCTGGGCGCTATGGACCAGGCTGTGAACACATTTGTAAATGTCTCAATGGTGGGACCTGCGACCCAACCACGGGAGCCTGCTACTGCTCTGCTGGGTTCCTTGGGGCCGACTGCAGCCTTGGTGAGGAACCAGGTTGCAGGGCTGGGTAGTATATTGCTGAGGAAGGAGGCAGGGCCCTGCTGGCCAGCCTACAGGAGGACAGACCCCCGTCCACCTGCTTCCCTGACTCTTGAGTCCCCTGTTAGTGATCTAAGCTAGAGTGGCTTTGAGGATGGTGTGAGGGCATCGGTGTGACCCCAGAGGACTCCGGCTTCTGGCCAGCTCTGTCCCAGATAACTGAACACAACCCTGTGGCCAAGCATCCCACCCAGGAAAGGGAGTTTCTCCTGGGTCCCATGCAGACTTTCCCATTTGGAATACAGGCAAAGCGGGGGTGTTGTGGCAGTATATCCCTGTAGAGATGGCCTGGGCCCAGCTCCCAGCAGAGCCTATTCATGGAGAAACATGGGGGATGCTGGGAATTGGTGGCTTGACTCTGTCTCTACTGTCCTGTCACTGGGGCTGGTACAGCCTAGGACGGGTGTAGTCAGAGTGGAAGCATCTACTCACCTGCCCCTCTCCACAGCCTGTCCACCGGGTCACTTTGGCCCCAGCTGTGCCCACGTGTGCGCTTGCGGGCAAGGGGCAGCATGTGACCCAGTGTCGGGGACTTGCGTCTGTCCTCCTGGGAAGACGGGAGGCCACTGTGAGTGTGGTGAGTGTCTGCAGAGGACTGAGCATGCTCACAGTTCACTGATGTGTCCTTGAGCTATGGAGGAGGCTGCTGAAGTGAACTCATCTTGGGAGGGGGTGTGCCCATTCCCCAGGGACACATTCACACTCCCAGCCACTGTGAATTCCCCAGAAACCTTGGGGCTGAGAAGCAGTCCCTTACTTACCCTTACTTACGTGGACCGCCTGCCCTGCTGGCAAACTGGCCATCCCATGCCAACAAGGGCCCCACCCACTCAGGACTCTTGAGAGTTGGTTCATTCAGTGGCCTGCCTGTTCATGTCTCTGTGGCTAGTGGAGCCCCTCCTGACCCTGGTAGCATTTATGTCCCAATGTTTTCTTGGAAGGGTATTTTCTGGTCCTTTTCTCCAGGCCCAGGGACCCCAGGAGACACAAGCTGGAATAGTGACACATGGGTAGACCAGGGGACAGTGGTCCTGACCCACGCTTATATCAGTGTGCCCGGAGCCACGGACACACTCACAGCTCCTCCCTTAGTCCTCACAAAGGCTGTTCTCGGAACCCTTGTTCTCAGCCTAGCACTGGTGTAGTCAGATTAGAAGTCCAAGGCCAGGCTGCAGCCAGGATGGCACTTGGTCCCACCTCACTCCTAGGAAAGACAGCAGTGTGTAAGGTGGTCAGCAGGCCATGCCTGACCCTGGGTCTCCAAGGCATACATACATTCTCAGCCCCGAGGAAGCGATCGGAAGTCTTCCTGACTCCTAGCTGGCTATGTAGGTATTTACTTACAGTCCCCTGAAGACAGTGGTCCCTGTTAACAGACCTGATGCTGGCTGCCCAGAATCTGAGGGATTCTGTGAGGGAGGGGAAAGCCAGCACTAGGCGGCTCAGGAAGCATTTGTCGAATGAACATCAGTCTGTGTGGGGACATGTCCGAAAGCACGTCCAGCCTTGGCCAGAGTTCTCCGTTGTGCCTGCCTTCTGCCCCTAGGCTGTCCCCAGGACCGGTTTGGCAAGGGCTGTGAACACAAGTGTGCCTGCAGGAATGGGGGCCTGTGTCATGCTACCAACGGCAGCTGCTCCTGCCCCCTGGGCTGGATGGGGCCACACTGTGAGCACGGTGAGTGTGAGGGGTGGCTGGATCCTGAGAAGGAGGTGGAGTTTGGGGCCTGGAAGGCTATGAAGGGGGGGGTGGTGAGTCAGGGAGCAACCAAGAATCCATTTGTCCCGTCCCTGCACAGCCTGCCCTGCTGGGCGCTATGGTGCTGTCTGCCTCCTGGAGTGTTCCTGTCAGAACAATGGCAGTTGTGAGCCCACCACAGGTGCTTGCCTCTGTGGCCCTGGCTTCTATGGTCAAGCCTGTGAACACAGTGAGTTGGGCTGTCCCCTTCCCGTGTGTATGCCGTCTAGGGTGGTCCTGGCTCATGAGGACAATGGTCATCCTCTCAGGCATTGCTCATGGGGAGAGATGGGATGGCCAGGTTCTGAGAAGGCTGGAAGTGTGCTCAGGGTCACACAGGACAGGTGGAGATGGGCTCCCACGCTAGCGCCTTCTGATGCTTCTACCTTGCCATGTGAGCCCTGGCTGGCATGCTGAAGCTAATGGTGGGAACTGGGAGGGAGGGAGGCTCGCTCGGACACACTTTGGGAAAACAAGGGGTTTCTGCTGCCTTTGACTCAACCTAACCCAGATCCCTCTCCAGCCTGCCCCACTGGCTTCCATGGGTCTGGTTGCCAGAGAGTTTGCGAGTGTCAACAGGGCGCTCCCTGTGACCCTGTCAGTGGCCAGTGCCTCTGCCCTGCTGGCTTCCATGGCCAGTTCTGTGAGATGGGTGAGTGTTTGCGGCCCCCTCCCCACCCCTGTGCCCTTCCTTCCCTGTCTTGGTTAATTTGGGGGAAGGGAACACTGATCCCATGGCCTCCACCAGGGTGCAAGCCAGGCTTTTTTGGAGATGGCTGCCTGCAGCAGTGTAGCTGCCCCCCGGGTGTGCCCTGTGATCCTATCAGCGGCCTCTGCCTTTGCCCACCAGGGCGTACAGGAGCCACATGTGACCTAGGTGAGTGTGGGTTCCTTCCCAGGACAGGACATAGGGGTGGTAGGGCTACACTAATAGCAAATATCAATCATGTGGGTTGGCTGTCTGCCTGCTTGCCTGCCAGGCCTCAGACTAGGCACTGTGCCCTCCTGTGATCCTTTCTTCTCCCTGCAACCTCTGAGGGCTGTGGCGGTGGCCAGAAGATGATATACCAAGCATAGACATCCATTGGAGCTGCCAAGGCTAGGATCCTGCTCTGTGGTAGCCTTAGAGTCTTGGGACTGTCTGGGTATCATGAGAATAGCTCTAGTGAGGTAGAAATATGTCCCTGACTTGACAATCGTGGCCATGACCCTTTTAGACCAGACTGCCTGGGGCTGTAAAGGTGGCCTAGTGACTTGTGGATTCATCCAGCCCTGGGCATAGCAGCTGTGGCTACTGCCTCACCAACCCAGGCGCAAGGCAGAAATGCATGTGGGCTGGTGCTTCTCCATTTAAGAGATCAAGGTTATAGGACTCATGGTCTACAAAGTGAGTTCCAGGACAGCCAGGGCTATACAGAAAAACCCTGTCTCGAAAAACCAAAAAAAAAAAAAAATAATAATAATAAAAAGGTGGATAGGAACTGTTTTCCTTTTCAGGGGAAACTGAGGCCCACGGTCTTCTCCACTCCCTTCCCATAGGACATCGTTCCACCTGAGCTTTCCACGCAGGTCCAGGCAGATGTGGCAGTGCTCATGTTTCTCTCTCCTACCTCCTGCCCCTACAGATTGCAGAAGGGGCCGCTTTGGGCCGGGCTGTGCCCTGCGCTGTGATTGCGGGGGTGGGGCTGACTGCGACCCCATCAGTGGGCAGTGCCACTGTGTGGACAGCTACACGGGACCCACTTGCCGGGAAGGTGAGTCAGGTTCCCAGAGGAGGAACTGAAGTCTCCCATCCACCAGGAATCCACCCCTTGCCCCAAGACCAAGTGGAGCCTGACCAGTCAGTGAGAAACTTGGCCATCCCTTCCTGGCACCCAGAGTCTACACAGCTCCCAGTGGTGCTGATGAGTAGGCCGGGGCCTCAAGCCACTTCCCATGGCAGGATCGAGCTGCCCTGCCAGCCTAGAGCATCAACCCTTTCCCCAGAGTGACCCTGCAGATCACAGTGTGAGCTCATAGATCCATACGCAGGCAGGGATGGGTGATACATGTATCTGTGAGCAATGATGTATGTTAGCCAATACATGCAAGTACATCAGTGTGTTGTGAGATACTGAATGTGCACATGTGCCAGCACGTCAGAGCAGTGATACAAGCATGTGAGGGCAACTATGCATGCACTGTGTGTGTGCATGCGTGCCTGCGTGCACACCAGGTGTGTGTACTGTGTTGAATCCAAATGCATGTGCTACTTACTGTGCATGTCTGTCCTGGGCATGCATGCTCCAGTTCACGTGTGTACTCATGGTTTATTGTATACTTGTGCCTGTGTGTGCCCACATACAGAGCTGAGACAGTAGTCCCTTGACCCCCCAAGTCCCCGAGGCTCTGTGGGACTGCACCTCCCACCTGCAGGGCAGAGCTGGGAATACAGCACCCCTGTGGATAGCCCAGGCCCTGTCTGTTGAAGATGCTGAGAAGGATCTCTGCAGAGGGAGAAGGGAGGCTAGGCACTGGTGGAAGGATTGTGCCTGGGTACATAATGCTACCCACAGTGACTTCCAGTGGTAAAACATGGTACTACAACCTAGGGCATCCCCTTGTACATTTAGCACATCTCTGAAGATAGGACGGTGGGGAGGGCATTGGAAGTCCTGGGCCAGCCATTTTCCCTGGGGTGGGATTAGCTTAACCTTGGGCAAAGCCTTTCCCAACCAGCCTCAGAGCCCTGCTCCCTTCCTTCTTGGAAGTTGGCAGAATGGGAGCTGATCAGATCCCCCCCCCCCAACTGCTTACATACAGTAGGGTAGAGGAAAATCTGCTGATGGACATGTGGGATCCCTGTGGGTAACTGATGCCTTACTGGGGGCAGCTATCTGTCACCCAGCCCAGAGTTCAGGCAGTAGGTGCTTGCCCAGGGGCTGCTCTTTGGTTAAGCCTGGAGGAGTCCCATACAAAGATGAACATTTTTGCTTCCCTGGACCTTGGAGATGGGGCTGGACCACATTGGGGGGGTGGGTGGCTTTTGTCTTTACCAGGCTTTGCTGATGAGGGAAGATGGCAATGTTAGCCTGGAATGTGGCTGTCTTGAGGGTTTCCACCCCACCTTGTGGCTGACCCTCTTTTGTTCCCATGTCCCCAGTGCCCACACAGCTACCCTCTGTCAGACCAGCACCCCAGCACCCCAGCAGCAGGGCTGAGAAGCACTAACTCAGAGGAGCGCCCACAGAGGTCCACTACTGTGTTCTAGCCCAAGGGACCCAGGCCTTTGCTGAGAAGATAGAGGTGGCACTTTTGGATCCACGCCTCTCCTGGAACGCCATGGATCTCTGTGGACAGCTATGGATAGTCACATAGCCATACACCCGGGCTCTGTGTTCATGGGGTAGAAGGCCTCCTTTGGACACAAGGAATCCAGGAAGTCAGCCGGGCCTCGGGCCACTGTTTACATGGGGACCCTGCAGGCTGTGCTGTGGAATCCTGGCCCTCTTCAGCGACCTGGGATGGGACCAAGGTGGGAATAGACAAGGCTCCACCTGCCTGCCAGGTCCTTCTGGTGCTAGGCCATGGACTGCTGCGGCCAGCCAACTGTTTACCTGGAGATGTAGTCCAGACCGTATTTATGTAAGGTATTTATGGGCACCTCCACCTGCCGTTGTGGTCCTGGGTCATCTGGAAGCTGCCTGACCCCAGAACTCAGGCTGTGGGGTCTCCAGCATGTGGGGTCAGGGTTTTGTAAAGCCCAGTGAGTTAAAAGGCACAGTGATGTCCTCATGGCCTGGGTTTCAGTGCTTTCTGTAGACTCTGTGGGTCCTTCCAAGAGCAGCTGGCATGAGGGTTCTTGGATGAGCACCTCCTGTACCCCTCTGTAACGACAGGAGTGCTGCTTCAGTCACCTTAGGGTTCTTCCCGACTTCCGGCTCTAGGGCACGAAGCAGTGCCTGTCAAGGTGAATTGTCCCAGAGAACACACTGGTGCCTGAGACACCTCCAGAGACTATAGGACGAATGTCCCAGAGGGGAGCAGGGCAGGGGTAGTGCGGAAGGAAATCCATGCTTAACCCAAACAGCTGACCCCCTGCCTCAACAGGGTGATGGACAGGCAGCATCACAGGAGCCAGGCCTCCCTGTGGATTGAGGCTGATATCTCAGATAGAAGAGTATAGCTCAGAGCAGAGCTTCAGGAGGGTTGTGGGGGGAGGGCCCAAGAACAGCAGAAATTGGAGGAGGGCTGGGCTTAGGCCTGAGACTCTGCTCCCACTCAAAGAAGCCCCTTGTTTTGGATCTGAGTGGTGGCTGCCTCCTCTCTCTCCCGCTGCATCCGAGGCAGCTGAAACCTCTAGGGACACTTCAAAGGCTGCAGTGGGGAGGCCGGTAGTGGGAGCAAGTCAGTCGGCCACTGTATAGAGACTTAGGTAAAGGCAGAGGGATGGAGCAGAGAGTGGGGAAGAGCAGTGTGTGAATGTGAAGCAGGCAGTATGGGGATGAAGGAGGAGTTCTAAAGCACCCAGAGGGAGAAAAGGGTTTTAAGAATCAGACTGGCCAGAAACTCTACAAGGGAAAGGCTGGCAGCCAGGAAATGATGGTGATGACACAGGTATTGAAAATATACAATTATATCCCCGCTAAACTATCACCATGCCCACAGGTTCACCCATGTCTAATTTGGAAATATTTCTGGGAAGAGCCCAGGAGGAAGACTTCACAGCACACTTCCTACATGGCCATCATGAAGAGAACAGAAATATTCCTTCTAAACCACAGGTCAACCCCTCAGTATGGCTCACTCTGGGGTAGGTGCAAGGAAAGTTAGAGACAGCAGAGGTAGGAGAGAGAGTGGCCCACTTTAGCCCACCTGAGGACCAAGGTCCACCCAGGGACAGGAAGGGAGAGAGAAACAGGGATGGAAAAAGCAGGCTAACAGGGCCTGAGCAGATAGTGGTCCAGACTTCACTAAGAGTCATATGATCTTGGCTGGCAAGGTGGTTCAGGGGGTTAAGACCCTTGCCGCCATGCCTGACAACCTGAGTTTGTTTCCCCTGTGATGGAAGATTAGTGACTCCCACTGGTTGTCCTCTGACATCCTCATATATACCCCCAATAAATAGTCTAATGATTTTTTTAAAAGCAAGTCACAGGATCTAGCCTGTAAGAGCCAGTAGGAGGGTAGAAGTACAACCATAGCCAAAAGAGCTGGGGCAGGATGTTTTTAAAGGTTTGTTTTTAGTATTCATGCGTGTATGTGAATGAGGCTGCCTGTGGAGGCCAGAGGTATCAGATCCCATGGGACTGGAGTTCCAGGGTCTGAGCTGCCTGATGTGGGTCCTGAGACATGACTGCAGGGCCATCTCTTTAGTCCCTGGGGAAGGGGCTTTACTGTTGTGAAGGTACAAAGCATTGTGGCTATACACACACATACACACATGCATGAATGCACAGAATACACATACACATGGGTACATGCACACTCACATGGATTGGTGTTCAAAAATCCAGAGCAATGGTGGCTATCATGGGGAGAGAGAAACACATTAAATGTAATGTAACACACTCCATGTAACCAATAGGTTAGGCAAACCAAAAAGCAAGGATCCAATCTGTAAAAGCTTTAGCATGTTAAGTGCTTGAGATATCGTCTGTGCCTGTCACGTCTATAGCAAGGTAGAGCCCGGTGGGAAGGGAGGCAGATTCTATAGTACATGTTGGGTGCTCCCTCCTGATCTGGCGCCAGCCAAGCAGAGAATGACACAAGCTTCAGCATCAGACTGAAGGGATTGTTGGAGAGACCTGACTGAGCAGCCAGACCAACCAACCGTGTTTGCTCCTGGCCCAGCCCTAGTCAGCTCAGAGGCTGCCTTTCTGGCCGGGAGGTATACAGGGCCTAAGATCACCACACCAGAGTGTCCCCATTGTGTCCCAGCTCTCAGAGCCCTGTGGCCAGGCTAAGCATGCAAGGTCCAGCTGCTACCATCCCTGACCACACAAGCAGAGCCTTCTGCAAGAACTAAGGACAGACATGAGACCAGTCTCCACCTACTTGTTATATGCCTTGGGTTTCACTGGGACAGGTGGCTCACATGTAAAACAAAATTTTAAAGAAATACTTTGTTATTTAGATCTGTAATCACAATATCCCTGCTGGCACCTCAGGTCACCTGCCACCAGCACCATCCTCTCGGAACACCGGCCCTTTTTGTCATCCCATGGGGGATAGAGGGGTGCAGCTGGGAGGTGATCCTCTGGTGTCTGCAATGAAGGCAGCAGTCCTGTATCATTGTTACCCAGTGTAGGTCAGGTGTCCAGTGAGAGGCCAGGCTAGACTCCTTCCAGAATGTGAGCCCCTGGAACTTGCCTCAAAGATGTCTAAGCAAGCAGGATCTATAGATGTTCAGTGTTTTGCACTCAACCATGAGCCCAGGGGAAGGACCGGAGCTGCGTCCCATGACAAACCCCTCCCATGACAAACCCCTCCCACTCCTTGGGTGCAGGGAGGACCACTTGCTGGTCGGAAGACTGAAGCTGTGTCCCCATGGCTTGGCCTTTGAGCAGTCGGTCCAGCTACACATCCGTCTCCACCCGCAGCCTCTCCATCCTGCGCACATTGCCTTCCACGGCCACACGGCTGGTGATGGAGTGAGCAAAGCTCTCGGGAAACCAGCCCGTCTCTCCGTCCCGAAGCCGCTCCCCGTGTAGCCAACCTGAATGCAGACGGCAGATGAGAGGGAACCCTCTTGTCTCCTCTGTTCTGGAGGTTTTAGGGCATGGGTGACTGTTGGAACTGACTGCCCCTCCTGACTCAAGAGAGAGCCAAGGGGGCCTTGCCCAAGGCCACACGGGCTCCTGAGGGGGTTGGGGACTGCACGACTTGGGGAGCAGATACTCATTTGCTTCACTTAGGATCCAGAGTGATGAACTCATTATGGTCCCGTGATTCCAGTATCCTCTCTTTGGAGGAACTGAGTGTAGTGTGTATGTGTGGAGTATGTGTGTGGATTCACATACATGTGCACCCATGGTCATCATGTCAGTTCCTCAGGTACTGTCCACTCTGTCTTTGAGACCATCTCTCATCACCTTGGAGCTTGCCAATGATGCTAGGCTGGCTGATCAAGGGGCCCTTAAGATTTGCATGTCTTGGGGCTGCGACTGCTCTTCCGAAGGTGATGAGTTCAAATCCCAGCAACCACATGGTGGCTTACGACCACTCATAATGAGATCTGACACCCTCCTCTGGTGCATCTGAAGTCAGCTACAGCGTACTTAAGAATAATAATAATAAACGAATCCTTGAACTGGAGCGAGCGGGGCCGAACGGGGGCGGCCGGAGCGAGTGGGGTCAGCTGGAGCAAGCGGGGGCCCACCAGAGTGAGCAGGGTTGATCAGAACGAGGAAAAAAAAAAGATTTGCATGTTTTAGCCGGGTGTGGTGGCGCATGCCTTTAATCCCAGCACTCAGGAGGCAGAGGCAGGTGGATTTCTGGGTTTGAGGTGAGTTCCAGGACAGCCAGGGCTATACAGAGAAACCCTGTCTCGAAACACCCCCCCCCCCAAAAAGATTTGCATGTCGTTGCTTCTCTGGCAATGGGGAGCCACAAGCCACATGCCACCATACCCTAATCAGCCAACCGAGCCAGCTCCCCAGTTCCCACCTCTGAGGAAGTTCTTAGTGGGGATGAGGCAAGCCAAGCGTGTGCTGGTTGCTGCAGCCCAGTAAACTCTGCAGCCATGTTTGGTTGACACCCGCTCAGGGGTGGCCCCACCCATACTCACCGTCCTCTTCCTGCAGGACCAGAACGATATCAGCCTGTTGCAACGTGATCTCATCGGCCTGTTTGGCAAAGTATGCCTTGGTGACCTCCACTTGGGGGAGTTCTGGGGGGAGGAAATGGAGAGAGCTAAGCCAGGAATGCTCTGTTGCCCTGGAGGGGGGGGCAGTAGTACTCTGCCCACGGTAGTCCTCCCTCCCGCAGTACTCCCCCCACAGACACATGGCACACCAGCTGTCTCAGCACAAGATGGACAGCTTCCCTTGGATAAAGACCGGCCTTCCAGGGATACAAGGCTAGACATCTGGCACCCACAGATATACTTTTCCCCCTTAAGAGCCATCCAGGGCCAGAGGTGACATTTTGATGGTCCAGCCCTATTCTATTCCTTGGACCTCAGGCTTCCTAAGAAGGATCAATAAGGTTAACCTGGGCTATCTGTGCATATTCACAGTATGTGCAGCAGGCCAAGGTCCAGCTGCCGAGTGAGGCGCCCTGGCGATGCGGAGGTCCAGACCAGCTCAACCCCAGGGCTGTAACCCACACTCACCTCCTTTGTTGGTGATACCCTGCCACTGTCTCTCCTTGTAGGTGAGTGCTGTGATCCACCGGGCCCGGTCACTCCTGGAGGGAGGCCACAGAGTATGTAGTTGAGACCCTCCTTCCTTCTTGGGGTCCGAGAATACTGGTACCTGTTCTATGATCACTGACTATTCTGACCTCACCTATTGTCCTGAGGTTTGCTGTGCTGGCATCAATGTTGGTGTCTGATGGCAGGATAGTCCTGCCTCAGGGCCTTTGCATGGCCATGCTCTGGTTGAGCCCTGCTCCTCTCTCGGTGTTGGCCACTTCGTTCCCTCCCTCCCTCCCTCCCTCCCTCCCTCCCTCCCTCGGGGTTTTGACCTGCGCCACTACCTTGACAACAACAGCCATTGATCACCCATTGATCACGTGGACACTCGTCCCTTTTCTGCTTAAGGCTTGCACCCTGATTACTGGACATTACAGCAATTCATTTCTTTTTTACGTATGGCCCTGCATGGCACTGACTAGTAAGCTCTCAGGAAAGAGCTCAGCACATCCCATTCTCACGGGGACTCAGGCTCTCTCATGTAGGCAAGCAGGCAGGCAGGCAAGCAAGCACGCACACACGCACGCACACACTCCCCTCAGTCAGGTCCCACGTCTTACGCAGAGTCAGACGACAGCAGTATCTGCTCCTGGCGGCCCTCGCTGTTGTGGAGCAGGTTCACTTGGAATGGGTAGGGCACGGAGGAGCTGCGGCTGCTGCCTCCAGGCAGTGAGGGCTCCGAGGGTTCCAGTTTCCTGACCTGTACATGGTCCAGCTGCGCATAGTCTTGGACCAGGTAGCTTTCCTCACTGTGGGGACACAGGAGACTCACCAGGGCTTTTCCCGCCAGGGTCAGTTAACCACAAGAGCTCTCCTAACACTTGTCTCCTGGGCCTGGAGACGGAACTTCCAGGAGCTTCCGTGGCCAACGAGGGAAAACCCCAGCCTGTAGAGAGTAGAGTCCTAAAGAGCCACCAGCTACCCCAGATTAACTGAGGTATAGTATCGAATGCCAAGGTCGGAGGGTTCAGAGCTGCTCCCCATCCCTCCTAACTCCCAGTTGCTCTGTAGCCTGGCACCTGCAGACCAGTGCCTACCTTTTTTTTTTCGAGACAGGGTTTCTCTGTGTGCCCTGGCTGTCCTGGAACTCACTTTGTAGACCAGGCTGGCCTTGAACTCAGAAATCTGCCTGCCTCTGCCTCCCGAGTGCTGGGATTAAAGGCATGCGCCACCATGCCTGGCTCATACCTTTTCTTCTTGGTGACAACCAGGACGTCATTGAACAGGAACAGGTAGCACGTGGGTCGGCTGGCAATTTTCCTAAAGATGCTGGATTCCTCCAAGAGGAGGAGCTCCCCACGCTTCAGCAGCCAGCGAGAGGCGGAGATGAGCGGGAGGGACTAGGATGAAGGAGGTTGGACGGCAAGGTGAGGGTGGTGTGGAAGGGGTACTCCCTGCCTCCCTGAATGGGGCTTGCTGTCCCTCTTAGGACTGAACCTGAAGGAATGGCCACTGAGTTGCCCCATAGGTTCCATGCTCTACCTATACAGCCGCGGCCAGCCCTGATTTTCTGGGCGTTTGTGGAATGTTCTGCCTAAGCTAGGTGTGGGGACAGTCCTGGAGAGGCCTTGACGCTTCCCTGCCCCAGATTCAGGGAGGCTCAAGAGCCTCCTTCCCACAGGGAGTCGAGGCCCAATGTCAACAGCCCTAGCTTGCTTGCCCCCCCACCCCCACCCCTACCCCACCAGGCAGATCTCTACACACCCCTAGACCTCTTGCTTGCTCTAGCCTGTGACGCCTAAGATACAGATGGCAGGGTAAGGCGTGGGGTTGGCGCAGCACCTACCTTAACCTTGCCGAAGTCCAGCTGCATGTTCAATGTGTACATCTGCTCTGTGCGCTCCATCTTGTGGGCCCCCTCGTTACACTGCTTCACCAGCTACAGGGTTGAGTTTAACACGGATCGGTCCATAGGGTGCCTCCCCTGTGCCACCCAGGGTTTCTCTTGTCAGAGAAGCTGCCTCACCTTACTGATGGCCTTCAGGGCTTGGCTGGCAGCTTTATACCGTTCAGGATGGCCTTGTGTCTTCAGGCAGAGTGTCTGGAGGAGAGAGTAGTTGGGAAGCACTCTAGCCCCTCCCAGGAGGGCCTACGTGGGG
Source organism: Mus minutoides (assembly GCA_902729485.2). NCBI lineage: Eukaryota > Metazoa > Chordata > Mammalia > Rodentia > Muridae > Mus > Mus minutoides. The sequence continues at coordinate 1,972,042 of LR749639.1, read as the reverse complement.
CAGAATCTGGAAGTGTAAGAGAGGGTCCTGTTGGGGCCCACCGGTATGTCTACAGCCCACAGATGGCCTCTGAACCTCAGAGAAGGAAATCTGGTATCACACATACTGCCCCTGCCATCCTGGGAAATAGCACTGTGGGACCCAGAAACATTATTTCTGCAGGGCAGAGGGTGTGTGTCTGCAGGCTACAGCATCATGCTAGTGACCACAAAGTGAGCAAGATTAATCACACCGCCTTATATGTGTTAATTACCCAATTACAGATCTGTGAGTGTGAGGAAAGCGGTCAGAGAGGCAGGCGGGGCCTCCAGGTGGGTTCCCATGGCAAAACCCAAGCACCCCCCCTGCTCACATCCGTCAGCAGTGGCAGCCGGGTCACCCTCTGCATGGGGAGAATCAGGAAAGAGATCATGGGCAGGCCCCCACACGCAGGCCGCTTCTCGATTTCCTTCAGAACGTCCCGGAAGGCTGCGTTGCTGTTCCTGCAATGGGGGGCACAGAGTCACTCTGACTCTGGAAAGAGGTGGGACGGGCAGGTGGGTGGGACCTGCGTGGGTAGGCTCAGGGTGCAGAGGCCCCACTCACAACAGCTTCTGCAGGGTACGCTGTTGATAGACCTCGTTGGAGCAGTAGGCGATGTAAGGGAGGAAATGATGCTGAGCATGGTCCTCCAAGATGTCGCTGATGTCCTCCACGCACACCTGAGCTTTGTGCCGCTGCTCCAGGGCTTCAAAGAACCTGTGGCAGCATCGAAGCGAGGCGTGGGTGGGGAAGCGAAGGCTCCCTTTTAAAAGGCTGGTATGCACACACACACACACACACCCCTACACAGACACATGCATATAGACAAAAAAAGTCCACACAGACCATTCTTGGAGGCAGTATGTAGCAGGTGCCCAGTGGGTCAGGCAGAACCTTGTGTGGGCTAGCCCACATTCCCCTGCGGAGGAATGTCCCACGACCCTCAGGGGATTCTGTGATTCAGCGCTTCACACTGCCTTTGTACCAACATGACCCCTATGCCTGTCCCTGGCTGTGAGCTCAAGGACAGAGATCCTATGATGCACTGGAGCCTTGAGGGATCTAGGGAGAGCCACCTTTCCCTAGGGGATGGGTCTTGAAACGAAGGTGATTCTGCCAGCCAAGTTCCCTGCAAAGTTTCACAAACCGTCCACACGCATGGAGTCCAGCCCATACGGGAACGAGCTGGGAGGCCTGGGCTCTTGTCAGAGGTCCCACAGAAACTGCTAGTCTGACTCCGATGAGCTGGGCAGGGCAAGGCGGTACCGAGGAGAGCAAATGACATCAGAGGTTGGCCCAGGGTTCTCTAGGTCATGGCTGCCTGGTATATGTGGGGCCAGTGGGTGATCCTGAGCTATGCCCACCTCTCGAGGCCCTGGCAGCTGGGAGAACTCCATCTGTCTGAGAAGACCCTTCCCAGGCTTGGATGTGGGTATGGACCCTTAGGCTCTGCATGGACCTCATTTCCTATATGCAAGTGCACTCTGAGAGCCAGTGGCCCTTGGGAAGCCATCTAACAGTAGGGAGGGTCAGAAGCACATGGCCCCATAAATGAGCAGAAGTTAAGGCTGCCTGGACACAGGCCCACCATGCACAAGTTGGCAGGCTAGGCCCCTCAGCTGAAATGCATAACTCCTAGGGTTTCCTGGAAAGGTCTAGAAGGGCCAGTCTCCCGATACTGGCCCAAAATAGCGCCAATTCTCAGAGGAGAGCACTGTGAATGGCTAGGGGGGAGGCTGGAGAGTCGCAGCCCAGGACGGCAATGGCCACACTGAGCAAACGGAGGCTGCATAGCATCGAGGGACCACACTGGGGGCAGGAATCTGCATGAGGGTCACCCACTTCCTGGGACCCCCTTCCCCTCCCATGAACTGTGTGGGTAGTTCCCACAGCCAGCCACTGAACCTCTTACAGGAAGCCTCTGTCTCCAGGGATATGATAATCCTGTTCCCTGTCTAAATTTCCCTGAAACTTCCTAAGGGAGAGGGTATCCACGGCAGCAGGCTGAGTGGGCTCAGCAAGGGCCGGGCTGACCCTGACATGCAGGAGCTAGCGTTCTGTTTGGAGAGCCCAGCCTGTGAGCTAGCACTCTGTGACTTGTTCTTTCTGACCCCATCGAGGCCCAGGCACCAGCCTCATTGGACAGTGAAGCCAATCGGGAGTGAAGTGAATCGGGAGGCCTGGGGTCTCCTGGATCGCAGCAGTAGCAAGGCCGTGTGCACATAAGTGTGTGCAAACGCATATAAGAAGACACCATGCTCAGTGCTGGGGTGAGAGATCTATTGGTAGTGTGCAATGATACATACATGGGCGTGCACATGTATACAACACTCATACATGCATCCACAGAAGCAAGTGCACATGCACACAAGGCAGACACGCCCTCCTCAGCCTGCAGCCGCATGCCTGACCCTCCTCTGATTCTAGGCCCTGGAATTAGAGCCCAGTCTGGCTACCAGACACTGCAGGGTAGAACATGACCTGAGGCTGCAACTCGAGGCTATCACCTGACTGGGTGAGGATACTGTGGGCACTCCTGCTGCCCAGGGCTGAGGTGAGATACCCATTGGTAGTATAGGGTTATACACAAGAGAAGCATTCCCCTTCTCCTGAGAGAGTCTAGGATGCCCTCTACCAGTGTCCCCACAGCCTACCCTCAAGGGCTTTTACAGGTTGTCATACCTTCTCTCAAGCCAACGGCTGCTCCAAGCTTGCCACCATGGGTGCAACCCAGGGCCCACCCAGAGCTTACTGCTATCACTACAGAGATGACTACTTGCAGGCAGGGTAAAGCGGCAACTTTGGGGACCCAGGTGTGGAAGGACAGGGTAGCTCACTTCTGACTGGCAGACATCACATCCAAGATGTTGGAGAAGAGGTGGTGGTGTTCCGTCTGGGTCATAGTGGCCCTCAGCTCCTGGGACTGCAGGAACTCAGTCACCAGGATGCTCAGGCTGTGTAGATATGAGAACTCAGAAGTGAGGATCTCAAAGATGGCCTGCACGAGAAGACGATGCTCAGAGTGATGGATGAGCTCTAGGAAGGAGGGAAGACTGGGGTGTGGGGCTCCTTCAGAGGGCTGTCGTGATGGCCACATAGGCTACAAGCCCATATCCCTGTGTTCTCTGGCTCACCAACTCCAGCTGCGTGGAGGTGGTTTCTGGGACTTTGCTTTCTGGAGGAAGAGTGAACTCAGGGTGAACTTAACACATGCTGGGCAAACCTGCCACCGAGCCACATCCCTCCTCCCTGGCCAGGCCTCTAGTCCTTCCCTGATGCCGCTTGAGGACTTACAAGGCAGTGAAAGGGTTCAGTCCTCAGCCATCGTTGTACCTGGCCCACGAGGTAGCCAGTATGGTGGTAGGTGAGGGAGGGTACCACTCTTGTTTCTAATTCCCAGGGCACTGTGTGGCCTGCTCTGTGTCTAGGGACAGCTCAAGTTGTAGCCTGCTCAGCACACCCCACCCGGTGGCCTTACCTCCTGCCTCTTCCGTTCTTCCATTGACAGTGTGTCCAGGACACCTGACTCCAGCACCTGAGGAGAACATGGGCCAACGAGCTATGCATCACAGGTCCTACAGATGATGTGGTTCCCACCTCTATCCAACCTCCCCTGGGCCAGGAAGCCAGAGCATCCTGGAGGAGGAAGGGAGGAGCCCAGGCAGAGCCGCTGCCATCAGAAGCCTTCAGCTGTGTCTCCTCAGCCTATCTTCCTCCCCACGGACAATGCTCCTCCATCTATAAAGCCCCAGGGCTAGGTCAGGAAGATGGACAGGGAGTCCAGAGGAACAGTGAGTCAGACTCCACCTGGGCGGCTGAGTCAGTCTTGTCAGGGGAGGTACAGACTGTTAGCATTTGCACTCTTCATCCCTTGGGGATAGTGGTCCCCAGGCTGCCTTAGAATGGCTCCTTCACACCTACGGCTATAGAGAAAGTCAGGGCAGGCTGGACCGCCACAATGCCTGGCCTCTGCAGGATAGAGAACTGGGTCCATTTGTGTTTTCCTACTCACAGGCTGGGGAGAGGCACTGTCACCAGTCCAAGCTTGGATAGGCCAGGCTCTAAATATTGTGCAATGTTATGGATACAGTGTGCTGGGCCCCATCCCAGATTGGGGGGATCACCTCCCCCTACCCACAGTTTCTAGCATCTATCAGGATAATAAATATATACCTCTGGACATTTCCACTTATGGGGCACAGAATCTGCCCTGCTGTAGACCTCCCTGGCTGGGGTCTCGTTCTCAAGGGGGTTCCCTCAACCCCATGGCAAGCAAGCAAGCAAACAAACAAGAAGCTCCACTGTACTGAACTGAAGGAAAACCTGGGTCTATCATCCCTCTGCCTGCCACACCCACAGGCTGCAGAGGACAGGAGTCACGCCCTTCATGCCATAGCCCCTATGTGCCAGGGTCACCATCCTGACTCTGCTTTTGACTGAGCCCTCAAAGCTTGCCAGGACCCAATTTTTGGATGTGGGGAATATGGGAGAGAGGAGAGGCTTCTCTCCTTACGTCTCTGTTTCTTTGGGACCCTTTCCTGCCCTAGTGAGATGAGGGTCCTGGGAAAGGGGTTCCTTTTGGGTCAGACTGAGCAGGGCCTATTGCTACATAGATAGAAGACACAAGGCAAACTGTGTATCCCTGTGGCTCTAGAATCTATTTGTGAAGGGCCTGAGCCACCACAAGTTGGGGAAAGGAAGGCCATGGGGCCTCCTGCTGTACCTGGGTCATCCTGGGTGTGGGATGGGAGTGGGACTTGTTACCTCTGGGAGCTGGCTCCAGGTGAGCTGAGCAGGCCGATAGCTCTTGACCACGATGGTGGTATCTGCTCTCTGAGACCCCACTGGGCCGGAGGGCTCATCAAGTATGTCATCATCAGACTCGTGACTGGTGTTCAAACCCCGCTCTCGGATCTCCTGGTACAGCTGGGGGTCTCGGGAAAGAAGAGCCACCTGTCTGCAGGAGGATTTGGGGGTGGCATGGCCCTCCCAAGGGCCCCACAAAGCTCTCAAAAACATGTAGGCTCTGCTGTGGCTCACTGGGTCCTACAGTGGGGCACGGCCAGCCTGGAAGAGTGTAGCATCCCAGTGTAGAATGTGGCACTTGTAGGTCAGGCCAAGCGGGCCAACCAGAGCTGTGCACGGCCAGCTGTGTCTGGTCTGAAAGAGGAAGGCTGGGTGGGGTACTCAGGTGGGGCCTGAGCATGCTGGTTGCCGCCCAAAGCCAATAATACCACCAGCCTAGTCTGGCATGGGCCAGCCCAGTTGAGGGCACCTCTGAGCCTGTGCAGCTGCTACCATCAGAGACTAGAACAATGCTATTGCTCCGTACAGGGAGTTTCCCAGAGATTCTGCAGGAGCTTGGAGCTAACATGGCCAGGAGGGAAGGATATTCTTGCTGGAGTCACTGTGTCTTGGATCCGCTTACCTTCCAGGCCTCACAGCCTCGGTGGGACCAGGTAGACACAACAACCCAGGCTATTTCTTCCTCACAAGAAGCAATACCGGGGACACTCTCTTTGGACTAGGAATATTCCATGCTAAGAACAGAGATGCGTGTCTGCCTCTCTTAAGGCCTGATGCCTATAATCAAACCTGGGTCTCATCGGATACTCAAGATAGTGGGGAGCTGCTCTGTTCTGTCCTTGGGTCACAAAGGGACCCGAGGGAATTCTTCTAGCTGCAACAGTCACATCAACAACTGGGGTCTGTGTTCAATGTCCTGCCCAGCCTTACCTCATCTTCTCAGACCCACACGGTCCCCGGGTTGGCCCTTCCTGGCCATGCTGAGCCCTCAACTTCTCAGGGAACCACTTACCATCTTTGAAAGAGCCCTTGTGCGCACGTTTCCGACCGAGAGTTTTCTGCAGACAAGAAACAGAAACACCAGCAGTCAGTAGAGAGGGGGTGTGTGAGTCAGCTTCCTTTCTGTTGCTACAGTAGCCCGGAAAGTGTAAGAGATCACCCAATGGGAGGGCTTTGCTGACTCGAGAGGGTGCTCGTTAAATGTTAGTTGCACAAGGTAGAGACCAAGACAGGAAAAAGTTGGAGCTCAGAGCAGGGGCCTGCTGCAGGAAGACTGCCTAGGGAGGGGTCAATCCAGTTAAGAGGAGTTAACTGCATAGTGGGGCATGGTAGGAATGGAGCAGGGGTCTGGAGACTTCTGCTGGTTAAAGTCTGGCCCTGATACTGGTTGGGGGTCGCAACTAGGGAAGGGATTGGAAGGACTGAGCTCTGGGGAATCCCAACTCTTGGCTGGGACACTAGGTTTTAACAGACACACTGGTTCCTTCTGGTTGGAGCCTGAAAACTCCCCTTACATGTGTATCCTTTGTGTGTGTGTGTATGTGTATTGTGTCTATGTGTCTCTGTGTGTACATGTCTGTGTGTTTGGTGTGCCTGTGTCTGTGTGTGTTGTGTCTACATGTGTGTGTGTATTATGTCTATGTGTCTGTGTGCTTTTCCACATGAGTGTCTGTGTGTTGTGTCTATGTATCTGTTTCTATGTGTGTACATGTCTGTGTGTGCCTGTGCCTCTGTGTTGTGTCTATGTGTGTGTTGTGTCTGTGTCTCTATGTGTTGTGTACGTGTCTGTGTTATATATATGTGTGTGTATATTATGTCTATGTGTCTGTGTGTCTCTCCATATGCCAATCCCACTCCTGAGAAGCAGGCATCTCAGGTAGATGTGGCACAGAATCTGTGATAAAGGACAGCAGCTGGCACTATAGATAGAAGCCTTGCATTGGCCCTTATTGTCTTTCACAGAAGCTTGTGAGACCATGCAGCATGCTGGGGGCTATCATTCTGATGCCCAAGTAAGCATGCTTTTCCCATGATTCTGAGTGTAGCTCTAAGGATGCTCTTCCTATGGTCTTCCCATGATGCTGTATGCAGCTCTAAGCATGCTCTTTCCACAATGCCGCATACAGCTCTAAGCACACTTTTCCCATGATTCTGAGTACAGCCCTAAGCATGCTCTTCCCATGATGCCACATACAGCTCTAAGCCTGTTCTTCCCATGATGCTTAATGCAGCTCTAAGCACGTTCTTCCCATGATTCTGAGTGCAGCTCTAAGCACACTCTTCCCACGATGGTTAGTGCAGCTCTAAGCATGCTCTGCCCATGATTCTGAGTGCAGCTCTAAGCACGCTCTGCCCATGATGGTTAGTGTAGCTCTAAGTATGCTCTTCCCATGATGCTGTATGTAGCTCTAAGCATGCTCTTCCCATGATGGTGTATGTAGCTCTAAGCATGCTCTTCCCATGATACTGAGTGCAGCTCTAAGTATGCTCTTCCCATGATGCTGTATGCAGCTCTAAGCATGCTATGCCCATGATGGTGTATGTAGCTCTAAGTATGCTCTTCCCATGATGCTGTATGCAGCTCTAAGCATGCTATGCCCATGATGGTGTATGTAGCTCTAAGCATGCTCTTCCCAGGATGCTGAGTGTAGCCCTAGGTGACAGAGGGCATGCACTCATCTTTGGAGTATGCTACAGCTGGATGGCAGCCATCTTCACTTATATATATGGGGAAACTGAGGCTCAGAAGTATTAGGAATCTGTTAGGGGTCAAAACGCCACAAAGGCCCATCTTAGGGCCTTCATGGAAGCTGACTGAGCCCTGTGCCTGGGGTGCCCCTGAGCAAGTCTGAGGGAAGCACCTCAGGCCCAGAGACCTCCTAGCTCTATATCCTGGGAAGCAACTGCCTTGAATGGCTGTTAAACAAGAGATTCTCCCATCTGACCCGATAACAGGACGGGGGGGTGGGGGGTGGGAGTTGGGGGGGAGGCTACTACTATCTGACCATGGCCTTCCTGCCCAGTGGCTGTCTGTAACAGATACCTGGATGCCCACAGAGCCAGGACCCCATTCTGTTTTGAACAGCTGGGGCTACACCATAGTTCGGGGATGAGCTCTGCTCACCCAGGGCAGGCAGAGAAGCAGCAGGGCAGTGGGGACAGGTGGTGAGGGCTACCCACTGATGCTCCTTATCCCACTGGCAGACTGAGCCTGGCCTTGCTGAAAGTGTCATCAGACAGGCTGGCTCCATGCCTGGGCTCAAGAATGACTGGTTCCCTCTGCTGTCCACTCTGGATGGAAGCAGGGATGGAGGACTCCCAAGAGCCTGACTCAACCTCCTCCAGCCACAGCAATGAGATTCAAATGGATTCAGTTAAACCGGAGATGGTCAGGAGCCTGCACCCAGCAAGGCTCAGTGACAGCAACCATTCATGATGTCAAATGTGAGAGACGCAGGGCCAGGCTGGCTCCCTGCCTGTGAACCCCAGAACCCCTAGATAGACTGCCTACCCTGCTGTCGGGGCAGGCAGGCCCCTACCTTATTTTTGGCTGGATGCCGGGAGGGAGGCTGAGCAGCCTCTTCAGCAAGAGCCTGGAGCTTGGGGCCAAGCTGGACTGAGTCCCCCTTGCTACTGGGTGGCCCCAGGCCCTTCATGGCCGCCCTGTAGGACTGGTTCCTCAGGTTGCGCCTCAGGTTCCCGGTAGTAGCCATGTCCATATCCATGTCATCCAACGAGAAGCTGGGGGCTGAGAAGAGCTGAGGATTCCGTCTTGCGGCCTCCTTGCTGAGCACAGCTGCCCCAAAGCTCTGGTGGCGGGCTGGGGACTTGGTCTTGGCCTTGCTGGCCACAGCCAGACTCTTGGGGATGAGCTGCTGGGTGCCCATCTTGAGGGCCGCGGGGCTTTGTGTGCTGAGGATGATGGGCCGAGGCTCCCCATCTTCCGGTGATGGAGGAGGCGGCAGGGGTTCTGAGGCATCAGGCTCAAAGGCAGCATTGGCTCTGGCTTTCAAGGAGCTCCGGACCATGGGGAGTCCAGGGATAGGGTTCCCATTGGCATCGAGGCGCAGCTCTGCGTGGAAGCGATACTCCAGTAGTTTCTCATCCAGAGAGCTGTCAGAATGTCTCTGGGACATGCTGGTGACAGAGGAGGCCTAGAGAGAGGCAAGCAAGAGGTGAAAGGCTGGGGGCGGGGGGCTTCTGCATGCAGCCTCCCTGGGCCCAACCCTGATCCTTGCATAATGGCTCTTCTCTGACATGAAGGACTTGGTGGGAGCAGAGAGTGGCTGGAATGAGCCTGAGGGACCACCCTGATTTCTCCAACACAACTGCTAAGTCCTGGGTAAGGTGCAACTAAGGGAAGCTCCATGGTGGGGCCCAGAAGCTACATAGACCAGGACCAGAATCCTGGCTAGGCCCCTTATTGATGTGTGGGTGTTTTGTGTATGGTTTTCCTGGAGACAATGATGGTTTCCTGAGACTGCAGCAGAAGCTGTGGATGAGACCGTGACCCTGCCTGGTTCTGCCTTCTTGCTAAGGGGTCACCTGACCCTGATAACATGAGGAAGAGCAAGCAGGATGGAGGGCAGAAAGAGAGGACACTCTCCACCTGACCGTGGCCCTCCTGCTCAGTGGTGTCCACCACGGAAGCAGCAGAGCCCGGATCCAAGTGGAGCCAGCTGCTTCTCCTTCTCCTGGCTGCCTCCCCTCTCCTGGCCAGGCAGAGTTTCCGAGGCTGGCTTCAAAGCCTCCCCTCACAAAGCGCTCTCTAATACACATTTGTACTTTCAGAAGTTGGGGGTCCCAAGGTGAACCCTGGGTCACAGTGCAGGTGAGGCAGTGGCAGGATCTTCAGACTGAGTCATAGTCTGGTGACCGACAGCCAGCGCCAACATGCAATTCCTCAGCCATTCCACCCATCCATCCCAGCAGCGCATGTATCTGAGGCCCATCTCTGACTTCTTTACCCTTAGCATTGTCTCCCCCAGCCCCCATCTGCCACCATCGCCCATCAATAGCAGGCAGCCCTGAGCGGTGGTTTCTAGAATGTTCTATCTCCTCCTACAGCATTAGCATTTTCTGTTCCCTTGGTACAACACAGTCTAAGGCTGAGCTTTGGCTAAGAGGAAGGAGTGACCCTCCCAGGCAGGGAATCCCACTGGCCTGAGAGACTGAGGTGAACAGACCTATGGCTTGGATACAGCAGGAGCCAGCATAAAGGCTGGTGTGGAAGAAACACCGTGTGGGGACCAGTCAGCAACCCTGAACAATCTGCTAAGGGTCAACTGTCCACTGCCCTACCACTTACCTCCGTGACTGGGGGGTCCTCCACACTGTCAGGAGCTGCCCTGTTGGGGGCCTGGAAACCTGGGGTCCTCAATGATTAAAGATGCTACCGCTCAGTTTCAATCTTCAAATCTGCAAAATGGGCTCAGTAAGAACAATGCCCTCACCTGAGGACATCCTAACAGGTTCCTAAATGACGTGCAGAGTCCATTCAAACATCCCAACTGGCTGCGAAGGGCCATAAAGCGGCAGCCCAGGCTTTTCTGAACCAAACAGAATCCATCTCTGGCATCTGACGCTGCACTGATAAGACAGGCCAGCACTCAAGAGATGCTATAGGACCCTAATGTAAAGTTTCCAGGGGGAAACTTCCTCTTGAAAAAAAAAATTCCCTTTATTTTTTTCTAAAAACAAAGGAGCCAACATAGAGGAAGCCTTTTTATGCTCAGATCTCTGTATAGGTTGAAATGACTTGAACCTCAGGCCCTAGAGACACCCCATAAAACCTCGGCACCAAAGAGGCTAGAGCAGGAGGCTCTTAAGTTCGAGGCCAGCCTGGGTCACATACACAGTGAGACCATCTCATCAAAAGCCAACGACTCCGAGTCCCAATTGATGAGAAAGAGTCTCGGTTAAAGGACCCCATGTCACTTGCCTACGTCAGGGGTGTGTCCCAGGGTCAGTTCTCAGGCTGTGGTACCTACCTGCCCTGCCTGACAGACAGACTGAACTGGACGGGAAGGGACAGCTACCCTTAGGGTTACCGGAGTCTGGGTGGGGACCAGGGCCTCAGGAACTGGTGGCTCTCTGACCTTCAGGAAGCTCATAGCCCCCATCCTGGAGCTCCAGGCAGGTCACACAGCTCCTTCCTACCCCACATTCCAGACCCCAGAATGGTGCCAAAACTGCCTATAAGCCCCTCCTTGAAGGGGACAGGGCGGGACTGGCCACACTGCTCACACTGAGCTACACTGCTATACCAAGTGCGAGCACCCAGGAAGCTCACCTCCAGAAGCCCTGGGCTCTTCTGGCACTTAGCTCTTGGCTAAAATTATCCCAAGACGTTGAGTGTGGCTGAGCCTAGCTGGCCCCAGGGAGGGGCAGGCTGGGGCCTAGTACCCCAAGGGAGGGTACATTCCTAAGGACATTCCAAACTGTGGCTGGGGATGATAGCAGTCACAGTCACACCAGGCCTCCCCCGAAGCTGGCATCTGTCACACAGATGTGGTGTGGGGCCCCATGCCCTTAATTAATTAATTTGTCTGGTTTATCTAAGCCTGGAGAGGTTAGTTTAGTTGTCGTCTGATGGCCTAGAACAGACTCCTCACCAATCCATTTACACAGGGATCATTTCAATCAGAAAGAACAGACCACACGGAAGGGCCCGGTGTCATTAGTCTGCCTCCGCTCCTACCAGCAAACATCCATCCCTTCTGAGCTTAGGCTTGCAAGATAGCACGGCCCCTAGCAGGCGGTGGCCTCGCCCAGCAGAGGGCAAAGTCCATTGCAGGGCCAGAAGGTGCCCAAAGGGACCCTGTCGGTTGAGCCATTCTGGGAGTGGCTTTTGCTTCCAGGCTGGCACCACACCCACACGCCTGGCAAACAGCCTGCCTGGGACCCCAGAGAGCAGGGTGATGACTTCGGGTACCCGTCCTCCTGTCAAACAGCACTGCAATGCCTGCTGGACACATCCGGAAGCTGCCCAGTCCCCAGGGAGCTCTTCTGATCTCCACTGTCTGGAGGGGGCTGGGCTGCACAGCCATAGGTAGCATAGCTGCAGGGCTCCAAGCTCAGGGGAATGCGAGGCAAATCTGCTTGTTAATCATTTCTACATTGTTAATTTTGGTTTGTTTGTGACTGGGTCTTACTAGACCTCCCAGCTTGGTCTTGAATCCACTCTGCAGCCCAGGCAGCTCTTGAATCTGTGATCCTACTGTTTGAACCTCCCAAGTGCCTGGCCACTCCTCGTCTTTCTTGTCTTGTCTTTCCTCAGTCTGGTCTCTCAGACATGGAACTTTACAAAAGCTACTTTGGCTTCTGCTGTTGATGGGCGGCCCATGGGACCCAAGGGGATCGTAGACTCCTTGCTCCAGCCCATGTCTCCACGGGGTAGCCTTTCCTCTAGACTGGCCGGCTTCTCATCTTGGTTCACTAAGATACTGGCACAGGGGGGCCTCAGATTCTCCTAGTGGGCTCCAGGGAATATCAACCGTGGCCATCCACCAACAGCCAGACGTAAGGCCTTGCAGGCTCCTTATGGGCCACAGATATGCCTTCTCCGTATCCAAGGCACCCCAGGCTCACAGGATAGGGGTCATGGAAGCACCCCCAAAGTCACCTTCTATAGTTACCTGGCTACTCTCTCCCTAAGTCTGAGCTTTTGGGATGCAGGGACAGTTTCTTCCAAGTAACTCCACAAACATCGGGGCTCAATTCCCAAACTGATGCTGGTACTTTCTCTGTCCTGGGCCTACCTCATGTCTCACGGAAGGGGCGCTGGTGCTCTGTTGAGAACCAACTTGCCCAGAGGTTCTGATTAAAATGAGCAGAAATTGGGTCAGAGCCACTCAGCAGATCCACATGCCATAGTGAAGGTGACTCTTAGCTCTTTCTGCTCACAGTAGGCTGGAAATGGTCCCATGTTTGAGGCCTTAGAACCTATAGCCCATGTTCTCTTTGCCACACTAAATAAAGCTCACTGGGAACAAATCCTGGGGGCACACAGGGCACAGAACCATGAGGCAGGATCCCACTAGAGCCAGTGAGATCTTGACAGATATCTCTGTGGGTGTGGTCCTGGATAAATGGGTCTCTCTGCATCTGGCTCTCTGTCCCCCTCCCCTTTCAGGCAGATCGCTTCCCACAAATCTTGTGGGGTACCTATGCTGCCTTCTAGTCCCCTAAGCCTGATTTCTTCCTAGCCTGCGCCTGTTGCAGCTGGTTACAGCTGGTCATAGGGACCCAAACCATCCTGAACCTGAGACTTTAAGCCCTGCTGGAGGCCCTCCATCATCAGCTCTGTGTCTGGGCCATCTCTGCCTGGCAGGATCTGCCTCAGCCAACCCACAATGGTGGCCTTGTACATGGGTGACCCTGCCTGGCTGAGCAGGAGACTTGGAGTCCAAATTTGTTTGTAACTCATACCAGCAAGCTCCATTTGTTAGGTGTGTGCTGCCTGGTGAGGGAGCTGAGCTCAGAGGATCTCATCTGAGAGCAGTTTTACCCACCTGGAGACAACTTAGTAACAGTTGAAGACATTGTTGATCACACCCACCTGCATTCTGAGCACCAGGAGCCGCAGGGCACAAAGCAGCCTGTAACAGCCAACTGGATCATAGCTAGCAGCTCTTCACCTACCTAGTGCATCCAGTCTTAACCCAATCACCCACCTATCACTCCTGCACGTTCAATGAGCCCAAGCATCCCAAGAGCAGGGCAGGCTTCCCTAAAGAAGCATAAGCTGGGGGCAGCCAGAGTCCTGACCTGACGGGAGCCTAGGGCCAGGCCTCCACAGTCCAGCTCACCAGCTGAAAAAAACTGGCCCACAGAAGACACCCTCTAGCAGGCTATGACTTCAGCCCCTCCCCTAACATCTTCTCTGGCAGGCAGTGAGAAGCCCAGGGAAAGCGACCTGCCTGGGTCAAGCCCTAGCTGGTGAGAGAGCACAGGGGGAGGAGCCAAGCTCTGAGGCCCTATCTTGACCTAGATGGTTGTCCTCAAACCAGGAACTGGATGCGGATGACGGGATTCTGGACTCAGGATGCTACGGAGGGGCAGTCACCTGAGCAGGCTGTCACAGAGAATGAGTGAGCTACTTACGGCAATGGCAGGATGGATCTGGAAACCAAAACCAAAACCAAACATCCAGACCAGGTGGTCAAACAGAAAGGCAGCCACCAACTCCCGCGGAGCACAACCACCTGTCTGTCTGCAGAGACAAGCTACTATGGGAACTTCAAGCAGCTGCCTCACCTCTGGACTCAGCTTCCTTACATGGGGGTTGAAGAGTGGTGGGCCCTGTGGGAGGTGTCACACTGGAGACAACCTCCTGGAATAACTCTTAACACTAACAAGTTTCTTGCTACTAGGCTGGAGAGATGACTCAACAGAAAAGAGCTCCAACTGCTCTTGCAGAAGCCCTGGGTTCAAGTCCCAGCACCCACATGCTAGCTTATAACTATCTGTAACTCCTCATAACCCCTGGGGGAATCCAATGACCTCTTAGACTTCCATGGGCACCAGGCATGCCTGTGGTGTACATACATACATACATACATACAGGCACAACACTTAAATACATACAATAAATATATCTTTAAAAACAAACCAACTAACCAGGGGTTTCTGGCTTTAGGTGCTTGGAGAAGGGAGTGGCAGGGAACCTCTACCTAGCTCTCTCCACCCTGTTCTCTGGCTGAGTCTTTACTTTTCTTTTCTGTCTTTCTTTTCTGTTTTGTTTTGTTTTGTTTTGTTTCGAGACAGGGTTTCTCTGTATAGCCCTGGCTGTCCTGGAACTCACTTTGTAGACCAGGCTGGCTTCGAACTCAGAAATCCGCCTGCCTCTGCCTCCCAAGTGCTGGGATTAAAGGCGTGCGCCGCCACGCCCAGCTGAGTCTTTATTTTTCAAAGCCCTGAGACCCTTCTCTCTACCAGGCCGTGCTGTGAGCGCATGGTCCAAGGCTTCTCTCTGGACCATGGGCAGAAAGAAGGGTCTGTCCCCAGAAGGGAACACAGCAAAGGTGCATTCAATCAATGAACTCTAATGGATAAACAGAGGCCCCGAGGCCCGAGGCCCAAGGCCCAAGGCCGGGAGGCTGAAGCAGCTTGCCTGAATCCACAAACAGCAACTTTCAAGCTCGGTGCCCACACACCTGGATAGGGAGCCAGTGCTATCAGCACATACTGTCATGCAGTCATGAATGGCCCCACACAGTACCTGGGACCCTGTAGCTGGTCACTCAAGTGAAAAAGTCACCCAAGCATCTACTTAGGAGCTACCAGCTCCTGTCTGGGCTCCAGGCATGATGTGGAGGCCGCTAAGATCTCATCTTGGTGGCTATCAACTCAGATCCCGGCCCCTGGGACCAGGCCCATGCCCAAGTTCATCTTTCTCGCTCAACCTCAAAATAGATCTCTGCTCCTTATTTACAGATATGGAAACCAAGGTAGTGGGTTGGAGACAGGTGGCCATCACCGTCCAGTCTATTAAGTGGCACCCTCTGCTTTCCGGGACAGCCCCCCTCCCTCTGGAAGACACTACGGAGCCTGGCTAGAGGACTAGACACCAAAGCCACCAAGGTGGGATAAGGGCACGAGGGGGTCAGGCCACTCATTCTTGGAGCCTATCTAAACAGATCGTCTTACTAGCTCCCGGAAGAGTCACTTCCAGCCCCCCTCCCCCGGACTTCCCAGGAGCCTCTGCGTTCAAGTGTCTAACCAGGTCCACTGCAAAGTGTCCCTTGGACTGTGGCTCAGGGCAGCTAGGCTCTAGATCCCCGGCTTTCAGCCCAAGCGAGAGGGAGGAGCGCGATGAAGTCGCCGAGGTCCGGAGGGGCGGGAGCGGAGTGGAGCAGAGGTGCTCCGGGCGCCCCAGGTGGTCTTCCCCTTGGCTGACTCTCCAGTCCCAGGCTCACCTGTGCGCGCAGCCGAGGGTCGGTCGGGCGGGTGTAGCCTGCAGTGCCGCTGGGTCCTGCGTCCCGGGGCCGGCCGGTCCCGCCCTCTCTACTTCCTGCGCGGTGGGCGGTCGGGCAAGCGATCGGGCGGAGCCGAGGCCAGGTGGGCTCCGCCAGCGGCTGCGCGGCCGGAGGGCGGAACGCGCCCTGGACACCTGCTGCACCGCCGCCGCCTCACCTGGCCGCGCCGGCTGCGTCACCGCTCTACCTGGGTCCGCCTGCGTTCACGTGACCCGTCTGGTGGTTCGGGCGGGAGTCCGCCCTCGGGTACTGTCCACCCTCCCTCCCGCTCCGACGCCCGCTTCCTTCTGTGCCTCACTCCCAGCTCCGCCGCCTCCTCCAGGAAGCCTTCTGAGAAATCCCGGGCCTGCGGGAACCTGTTTGTTGAAAGAAAGCCCCACCCTCTGCATTCTTTGCAGCTGGCTGCTTCAGGGCAGCCCTGGCCAGGATCTCCCAGAACACTTTTCATGGTTTAACCTATCCACCACCACCTCATTTTACTGAGAACTCTGAAGGCTGGAAATTCTGCTAGCCACACAGATCTGGCTGCCAGTCTCCAGAGCTCAGGAAAACAAGCTACCAAGCTATGTACCACTACATAGCTACCAAGTCTATATAGAGTCCTCGAGAATGAGGAGGTAACAACGACCCCCATGTGGGCTTTAGGGATCAGGCTCCTCTTGTGGGGAAGGATGGGGGTCTGCACCATTGCCCTCCAAAGTGCTATCAAACCTGAGATCCCAAGAGTGGCTCTGATCAAGGAGAGAGGAGGCGGGCAGGCAAGAGGCACAGTGAATGTAAGAGCCAGGAAACAGAGGGAACACGTCCAGGAGGGTAGCCTGAGGCAGAGGGACAGAGAACACAGAGCAGGGTGGTTTGGATGCAGAGGCTGGAAGTACCCAGTTCCCATCGCAGAGCTGGGTCCTCTTAGAGGCAGAGTGGTCAGGACTGGGCTGACCTGGCCCTGACCATCCTGACTCTGCCGGGTATGTTCAGTCCAGACTCACCTCCCCCAGGCTGTCCGTGGTTCCCGGGAGCTGGGGTTATAGGCAGACACCATTACAGCTGGCTTTTTTTTTTCCTTGATGATGCAACATTGGATTCAGATGGTTTGATATTCCCAAGACACCTCAGGGCATGGCCATCAGAGCAGAACCTCAACCACGCCAGGACAAGAAGTGTATCTGTTAAAACAGCCGCCTCTTACTGTGGCTTGCTCTGCCTGGCTCACCAGGCTGTGCGTGACAGGGACATGACCTGGGTGTAACCCGAGGTCCTGAGATGCAGTCAGTACTAGTCCCCATCCTGACCCACCTCTGTCATCTGTTTTTCAGGAAAGAGCTGTGACCTCACACCATGGCCCTCACACACAGCTCATGCAGTGCAGCCCCGGAGCTTGCTTCCCCGAGGACGACATCTCTGACAGAGGTGATGCCAGAGCCTCTGGGTTGGCACTTTCTTGGCCAACAGTGTGGGGTTGTGTGCCCTGGTGACACTCCTGCCCAGCTACTGCCTGTGCCCTGTCTTCCTATGCTTCCAACTTCAGCCCTGAAGCTGGGTGGTTTGGTTGTGCCATCCTCTGCTCTTTCCGGTGTGATATCTTCTGGGCAGGGCATGAGTTGGCCACAGGGCCAGGCCCAAATGGACGTCAGTCACACTAGAGGGAGGAGAGGAGCTCAGTCAGAGTGACCTGTGGACTGAGACCTGGGACCCAGAACTCTCTGGGTCTCAGCTGGTGACCGGCTAGACTGCTCCTGGGAAAAGCGACTCGTTGCTGACGCCTTGAGGCCACTGTGTGGTATTGCACCTCACCAAGCCCAAACTCACTTTGCAGCAAGATCTGGCGTGTGTGTCAGCTCTTGCTTGGCACGGTTTCATCACGGCCCTCCCCCTTAGTATCTGATTCCTAAAGAATTAAAAAGACTCTGGGCAGTGGTGGCGCACGCCTTTAATCCCAGCACTTGGGAGGCAGAGGCAGGTGGATCTCTGAGTTCGAGGTCTACAGAGTGAGTTCCAGGACAGCCTGGACAACCTGGTCTACAGAATGAGTTCCAGGACAGTCAGAGCTACACAGAGAAACCCTGTCTCAAGAGTTAAAAGTCGAGGTGGGGGGGGGATCCCTCAAACACAAGACAGTTAATATCAGGGAAAAACTGCAGACTCTGCAGGCAGAATCAACAGATGAAAAACACCCCACCTTTTTTTTTCTAGGAGCAGGGTCTCACTGTGTGAAATTATTATGCATACCTAGTTGGCTTAAACTCAGAGAGATATGGCTGCTTCTGCTTCAAAAGTGCTGGAACAAAAGGTATCAGCACCATGCCTGACAGAAATGCAAGGTAGGGACAAAGAAAGACACCCCCCCCCCCCCGCAAAACAGACCAGGGGAGCAGAAATGCATGTAGCAAGCCACACACAGAGAAAGACAGACTGGGGGTGTGGGACTCAGATGTCAGAGTCTCACCTTCTCCTGGAGGACTATTGGTTTTTAAGGGTGTACTAGGCTGGAATTGGGGACACCTTTCTCTCTTTAGGAAAAGCGTTGCATGCCTCTGTCTCAAGCTGCCAGGCCTTCTGTTTCAGGTCAGGAGGGCAAGGAAGAAGCCTGAAACCCTTTTTCTCTGTGCCTATCCCTGTCTGTCTGTCTGCCAGGGATCTAACTCCTAGTCCCTACTTTGTCCTATCATTTAGCTCTAAGACCCATAACTGGTGGAAGGTAGTGAGCTACATTTACCCCTCTTTACCCTCGTGAAGGGTGCTGGGTCAAAGCCTGCACAGAAACCATATCTACAAGATGAGATGAGCCCAGGTATGTGTGCATGCACACGTCCGTGTTAGCATTCCTTCTGAGCTCTGCCCCACAGTTACCTGGCAACAGCCAGGTATGCCTGACTCAGCATAAAAGGGGCTGCTCAACCCTCCTCTCTCTCTTACTCTTACCCTCTTCTCTCTCTATCCAGTCTCTCCCCATTCCCCTCCCCACATCCACGTGTTCATGGCTGGCCTCTAATCCTCTTCTCTTTTTCTTTCTCACTCTCTCTCTCTTTCTCTTTCTCTGTTTCTACTCCCTCAACTCCCCTCCCCATGCCATAAATAAACTCTATTCCATACTACTATATCCATCCTATGGCTGGTACTTCAGCAGGGAAGGGATGTCTCAGCATGGGCCTGCAGAGGCACCCCTCCACCGCACCATACCTCTCTCTACAAACATATTTTTCTGTTTCTTTCTTTCTTTTTCTTTTTCTTTTTTTTTTTTTTACAAAACACAACAGTCTGAGTCCAGGCATGTGTGTGCGTGCATGTGTATCTGGAGTCCAGGTGTCTGTGTTTGCTTGCACTTGTGTCTGAGTGAGTCCAGGTATACATGTGGATGCATGTGTGTCTGAGCCCAGGGCCCTATGCATGCTAAAGGCTCAGCTGCCGAGCTGTACCCAGCTCTGTGCAGGAATCTAATGAAATAAAAAGAGCAAGCTAAAGTGTAGTGAAGAAGCCAAAGGGAGATGGCATTGGACTGTGTGACCTGTGTGACTGGAGACTCGGGAAGGGCAAGCAGGATGAGGACACGGTGCTTCGTCCAGTCATCGTCAGAGAGCCTTCCTCCAACAGCAGATGCAAGTGGATGCAGAGATCCACAGCCAGACATTACACGGGGAGATTGAAGGTCTCCATAGGGTCCCTCCCTCCCTCCGAGCTCGGAAGTCCTGTGAGAGAGAGGGGTAAAGACTGAACACCAGGAGAACAGGGCCCACCGAGTCAGCTGAGCAACGCTCACAAGGCTCACAGAGAATGAAGCTGCAAGCGCAGAGCCTGCAGGAGTCTGCACCAGGCCCTCTGTGTAGGCCTTCTGGCTGTTTAGCTAGGTGTTTCTGCGGGGCTTCTGTGAGAGCTGGCGTGTCCTCTGCTTGCTCTCAGGGCTCTTTTCCTCCTGTTGGGTTGTCTTGTCCAGCTTCAGTGTGAGGGCTTTTGCCTTGTCTAATTGGAGGTTGTTTTGTGTGTTTGGTTGTTGTCTCCTGGAGGCCTGCTCTTTTCTGAAGGGAGCTTAGTTAGGGCTTTCAAGACAGGGTTTCTCTGTGTAGCACTGGCTGTCCTGGAACTCACTCTGTAGACCAGGCTGGCCTCGAACTCAAAAATTCTCCTGCCTCTGCCTCCCAAGTGCTGGGATTAAAGGAGTGCACCACCACGCCCGGCTCCAAGGCAACTCTTATAAGGACAACATTTAATTGTGGCTGGCTTGCAGATTCAGAGGTTCAATCCATTAATATCAAGGTGGGAGCATGGCAGCATCTAGGCAGGCGTGGTGCAGAAGGGGTTGAGAGTTCTATATCTTCATGTAAAGGCCACTAGGAGCCTGGCTCCTACTTGGTTAGGAGGAGATTCACATTGCCCGTCCCCACAGTGACACACCTACTCCAACAAGGCCACACCCACTCCAACAAGGCCACACCTCCTACTAGTGCCACTCGCTGGGCTAAGTGAATACAAACCATCACATTCCACTCCCTGGTCCCCCATAGGCTTATTCAAACACATAAATCTATGGGGGACATACCTAAACATAGTATAATAAAAAAGTACACTTAGCCCCACTTTCAAAGCTCCATACTCTATAGAAGTCTCAACGATGTTAAAAATCCAAAGTTCAAAGTCTCTTCTGAGATACATCTAATCAATCGCTTCACTGTGATCCCCAAAGCAAGACAGGAAACCAGCTGGGCAAACTCCAAACTCTGCCTCTCCATGTCTGATAACAAAGCGGTCTTCAGATCTCCACTCCTTTCTCATCTTTGTTGACTGCCACCAACTGCTTTCTCCTGGGCTGGTTCCACTCCCTGTTAGCAGCTTTCCTCAGCAGATAGCCCATGGCTCTGACATCTCAAACATCTTAGGTTCTCCAAGTCAACTTCAGATTCACAGCTTCCTGTTCCAATGTCTCAGATCCACACATGGTCTTCTGGCCTTGGGTCACTTCTCCAGCTCTGCCCTCTGTAGCACTCTAGGCTCTAGTTGACTCTACTCCATTGCTGCTGCTGTTCTTGGTGATCAGCCCATGGTACTGGCATCTCCAATACACTGGGGTCTTACAATGAAACTAGGCTTCACCAATAGCCTCTCAAAGGCTCTCTTCATGGTGCCTAACCTCAGCTCCTTTGCATGACCCCTTCAGTTCTGGGCCATCATCTGCAACTGAGGCTGCACCTTCACCAATAGCCTTTCCTGGCTGCTTACAGTGCCAAGGTTCAGCTGGTGCTCATGACCCCTTCATGCCTTCAAAACGAGTACCACCTGGGTGGTTCTTACACATTATCAAGTCCAGCTGCAGCACAAGGTACAACCTTGGTTATCTCTGGAACATAGCTTCTTTGTGCTCTCAGAAAACACTGCCCAGAACATTCCACCCCAGTGATTCTGGTCTCTTCTTAATCACCACTAATTTCTTAGCTCCAGCTAATCAGGATCAATTGTCCCAGTAGTCTATTCTATTCTATTCTTGACTCTAAAGCCAAAGCCATGTGCCCAAAGCTGCCCAGTTTTGCTACTTGGTGGGGCTGGAACATGCCCTTCTTGTTCTATTACATTATCACCAGCTTTCTGTTTTCCAACTCCTTCACTGCCTAAGCTTGGCTGTCCTGGAACTTGCTCTGTAGATTAACCTTGAACTCAGAGATTTGCATGGCTCTATCTCCTGAATATTGGATTAAAGATGTGTACCACCAAGTCTGGATTTAAGCTTTTCTTCACCTAGAAATGTGGTGTCCCTTTTCCACCAACATAGTTGGTGCCAAGACCGGAGACGTGCCGCACCCAATGGCATCCATTGTGTTGTTAACTAGGCTAAGAGAGCCCAGTACCCCTGCAGCCAGGTTCTGCAAGTCTCCTAGGTCACCCGGCTCCGCCCAGCTTACCAGAGGCCCACCTACGACCAGCCCACCTGCGCAACCTGAGAGATGTCACGAGACTTCAGGGTTCCCGCCAAACTCCACAACGCCTGCCCAGAAGACTGGGGGCGGGGTTTCCCTTCCTTTATCCCCAAATGCTTGTCCACCATTAAAGAGTCGTTCTAAGCAGAAGCAACCATGTAGCCTCAGAGTTCTTCTTTCTTCCCCCACTCCCTTAGTTTCATTTCAGCTTCGGGCCAATCCTCCAGGAACCCAGTCCACTGCGGGCAGTGGACCCCAGCATTTCTGGCGCCCGCCAATCCTCCAGGAACCCAGTCCACTGCAGGCAGTGGACCCCAACATAGAACCTGCTCTGTTCCAGGCTGGCCTTGAACTCAGAGAGCTGCTTGTCTTTGCCTCCTGGGATTAAAGGATCATATTAACGCGCCTGGACCTAAATTTAGCTGGGTAGGATTTTGCCCCAAGGTCACCACTCCCTTAATTCAATTTAATATCCTTGAGGATAGGATTCAGCTCCATTTCACTTCTTGGTGCCCCTTTAATGCTCGAACCATATAGTTTATATTTTTCCTTTCTCAGCTTGCTACACCTGCTTAAAACACTCTTCATGAGACTTAACCAGAGAACAAAGTCTATGATGGGCATTTCTGAGACTTCCTTTGTCAATGCAATTAATCTGAGTCTCTTCACCTTAGCCTCAGGCAAGACTCTTAGACAAAGGCAAAAACCAGCCACATTCTTTACCAAAATTCCACAAAAATAGTCTCTAGGCCACATACTGAAATTCTTCCCCACTGAAACCTCTTGGGCCATGTCTGCACATTTCAAATCACTCTCAGTAACAAAGTCTTCCATATTCTTACTAGGATAGCCCATTAAGTCCCATTTAAAGCATTCCACTGCTTTTCAAATCCAAAGTCCCCAAATCTACATTCTTCCAAACAAAAGCTTGGTCAGGCCTATCACAGCATACCCTAGTCCCTGGTACCAATTTCTGTCTCAGGTTTTTACTGCTGTGAACAGACACCATGACCAAGTCAAGTCTTATAAGAATAACATTTAATTGGGGCTGGCTTAAAGGTTCAGAGGTTCAGTTATCATCAAGGTGGGAGCATGGCAGCATCTAGACTGGCATGGTGCAGAGGGGTTGAGAGTTCTATATCTTCATGTAAAGATTGCTAGGAGAGTACTGTCTTCCAGACAGCTAGAATGAGGGTCTCAAAGCCACACCCATGGTGACATGCCTACTCCAACAAGGCCATATCTCCAAAGAGTGACACTCCCTGGGCCATGCATTTATAAACCATTACAGGAGGTAGAATGGGAGTGGCTTGAGGGGAGAGGGAAGGTGAGGGGAGAGGGAAGGGGAAGGGAGAGCTGGGAGGAGTGGAGGGAGGTAAAACTGTGATCGGTAAGTATTGTATGAAAGAATACATTTTCAATAAAAAATGAGAAAAAAATCAAAATATTGTGCCTGGAGAAATGGCTCAGCGATTAAGATCACTTGCTACTCTTCCAGAGGATCTGAATTTGGTTCCCAGCACCAATGTCAGGGTGTCTGTAATGTCAGTTTGAAGAGATCCAATCTCCTCTGGTTCCCGAGGATACCTGCTCACATGCAACATACACCCACACACCCACACACATAAATACAAATAAAAACATCTTCTAAAACCTTTAAATTACAGTTGCATTAGTTACTGTCCTCATTGCTGGACAAAATGCCCAACAAAAGCAACTTCAGGAATGGGGGACCTACTTTGGCTCACAGTTTCGGGGGGCAGTTTGTCATGGTAGAGAAGTCATGGGGGGGGGCGAGGCAGCTTCACATAACAGCCACGGTCACAAAGCAGAGAGCAATGAATGCTGGTCCTCAGCTCCCTTTCTCCTTTATGTAGGTTGATCCCAGTCAAGTGGTCTTCCTAACCAACCCCCCTTCCCCAGTCTAGAAACACACATTCGCGGGCAGGCCTGCCTCTAAGTGCTTTGGGCTCTTCCAAGTGACGACATCCATCATTACAACAGTAAAGATCACAGATCCTCCAATCAGAGAGCCTCAGAACAGCAGATGTTCAAGGCAAAGCATGCTGGATAGACGATAAAAAACAGGCTGAGTCTTTAGGGATAGAGAAAAACTCAACCTGGTGTCAGAGTCTGCACACCAAGGTCAGGAGAGACACCTCTCACGCACAAAAGAACAATCCTGTTGACCAAGATGTCTCTTTCCATTGAAAATTTCCTTCAAAAAATGAGAAGAGAATAATGATATTTTTAAGACAGAAGCTGAGAGAAGTTATTGCAACACACCCACTGTGCAAGAGATGTTGGGAGTATTTTCAGACTAAAGGAGAGATGATAGATACCCCACAGAATCTCAGATCTGAACCAGGGATAGAAGCCCACTAGGTAACATAAGCATGTTTATAAATGTTAAGAAATATTTTTTTTTCTTGTGCTTTAAATTGTTTTTGAAGAATGGTTTTAAAAACAAAAATAATGGTATTTTTAAACATAAATAAATAATATTAATTTTAAAAGCAAAAACAACTCTGGTATCTGGGAATCACAACAAAAGCTCAAACACAAGAGAGGGCCTGTCCTGATTGAGGGCCTGCCCCGACTTCCCTGGACTGTAATCTGTAAAAGGAAATAAACTCTTCATTCCCCAAGATGCTTTTGGTCACACAGTGTCTTATCAGAGCAATAGAAATCCCAACCAAGACAGGGACCACGACCCATGGCTCCTCCAAGGAAATGCTTAGTTTCAAATGCTTGTGTTTGAAAAATAAGGCATGGGGCTGGTGAGATGGCTCAGCGGGTAAGAGCACCTGACTGCTCTTCCGAACGTGATAAGTTCAAATCCCAGCATCCACATGGTGGCTCACAACCATCCGTAACGAGATCTGGCGCCCTCTTCTGGAGTGTCTGAAGACAGCTACAGTGTACTTACATATAATAAATAAAATAAATCTTTTAAAAAAAAGAAAAGAAAGAAAAATAAGGCATGTTTTAAATCTACACATTTATCTTCAAATATTTTAAAAAATTAACACAGATTAAAATTAAAATAGAAGAAATAAAAGAATAGATTATCAGAAGCTAGTATGATAGGAAATTTGTCTGTAACATAAAAATCAACAAACTGCAGAGATATTATTTGAAAAGCTCAATAGAGTTGATATCCCTAGACTTCTCAAAAAGACAGGAGGGAGGGCCGGGTGTGGTGGTGCATGCCTTTAATCCCAGCACTCTGGAGGCAGAGGCAGGTGGATTTCTGAGTTCGAGTCCAGCCTGGTCTACAGAGTGAGTTCCAGGACAGCCAGGGCTACACAGAAACCCTGTCTCAAAAAAACAAAAACAACAACAACAACAACAACAACAACAGACAGGAGGGAGAGAGAGAGTGAGTCATCACTACAGATCTTACAGACAGTCAAGAAGATTCAACAGCTTATAGAAAACAGCCAAGCCCCTGTAAAGTGCTATTCATCAAACTGGGCACAAGCACAAATAGATTATCTAAATGGAATTGTATCTATTGAAGAATTAGAGTTAAAGGTTAAGTCGCATTTATTTGTTTACTTAGTGTAGGGGACATACATGTCATTGGGCATACTGTGGGAGTGAGTTCTTTCCATCAGCCATGTTGGTCCTATGGCTCCAACTCAGTTGTTAAGTTTGGCAGCAAGCACCTCTACTCAAAGAGCGAAGAAACAAACACAATTTCTGAAGAGACCTCCAGGCCCTGAAGACCTTGCTGATGGACTCAGCTTAACATCGGATCCAAGGGAAGAGCTAATATTCACCTTATGCAGAATGTATCAAGGACTCCAGGAAGCAGATGTTACACTTCATGTATCTACTGTTACCCTAAAGGCAATTCTAACCACATCATGAAAACGCCCATAGAACTGTAGGCTAAAATATTACATGAACATAGAGACTTTTACAAAATATTAACGAGTCAAATCTGGTCGTGTATGTGGTAGATGATAATCATAATTCTGGCTTTGTTTTTCAAATGCAAGTGTAGTTTGATGTTTAAAAATCAACATCATTCACCATATTCCCAACAAAGGAGACTAGTTGTGAGCTATTTTGCATAGGTGGAGAAAAGGCATTTGATATAGCCCAGCAACTGTTAATAATGAAAATCTCAGTGATATGTAAACAGAAGGGAATTCTGATGAGGGTGGGCATAGATAACATCAAATAATGATGAACAACATTCTTAGGCTCTAGCAAGACCAAGCCTGCCACTGCACATCAAGCCAAGGACTGTCCCTGTGGGACCAGCTGAAGTCCCCTCACCCCACCACCCGGCCCTGGGCCAGATCCAGTCCACAAGCTCTCACTCTGTCCTCAGCTCTTCTGCGGCTCCCAGCAGCTCCTGGATGTCCCAGAGCCTGAGAACCAGATGGCTTCAGTCTCATCGCAGGCCGGGGGACTCCTGAAATCAGCGCTGGCTGTCTGGAGACTAAGACTGAGCTTCCCCACCCCAGGAGCGGTGTCCTGGGACTTCCTTATGGCTGGAGACAGCGTGGGGTGAGTGCTCCCCGTGTCCTGTGGTGGCAGCTCAGACACTCAGGACAGACTCCCATGCTACAGAGGAAAGCCAATCTGTGCAGCTGTGATGGGAAGCATCTGTCCATCGATTGATCTAGCAGTTGTGACTCCCATTATTTACCCAACGGTGTTGGAAACGTCCACCCATGTAAAACCCCGTTCTCAAGGGTTTATATTATCATTATTTATAATTGCCTACATGGGAGGCAGCCAAGGTGTCCTTCAACAGGTGGGAGGCTGAGTAAACTGTGGAATATCATTCAGTGTTCAAAAGATATGCATTGCCAATCTATGAGAAAATACCAGGGAATCTTAAGTGTGTGCTGCTAAGTGCAAGAGGCCAGGCTGCTTGGCTGCATGCTGTGTAAACAGAAGACTGTGATGACCTGAAAAGGTGGAATTATAGAGGAAAATGAAAAGGCCAGTGTTGCTAGAGATTATGGAGAAGAATTGCTATAATGTTCCTAGAAAGCATGGCCCTGAGACAGTTGTCAGAGTCCACAGGCCTTACATTAGCAGCAGAACCACACAGTAGGTACAGGTGACATTGTGGCATTTGTCCATGTTTGTAACAAACTAGTCACTGATAGGTCTTAGGTTCATCCTGGGGACTGCTCAGGGACCTGGGTATGAGCTAAACCTCTCCTATTTCTGAGCAACTTTGTTGTGAGCCTAAAATGACTCTAAAAATATTAATTCCTGGGTCTGGAGAGATGGCACAGTGTTTAAGAGCACTTGTTCTTGCAGAGGACCTGAGTTCAATTCATAGCACTGCAGAGCTTTGGAGTCATGCACACAGTACAGTGCACTGCAGAGCCTGAGGTCATGGTCATGCACACATACCACACTGCACGGCAGAGCTTTGGGGTCATGCACACACAGCACACTGCACAACAGAGCCTGAGGTCATGGTCATGCACACATAGCACACTGCACTACAGAGCCTGAGGTCATGGTCATGCACACACAGCACATTGCACTACAGAGCCTGAGGTCATGGTCATGCACACATCGCACACTGCACTACAGAGCCTGAGATCATGCACACACAGCACACTGCACTGCAGAGACTGGGGTCATGCACACACAGCACACTGCACTGCAGAGCCTGGGGTCATGAACACACAGCACACTGCACTGCAGAGCCTGGGGTCATGCACACACAGTATAGTGCACTGCAGAGCCTGGGATCATGCACACACAGCACACTGCACTGTAGAGCCTGGGGTCATGCACACACAGCACACTGCACTACAGAGCCTAAGGTCATGGTCATGCATACACAGCACACTATACACTGCAGAGTTTTGGCTGAAATTTTTGCATTGAAAACCCTGATCCCACTCTGCCACCTCTGTTTCTGTAACCTGGTTTCCTGGGGTGGGAGTTAGGCATATAGGAGCTACAAACCTACCTAGGGTCTACTCCCTCCACCAGGTCATGGGTGCTCCAGCCCCTCTGCAAGGCCATTGGCCCCACCTTGGGTCTGTTGAATCTAGCCTCTGTGGTTCTAGCCTCCTCTGCCCTTCGCCCTTGGAGTAGGTGGAGTTGTGGAATGGCCTTGTCCAGCCTGGCAGGAAGATGTGATGTTTTCCCCAGCAGGGCTGCAGTCTAGGCTCATGGCTAGGGACCCCTAATGTCTCAGAGCCCATTGGGCAATCTACATAACAGGCCTTTGCTTTCTCCACTGCAGAAAGACACAGCCCTGGCCCTGGCTATTGTACCCCGAATCATGATACAGCTTGTGCAGTGGAAAACTTTTGCTGCATGAGAAATAAGGTTTAAGACTCCCTAAAATAGCTTCTCTGCAAATGGCCAGCAGTTCCTTGGCCCAGAGGGGAGCCGAAGGGGAATGAAAAGCCCCTCTCTTCCCAGAAAACAGATTCTTCTTTGACACATTTTTTTTTCTCCTCTTAATGCCCCATCCCCCTTTTCCAAAATGGGGCCTTTTTCCTCAGTCTTTTATGTGGGGACTGGGCTGTGGGAAGACAAAGTCCACTTGTCAGCAATCTTCTGTCAGCCCCTGTTCCCCGTCCCTCTGGGGTTCTCTCAACAATACAGCCATTATCGGCCCCTCTCAGATTCCAGTGAGTTTTCCTCTCTCTCCAGGGCTAATGAGGAGCAAGGCTGCCAGGTTGGACAAAATGGGACAGTTTTCACTCCACTGGAGCCCCAGTGTGGTGAGCTCTGGGAAGCACCATTATGGGGGATCTGTGGGTCACTAACATGCCATTTGGGAGAGGCACTTTTGGGGGGTGTGGTCTTCAGTTAGCTTTGAGATTCACGGTGAACGGAAATGTACTTCCCAAGAGCGTTTCAAGCCACCCTGAGCTTCAAGATCCTGGGCAAGCTCCAAAGCTGACCATCCAGGCTTAAGCTCTCACTGGCAGTTCGTCAATCATGGTGGGGAGGAAACGACCTGAAGCAGCGACACCCACGTCCGCTGCACTCCACTTGGTGTGTTAAGAAAATATAAGGGGGTTAAGAACATATGAGGGCTCAGCACCCCTGATTTGGGTTGAGGAGCTTATGCCAAGATCAACTTCCATTTCTTCTTTTCTGGCAGCCTCAAGGAACTGCTGATGAGGGAACCTCAGAGCCCTGCTCCTAGTGAAATGTTTCAGAGCCTGTCCTGGTCCCTGGGAGAGATTTTGGAAATCCCGAGAGTTGGAGAATCACTGTTTAGGGAAGGTTCAAAGAGCAAACCATTCACCCCTCCACCCATCCATCCATTCACTCATCCACCCACCCATCCATCCATATCCACCTACCCACCCATCCACCCACACACCTACCCATACATTCATCCCTCTATCACCCACCCACCCATCTATCCATCTATCCATCCATCCATCCATCCATCCACCATTTATCCTCCCATCCACCTACCTACCCATCCATATATACATCCATCCTCAACCTGTACTTCCACCCACCCTTCCAGCCGTCCATCTACCCACTCATCCACCTACCATCCATCCATCCACCCACCCATCCATCCATCCATCCATCCATCCACCCATCCACTCCTCCACTGCCTTGACCCACCATCCCTTCACCCACCATCTATTCATTCACCCCCTGCCATCATTCACTCCCTTACCCACTTATCCACGGGTGCAGCAGCCTTTCCCTGTCTTTATCTAGGCTGCTGTAGGCGCCAAGAGCTGCATGGAGGACCCTCTTCCAGAGCAGAGGATGCCATGAGTCAGGAGGAACTTTCTGTCTTGAGGACCAATCACCTGCAAGTACTTCTAAGCTGTTGATTAGAGTCTAGATACCTGTCTTGTGTCCAATAGTGTCTTGGTGTAACACTTGGGGAAGGATGGTGACTTGGTGGGTTGAGGTGGGAGGTGGGAGGCTCATGTGACCCATCACTGAAGTCTGGTGGAAGAAGAAAAGCCAAAGTTGAGGCCAGTGGCTGGAGTGAGTGCGGAGGCAGCTGGGTATACAAGGTAGAGAAAAGCACACAGAAGGCATAGAGTGTGGTAGGTCAAAGGGCAACTCCAGGTGTCATGCATGTTCAAGGTCAATTTCATTAGCTCAGGCCACTCAATACAGGGTCTTTTAAATAAGCAACATTATTCACGTGTGCATGTGTATGAGTGTGTGCGTGCTGTGGCATATATGTGGAGGTTAAAGGAAAACTTGAGGTAGTCAACTCTCTCCTGCTATCCCGTGGCTCCCCAGGGATCAAGCACCTTGACCTCTGAGCTTTTTCAGCAGCCCTAAACAAGTTCTCTTACAAGGTCACCCTGGATAGCTGCTGGAAGGCAGACCTGCAACCTTGGTTTTGCATCAAAAGCATTTACTGCTTGGCACTACTGCCCCAAACCAGCCAGACTTGCTTTGGAAGAAAAGAAAGAGAGAATGGGTAACTCGAAGAAGAAGCAGAGAAGAGCCAAGAGCTGGGGAGAAAACCAGAGCCCCTGGGCAGAGATGGACGGTGGCCACTGTCACTGTTCACCAGAGATGAGAGCTAGCCCCTGCCTTACAAGGTGCGGAGGGAGCGGGAGCAGGAGTGGGAAGCACGCCCCTCAGACTTGGGACGGCTGCACTTAGACCTTTGGCATTTACCTTTTCAGGTTGGTTCATCCCGAGGCTTCTCTACCAGGGCAGAATCAAGTTGGTGATCAGACGGTGGAGGAGGCAGACTGCAGGGGGCTATCCCTGGGCCTCCATAAGAGAGGCATTCTGGGTGAGGCCAGAGAGCTCCCTGCTCCCCAGTAGCCCTAGGGTTTTTGCTCTACCCATTCATCTGCTGGGGCAGCTCCAGGCCTAGCTGGGTGAAATACAAATGGAGTGAGCACACTCGGGGTGTGTGTGTGCCCGAGTGGAAAGGATGGCTTTGCCTAGTGCTCAGACCCACTAAGTCTAAGCTTGAGGGGGTTACAGCCCTCCTATCCTCCAGAGGCCAGGGGTTCCCTTAATGAAGCATGCAGGCACCGAGGCTTAGAAAAACACACAGATTTATTGCATATCAATCTCGTGTATAAATTCATTGTAGCATCGGAAAGATTACATTTGGTATCCAGTCAGTCCTATTCTACAGCATTGACCTCAAAGCCAGGCCCTCCTGGCTTTTACCTCACAGAAACCTCTACACAAGTACATTTGTCTTTGCCATAAGCCTCAGAATGAGATCTGCAAAAAAAAAAGAAAAAAAAAAAGAAAAAATCACATTTGACTATTCTCAAGCCGCGCCTTCTCGATTCACGATTCTCTCACGGCGATTTCCATAGTCACCAGGAACTGTGGTCCATTTTTTTTTTTTTCTTTTTATCTTTTTCTTGTGGGCGTTTTGGGACTCCTGGCCCTGACTTAGACCTAATCACATATTCAATAAGTGCATCTACGGGATTTTCCTCATCATAAGAATTTCACAAACAGACACAATAATGACCGCTAAACACGAGCCATGCACAGCTTTATCAACACAACAGCAATTTACAGGGAAGGGGCAGGGCAGACACCAGCCCCCTCCTTAATGGTTTTTTAATTTTCTTTTTAACGTTATATGGAAACCAGACATTTACATTTGATTCCTTTCTCAACACTATATAGTTCTAAAAGGAAAAAAAAAACCCAACAACAACAAAAACAGAAACAGAAATGAACTGAATCCGATCTAAATGTAACAATGGCAACTCTCATACAGGGTGGAGATTCTTGCGGGTGTCAGGGATATATATATATATTTATATTTATATTTATATACTATTGGTTCAAAGTACATACACACAGCACACATGCACACACACACACACACACACACACACACACACCACGCACCCCCATACGCACAGGCTTTTAAGTTACATATTCTGACACCAGGACCCCCCTTCCCCCACACAAAAGAGAGTAGCTGCACTGTGGGAGACACTGAGGAAACCCCCAGCTCCCCCCAGTTGCAAGGGGATCGATCGCACACCTAGAGACTCAACCTTTCCCCTCCTAGAAGTGAGGATGTGAATTGGTGACAGACGGACAATGGCTGGAATGGTGGGGGAAGTGACCTTGTCTGGGGAGAATTCAAGAATGTCTTGTCACAGTATCGCTCAGGGCTAGGGACAGTCTTCATGGCTTTCAATACCCGGCTGATCTCCGTGGACAGGGGTGTCCCAGTGTCCACCGGCAGGAGGGAGTGCTGTCTCTCCCAGGCCTCCCCACCCTCCTGTCCCAGCAACAGCACGGAGGCCTTTTCTTCCCTACCTCGAACGGCACAGTGAACAGCTCAGTAGGTCTCAGTCACTTGGGCAGGGACAGGGACCACGATCCAGTGCTTTGAGCTTCGAGTCTAAAACACGTGATATGTATTTAAGCAAGTGCTTTGCAGACACTCACTGTGGAGGCAGATGAGGGAGAGGAAGCCAAGAGCTCTGGGTCTGGACCCTGGGAGGCAGAGGGGTCAGGTCAGCCTGGGTCTGGGTAGATTACCTGCTCTCCCCGGCCTTGGAGAGTAGGCCCACAGGCTTGGCCATGTTGTGCTCGCCCATTACTGTGGCTTACACCCTGGGTTTGCGCAGGGACGTACAGGGTCTTACTCATGCAGGATCTACCTTCCTGCAGGACAGTGAAGTCCTGTGTTTCCTACCTGATCATCATAGGTGTGGCAGCAACGACAGGGCCTAAGTGTGGCCTTGCCCGGGGGCTGGAGGGAATGCAAGCTAGGTGGCCTCCCGATGAATTTCTACTTGGGGAGGTAAGTGCAAACAATGGAAAGTATCATTGGGAAACAATCGTGGCTGAACCTCTGCCCTGCCTCTCTATCCTGCGCAGCAACAGGCAAGAGAGCCAAGTTAATGGTCTGGTTCTCCAGTGGCCAAGACCTTTGAACTCATACCTGGTCCAGCTCCCTGACCCTGAGAGGGTCTCCTGTACCTGATCTGATACTTGCTTGAGCCAGCTGGGCACTGTTAAGACTGCAGAGATGCCAGGTGGGCAGAGCTCACTGGTTGAGGGCAATGCAGAGTAGAGGCAGAACATCTGGAACTCAGTGCAGAAAATCAAGTGCTGTCTTTGTCAGGGGTGGTAAGCAAGGATGGAGTCCTTCAAATTCCAAGTGCTGGGCCCAAGGGGATGACTGCCCAGGAGAACCTGAGTTTGGAATCATCACTTTGTGGGGCAAAGCATTTAACTCAGCACAGCTGGGACTCTTGGGTTAGAG
Source organism: Mus minutoides (assembly GCA_902729485.2). NCBI lineage: Eukaryota > Metazoa > Chordata > Mammalia > Rodentia > Muridae > Mus > Mus minutoides. The sequence goes on along the minus strand of LR749639.1, from coordinate 1,939,124 downwards.
GTGGACAGGGGTTGGGAGTGCCAGGGGATGAGAAGGGAGCCTTTAGCTGCTCTGCTACTGACAAAAAGGTTCACAGAGGATCCCCATTCAGATAGACTCCCCATACCGGAGAGAGAAAGTCACACCGTGGGGGGAAAAAAAAGCACACACCTTGCTCTTTCTGAGAAGAAAGCATATAATTTGGGGTTTACAAAAGTGGGGCATGTATATCTGAGGTTGAACTTACACAGGACTAGCTCCCACCTAGAGGAAACTGGAAGAGGCCTGGCCCGCCATGGAGATGATGTCAGGAACCCGTGAGAGGCTTGAGCAGTTCGACCTACAAATCCTTACCACTGGATCACGGTGAGTTCCTCTGCAGTGTCCCTGCTGCCGCAGGCCACCCAGTGTGCACACGAGGGTGTGCTTCTGAGCACCACACAGGACTGTTCCGTGCCATGTCACTGAGATTCACCGCAACCTGCAGGGGAATGGTGTCTTCTGGGATATCCCCGGCACAGATCCCAGCGTAGCCTGGACCACTCAGCATCAGCAAAGATGCTTTGCCCCAGAACGGCCTTAGCAAATATAAAACACCTGTGCTTGGATGTTTAAGTTGTTCCCAGAGGGAACCACTGACAGGAACACAGCGTGACACGTGTGCTCCAAGTTTGCTGACGCTGACACAATGTCTCGTAGTTGTAAATGACAACCCAGGCGGTCTCTGTCCCCTCTTATCTTGTTAGGATATGCCTTTTTTCCCTCCTCCTTCCAAACAATAAAATAAATAGAACACTTGTCTTAAAATGTAACTGAAACTCAAATTTAACAAAATCATATGATTGTCTGGTAAGTGGGCAGTGGTGACCGTAGAACTCCTGGAGGGAGGGACACAGGGGTATTTGGCACATTAACAACCGCCCCGCTCCCTGGGTACCGATCACACAGCACACAACCTTATCACACGGTTTGGTCCTTCACTACATACTTATATTAACATCATTTCTTCAGAATAAGTTGTCCAATGCCAAAAATACTGTTAAGGAAGAAATAAAATAAGGAAAGAAATGAATTAGAAAAAAAATTACAAGTTATATACAGATTAAGGTAAATTCCATCAGGAAAAGAAATTATTTGAAATTGGCCCCTATGGGATAATTTAAAGCCCATCCAAGCAGAGAAGTAGACACGTTTCGACCGTCCCAAAGGAATGAGGCACCCGGTCTTGGGGTCTGAACTGTCTCTGTTCCTTGTTGTGGCAGGTCCCCTGGGTCTTCCTCCTGTCCCCGTCCCATCCTCTATCCTCAGGAACCCACACAAAGAGCGGAAGTGGCGACTGCGTAGTTGATCTGGAGTCTTAGGCACAGGTAGTGCTTGGTGTCCTGGAGTGGAGGAGCAGGTGGGCAGGCGTCCCACACTCAGTGGCCATGGGGAGGGCATCAGACTGCCAGAGTTGGGAGGGTAGGAGGCTGGAGGCCTCCACACGGCCCAGAGCCCTGCCTTCAGAAGAGCAGCAGTCAAGGCCAGCGCTGCGGCTGCTGAAGGGGAAGACCCTTAGGTGTCCAGCATGGAAGACCTGAGCCATTGGCCCCCGACTTCCCCATACAATTGGGGGGTCTTGGGTGGGACCCGTGGATTCCTCTGCAAAGCACACAGGGCAAGGCGACCTCTCTCTCCTGGCCTCCCTCCGCAAACCTGCAGCCAGGCACCACGTCCAAGAACTCTTGTGTAGTCAGCATCTGACTTGGCAGAGTGGCTCCATGCCCCTTATCATGTGTGGGGCACACTGGAATCACCTTGGCTTATACAAACTGGTCAGAGATAGAAAAAGATTCTCCATTATCTACATTATAAAGGGCACACCTGAGCCGCGCTCCATGTCCCGGAAGGTGTGGGTTTGCCAATAAGCTGAAATTCCAAAGCGATGCAAAATTACTTTAAAAAAAACATTTTGCAAGTCTTTTTTTTTCTATTTTTAAAAAATACTGTCTATTTTTTTTAAAACCCACATGCTTAAATAGACTCTATAGTCAATAAGATTACCAAAAGGGTTAATCATGTGATTCTCGTTATAAAAATCATTCACGAGGTCTTTCTCTCCATAGCACTTGCCCACGTTTTTCCGATTTCCTCTTTCATACCATGCAGTTGCCCGGATGTGGCCAACTGGCTCCTGCTGGGATAGAGACCCCACCCTTGCCCACGAGTTTTCTGATCCACGGCTCCTGTGAGCAGCTCCTGGGTGGCCGTGCACCGTACCCACTGCAGATCGCGTCCTTGAGGCCAGTTCTGAGAGGTGATGAAGGCCAGGTGGCTACTCGAGGGACCATCTGGTTCTGAGTTTCATTGGAGAAGCTGGACTTTGAGCCATGGTGGCTGGGGTTGGAAGCAGAGTTGAGGCAAAGTAGAGGTGTCAGGGGCTGCTCCCTGGCCCCTTCTCCATCTCCCGAAGCTGGTACCCTGGCTTTGGACTCTGGCCCTGGGGCCTCCAGGACCTCAGAGGTGGTTGATGGGGTTAAAGGCTCCGGACTCTGACGAGGGTCCTGTGATGTTCAACCAAGCATCCAATGAGCTCTGAGAGGGGGCGTGGAGAGGAGTGTCTTCAGAGAGGGACAGCATCATTGCATATGCCTGGGGGACACAGCGCACACATGGGATAGGTGAGGGGTATCCCGGATAGGTAGGCCTGAGCCTTGCCTCACCAGCTGTCTCCAACCTGTCCAGCTCCACCCCTGCCCTCACCTCCCTCACCCCACCCAGTCTAGATAGAGAAAGGGAAGCAAAGGCACTAGAGAGGCTCAGACTCCTCTGGCTTGGGAGAGGGAGACAGGAGTACATGAGAGGAGAGGGGACCTCTCCTGCCCAGAGTGACACCAGGACACACAGTAGTTCCTCCAGAGGCCTCTGTGCCCACGGGGATCCCCTGACCTCTTCGGATGCTCCCCTGCAATTGCATCTCCACCTCCCCCCAAACCCTTGGTTTCTCTGCCTAGCAACTGGCAAAAACTGATGAACAGATAGATGCCTGCTACGGGGCATCCTGGGGACTGGCAGGAGTTATTCCTACTTCTGTGCCAGTGAGACTGCCATTGTCTAGTGGGCAGGAGGCCGGGGGGGGGGCTGCTTGGAGCAGAGTGGGTGGTAGTGTCTCTGAGCTGTTGCAATTCTAAGGTAATCTGCTGTGTTTGCTGGTCAGGGAAAATCATGGGGCATCCTCCTGACTCAAGCTCAGGACAGGAGGTGCCAGGGATGAGGGCTTATAGTATGTGCAGCATAGTATGTGAGTTACAGGTGGGCACTGGGGATGCCCAGTATGGATCCCCTATACCTTTGAGCAAACACTAGACAGAATTAGTTAGAGACGAAGACAGACACGCAGACGAATTGGGGTGAAAATACTTAGGTGGTGCTGGGAAGGCTGGAATGAGAGCCAAGCCCCTTTTGATGCCCCAACAATGGGGTCTAGAGTCCTGCAGCCACTGACCCTGAGACGCAAACACAGGGAGTGCCTAGGACAAGTCTGCACACACCCTCAAGGACCCTGGGTTAGCTCCAGCTTAGAAGCCGGGGGCCACCTGATGGAGACTTTTCCTAAAACAGCAGGGTAGTCACCCATCCTGGCTCAGACCAGAGATGGGGAGACCCAGAAGCTGGAGGGAACAGAACCCGATCGAGATGCTCCCAACTGGGGATGGGATAGGAAGACCAGGAAAACGGCCCTCAGTCATGATGTGAGAGCTACCTCACGTTTATCCATCTTCCAAGCCCCATCTGCTTTACCAGGCTGCTGGAGGCTCACAGCTATGGGTTGTGTCTTCAGACAATGAAGTGGGCATGGGGGCTGTGGATTGGAATGTCCTCCAGCCATGTGATAGCTACAGCCAGAGTTCTCAGGTATCCTATGGTAAGGAGGCATGGTGGCTGCCTGCTGTCTAAGCCAAGTGGGAATGGGAGGAGGGACGAGGGCTCTGCTGGGTACCTACCTGGTTCTTAGCCTGCCTGTACAGGGTTTGTTTTAAAACCTCAGAATCTAAGGTGGAATTAAGCACATCTTTAACTTCAAATGCTTCCTCAGCTGCTCTGCGGAGATCCAGCCCCTTCCCAAAGGTCGGCGTCGGCTCCAAAGCTAACAGGCTGCCTCCTCGCTCCTCAACACACCTGCGCCAAGGACCAGGGAGAGGGGCCTGGGGTCAGCTCTTTGGCCACTGGTGGCATCTCTCTGGTGCTTCATGGCTGGTCCCCGTGCCTGCATGCATGCTACGGGTCTCCACGAGCCACATGCACAAGGAGACAGACACATTGACACATAGACACCTAGATGGGAAGCCACACAGATGTAGGAGAGCGGACAGGCGGTGAGCAGGAAGGATGAGTGGGTGCACACGTCACAGGCAGCAGGCAAGCTGGGCTAAGGGATGAAGGGTTCAGAAGGAGGCTTTCATTTTCTGAGGCTCTGGGCAGCTTTGAAAGGGTCCTGGCTGCCCTACCCACCCCCAGGACCAAGGGGCTGGGGAAAAAAAAAATGCTGGCTCCAGATGGCCAGCCCGGGGCATCTCAAATGCTGGGAGTGTTAACCATTGCTGAAAGTAACTGGTAAACAGTTAGGACATAAGAAGTAGCTGTGGCCTGCCCAACTTCTAAAATCATGGGTGCTGGGCTACAGTCCCGTCAGAGGATGGACCCTGCTGCCCCAAGTGGATATGGACAGCTGCACTGCAGAGCCAGGCTCCAAGTCAGGGTCAGCAGAGTACACCCTTCCCTTCCTTTTCCCCACTGGAAGCTTCTGGACACCCTACAGGGAGCAGAGACCCAGGGTCCTGAACTCTGACTAGCATCACCCTAAGCCTAGTGCCAAAGCCTTGTGGTAGTAGCACCTGCTGGGTGGAGGTGAGACCAGGCTGGAGGAGATGGCTCCTGAATGGTCACCCTGTACTCAGGTCCTCCCTCCCAGCCCGTCCCCCGGCACTCGGCCACGCCCACCTTCGGGTATGGTCAAAGCCCACGGTCAGGCTTGGGGGCTCCTCATCCTCTTCATCTTCATAGACTCCTTGGGGCTCAGGTGTGGGGGACACCGTGTCCTCCTGTGACTTCCCGGCTAAGCTGTCATCATCCTCTTCCTCCAGCTCCTCCTCTTCCTCCTCCTCTACGTCCTCTGGCTTTGCACTGGCTGAGCCTGGACACGGTGGGTTGCTGTCCAAGTCTTGGATCTCAGGCCTGTAATGACAGGTGAAGAAATTGGTCGTGTTCAGAGAGGGCCTTCCTTCTCACTAAAGGTGGCTATCCCCGTTTGCCTTCCTGACCCTCCAAAAGGAGCTGGCATCCGTGGTTACTAAAATGAGGTTATGGGTCTAAAGGCAACTGTCCATTCCCTCGGTCCCCGAGGAGTGAGAGTTACGGAGAAGGCAGGAAAATCCAAAAGAGACAGAGGCATCTCTCCTGAGGGAGAGATGGGATTCAGGGTAGGGTCCCTGAGGAGTGGATACCAGGCCACTTGGATACTATACACATGTGCCCTTAGGACACTGGTGTGAGAGAATGTCCAGATCCCATCCTGCCCAGGACTCTGTGATACCCATCTGTGCTTGCACCGCCCAAGGGGCAAGGATCTAAGGTTGCAGAACCTGGGGAGTGGGGGCTGGGTTTAGGCTGCTGCTGCTGCTGCTAACAGGACACATGGTCAGGGTGGGCTGGCATCAGGGATTGTTGGTCGGGGCTTGCAGCCCAGAGTCCCTAGGGTCTCTGCAGCCTCCACAGATCTCTGACATTTTCTTAATGTCTTTGAGTCTCTCTCAGACCTTGGTCCTTTGTCCTCAGTGTGTGTGTCCCTCCCCCTTTCCCTTCTCTCCTCCTCCTTCTCCCTCCCACCCCCCTCTTTCTCTCTCTCTTACACACACACACACACACACACACACACACACAGAGTGTCTATGAGTGTAATCATATGTGTATACACTGAGGTCAAAGGTCAACCACCCATGTCTTCCTCGGTCACTATCCACCATGAGGGTCTCTCACTGGCCTGGGCTCACTTATTTAGCTAGTAGACTGGGTGGCCAGCAAGCCCCAGGGGTATCTGACCTGCATTACTAGCACTGGGCATGTGATTTTTGTGTTATACTCTTTCCTTTCCTTTTCTTTTTTTTTTCTTGAGACAGGGTTTCACTGTGTAGCCCTGGCTGTCCTGGAACTCACTCTGTAGACCAGGCTGGCCTTGAACTCAGAAATCCGCTTGCCTCTGCCTCCCAAGTGCTGGGATTAAAGGCGTGCGCCATCACTGCCAGGCTGCTTATTCTTTTTTTTTTTTTTTTTTTAGGCTTATTTATTTATTTATTTTATGTATGTGAATACACTGTTGCTCTCTTCAGACACACCAGAAGAGGGCATCAGATCCCATTACAGATGGTTGTGAGCCACCATGTGGTTGCTGGAAATTGAACTCAGTACCTCTGGAAGAGCAGCCAGTGTTCTTATCCATTGAGCTATCTCTTCAGTTCCCCCCCCCTTTCTAAAAAAATATGGATTTTGAGGCTTGAACTTAGACCCCCAAGCTTGCAAAACAAATGTTCTACCAACTGAACCATGTGTTCAAGCCTCTGGGTGAGATTTAAAAAAAAAAAAAATTTTATCTTTTTCTGTTTGCTTGTAGACGTGTGGATGCCCACAGATCCCAAAAGAGGGTGTTGAATCGGATGGAGCTGGAGTTACAGGTGATTGTAAGCTGCCTGGTCTGGGTTTGGGAAGCAAACTACAGTCCTCTGCAAGATCAGCTGGATTTGTAATCATGAGTTTTCTATCTAGGCTCTGGGCAAGAGTTCTGTGCATTGGTTCCTAACTAACGAAAGCGAGCAAGCCAGATCTAGTTCCTTCAAGGGACACCACCAGTTTGGTTCCTGTTCAAGTCAATGACCATAACTTGTGCGCCAGAAACCATGGCCATCTTGCCAGGGTCCAGGCCAGCAATGGACACAGCAAGAGACAACCAGTTCTTGGATCCCATGTCTAGATCTTCCTGGCCTTCATTTCTACTCAGCTCTGGGGGCTCCGACTGGGCAGTGCCTGTGGTCTTGGGGGAGAGAAGGGTCCCATCATTTTCACTGAAGGTGGCATCTTAGTGGACTGACTCGCAGAGTGATGTCAAGGCTGTGGTTGATTCTGTTGCAGTTGCAGGCTGACTCCACCCATGATGCTACTTCCCACCAAGCTTTCTGGACAGGCAGAATCTTGACAGGTTTTGAGGCTTCCTATGTCCCTGGCTTCTAGTCACTTGTGTTGGGGGCCAGCCAAAACTATGTTAAGTTCACCTCCTGGCACCGAAAGCTCTAGGCTAGGTGGGGTCTGGATCCTGTCACCCTGTAGTGGCAGTGGGAGAGAATTCGGTCCTGACAGTTCCGAGGACAGGAAGAGAAAGCACAGCGAGCCTAGCCTGGCCCTGTGTGTCACACTCACCCAGTAGCTGGTGTGGTAAAGCTACCCCTGCTGGCTGGTCTTGGGCGGGGCTAGAGGAACCCTGCTGTTTGGAAGCAGATACTGGGCTTTCTTTTCTTGCCTGTTCACTCTCTGGTATGTGCTGCCTAGCAGGGACCCTGGCGGATTGGTGTCAGCTTCAGGTAGGAGGGCAGCTTCTCTGGTGGAGACAGGAACGCTGCCTTAGAGGCAGCTATGCTTAGCATGCTTCTGACATGGCTCATAGCAGCAGCAGGAAGGGACAGTCCCAGGGTCAGAGAAGTAATAGGCTGAGAAATCAAGATACACCACAGCTGGAGGTTCTGAGGGAAGATCTGGTGTCTTCCACAGTCCTTGGTCAGCATGTGGCTTCACCTGTATCTATCTCCTTCTCTCTCTTTCTCTCTCTCTCTCTGTGTGTGTGTGTGTGTGTGTGTGTGTGGTGCATGTGGAAATATCACCACCAAAATCCAGTAGTCTTTGCTGTAACTCTGACACCTCTAGGAGGACCCTGTCCCAGGTCACCATCTGAGGGTTAGATTTCACATGTGGCCCTTGGGGAAACAGTTCAGCACACAGACAATCGGGTTGGCCTGGCAGGCACTGGGTTCTCAGTGATCACTAAAGGGAGGACTCAACAGAGAAAGACCCAGAGAATGTGGGTACTAGCCCCAGCTGAGTCTGCTGTCCTCCCCACTAGAGTGCCAAGTAGTGATAACCTCACACACACTTGCTCTTATAACTGTGATGACAGGGGGAACCTCCCTTTGGCTCCTCAGCTCTCAGGACAAAGCTGGATGGACCTTGGAGACATCACTCCAACAAAATGGGTTGGGCTTGGGAGGGGCTGACCCTCTCTTGGTCCAACTATGTTATCATTAACGTTGAATGTGAGGGAGGAGATGTTGGGGAGCTCTGTCAGAGCACCCATGATGTGGTTAGGGTTGCGAGGATGGGGAGCAGCTCTCCTCTTCCTTCCACAAATACCTCCTGTTCTGCTAGGCATGTGCATGGGTGTGTGGTCCTCTGGCCTGCCACTATGCCTCAGTCTTGCAGTCTTCTGGATGCCCAGGGCCCTGGGAACCCATGTATATTTGGGTCCTGTCCATCCCAGTGAAGACAAGTCTTCATGGTTCTTTAAGTGGTTCTGCTTTGGGGCCTGAGGAAGCTACATTTTGAGCTGGTCTCAGCAACAAGGGCATGTCCTCTAGCTCTCTGAGGGGTTAGGGAAGGCCTGCTGTGGAAGAGCCTTCTCACACACAGCTTCCTCTGACAGGAAGGGCATCAAGCTGTTGAACAAGTGGGTGGCTCTTAGCCACTGCATCTTGAAGGACAGGGCTTGGTTCCATTCAGGACACTGTGCCTAAGGCCAGGATGAGGGTATGCCAGGGCATTTGGTGAGCTGTAGCCTGGGCCCTCATGTGTAATCAAGGACTGCCAGCAAGACCACAGACTTGTGAGTAGAAACAGAGTTTAAGACATCATTACTGATGGTGTGGACTTCACAGTTTGGTCTGGTCTTCACAGTTTCCCCAAAGCACCAGAGACAAGGGAGGTACAGTCTGCCTTGGAGGTACAGACAAGTGCCTGAGGGAACACATCTCTGGAGAACCCTCCCTCACTTCCTCCAAGTGGATGGGAGCAAGCTAGGCCCTGGTGGCACAGAGCCGTGGCCCATGATGGGTCTTGGCTCTAGGTTCTGGGCCAGTTTTGAGTCAGCAAGTCATGCCTCTACTACTACTACTACTACTACTACTACTTCTTCTTCTTCTTCTTCTTCTTCTTCTTCTTCTTCTTCTTCTTCTTCTTCTTCTTCTTCTTCTTCTTCATCTTCTTCTCCTTCTCCTCCTCCTCCTCCTCCTCCTCCTTTTTTTTTTTTTCAGGGTTTCTCTGTGTAGCTCTGGCTGTCCAGGAACTCAATCTGTAGACCAAGCTGCCTTGAACTCAGAAACCTACCTGCCTCTGCCTCCCAAGTGCTGGGATTAAAGGCGTGCACCAGCGAGTCATGCCACTTCTATGAGCCTCTGGTTCTCCTCTTCAAAACTGGAGGCCCTTCTTGAAATTTCTTAGGGTTTAGAGAATTTCTATATCTCAATGACCTCTCTGATCAGTTTCATTTCCTGGGATATGGAGGTGTCTGTTTCCGAAGGGAGAGTCCCCACATAAAGGAGACACTGACATTTGGATGTGAGGTGTCAGAGAATACCTCTGTAACCTGGCTGAATTCCCCCCTCTCTGTCTCTATGTCTCTCTGTCTCTCTCTCCCTCTCTCTGTCTGTCTCTGTCTTTGTCTCCCTCTCCCTCTTAGTGGAAAAGTGGTTGCAGGTGTGCACTTGGGGAGGTTGGTGGAGAGGACTCTGCTTATTTTGGGACCTCCTTCATATGGGACCTAGTACCATCCAAGGGTGGAGAATCATGCATCCTGGACAATACCATTGGAGTAGCTGAGTCTAGACCTGCCTGGGCTGGCTTATTTTTCTTACCGTTTGTCCATTCGAGTGGACCCTTGGTTCATCTCACTGTTGGCGATGAAGTTTCGGATCTCGGAGAAGTAGGAATCTTCCTTCTCATCTAAAAGTGCATGGTTGTCCGACTCGGAGGTGGGGGAGGAGGCGCTGGTGCCCAGGTGGTTCGTGAGCACCCCGGAGTGCTGGCTCACTGTGGATGGGCTGAGTGTCAGGGGCATTCTTGGGGGCATCCAGCCCTCACTCAGTGCCAATGTGCACTTGGGGTGATCTCAGGGAACTGTTTCTTAGAAAGTTGTTTGAGGGGTGATGTTGCCCTTGCCCCTCCTCCGCTACGCCCTCTCCCCACCACGCCCCCTTCCCACCACGCCCTCCTCAGCCATGCCCCTCCTCCACCATGCCCAACACCCCACCAACCTGGTGCGCCCTCGTGTTCGTGCTTCTTCAGGTGCCGGTCTAGGTTGGTCTGCTGCCCGAAGCAGCGGTTGCACAGATGGCACTTGAACGGCTTCTCTTTGTTGTGGATGTTCCTCACGTGCCGCTGGAGGTTGGAGGAGATGCTGAATGACCGGTCACAGTACTTGCACCTGGAAAATAGGTGCGCCTTGCCTCAGAGGAGAGATCAAGTGCGGTGGGAGCTGTGTCCACTGTGGAGTCCCTGAGGCAACCTGACTACCCAGCTGGAGAGTTCAGACATGTCCTAGGGTTCTGTTCTTAGAGACATCTAGGCCAGGTTTTAGCTATCCCTGAGCTCTATACTGGAGGAAGATGCTGAGATACGTTCGGGGAGACATTCTTTATTGAGCCTCAAGAGGGCAGCCTTGAGCCACTGAAAGATGCAGAAAGCTGTTCTGTCTGGTTACCCTGAGATGGGAAAGCAGCCTTCTGCTGACTGAAGACCCTGGACCAGCCCCATTTCACTTGGGGACTCAGGGTGGCTATCTAATGCTCTTAGTAACCCTGAAGGTCAGGTGGGGGATTTTGGGACTGTGGCTTCGGTGCTGAGGCCAGCTAGTAGCCATATTGAATCCTTCAAACTACTATGGGCTCCTGTGTGCTCAGAGAATTGCCTGTCACGCCCCTGCTAGGTTGACCAAGCACTTGGGAAACCATTTTACCAGAGAGCATGGTGCAGTTAGAAGCTGTGGTCAGTGAGAGACGTCTGTTGTGTGGCTGCCCTCCAGGAGTGGCCTCGGTGGCCCTAACAGCAGAGAACAGGGGCCTGCTCTCTCCCAGTTTTATAACAGGGCCCAAGCAATACCCACAATAAAGAAACGAAGCTCAAAACAAAGAACTGTGAGTTTAATAAGGGACCTTCCAGGCTCCGCAGCACCCATGAGACGCCCGGGAAAGGAGCGAGCTGTGCATTGTGGGAGTCTGAGCTGACGGCTTCCCTGAGGGCTGTACATACAGACAGACCCTGCAGCAGGCATTCTGACTCCATGGTATATTTTTTTCTGCATCCATGTGCATATATGCAGTGTGTGTTTAGTATAAGCGCATGTGTGTGCTCAGGTATATGAGCACATATATGCAAAACAGTCATCAGAATGCCTTTGGGTGCTTTCTGGATCTTGGAGGCACGTGGCACTTGAAAACCGTGTATGTATACTTTCTTATTTGGGAAATGAGTCCTGCTGGGTGACAACACAATACACAAGATTTCCAGCGCCAGTGCTGTGAGACAGGCTGCCTTCCTCTCTGGAGCCAGAGCCTGCGATGTCAGCCTCAGCGAGGGCAAAGATGGGGGGCTTCTTTTTTTCGCCCACATGGATGTGTGATTGTTCTAAATACAACAGGCTTGCATTCCTTCGGGCTCTGCCCCACTGCGATTTGGGGCTGGTGGCAGGCTCTAGAGTAGCACACTGGTCACGAGCCTTTGTCATGTGGTTGCAGACGTGCCTGAGGACACCAGGGGCACAGCCAGGAGGGGCTGTGTCAAAGCAGCTTTTATAGCACTCTGGGACCAGGCTCTGGAGGGACCCTGGAGGTCTGTGTGGGCCCTTGCCCAGGGTGTCTGACTGTGTTTCTGTCCCTGTTGAGTTTAGAATACTCAGGACCACAATTATTAACTTTGCCCTTGGATTCTCAGAGCCTGCAAGTCCTCTGGTCCCTGGATGCCTGATAAAAACCAAGGAAGTTTAAGGCCCCAGAGAAAGGGATGCTACTCTGAGAGGGGCCCTTCGTCCTGCCCAGACTCTTCCTTCAGGCATGTGACCTTCCAACCTTGAACTCTTGCGTCGCCCCCTTGTGTATGGTCCCCTTCTTCAGTCAGTCCCTTCAGCTTCCAGCCTTGTCTGAGGCTCCCCTTACTCCTGCTATATACCTTTAACTGCCTCACCAGACTTTTTTTTTTTTTATTATAATCTCAGGTCTGGGCCTCTACTGTATCTCAGGGAGTCCTGAATGGCATCTGGGGTACATGGGTGTCCTGGGACACAGCGTGACTCACATGACCACCTGAAAAATATGCCCGGATGTGACTGTTGGTTCTCACAGCCTGAGCAATATCAGGTCTCCGTCCTGCTTGCTCTGCAACCCCCTGTGGATGTGACAGTTTGGAAGGAATTTCACCTCTCACCTGCTCTCCCCACACACCCTAAAACATAGCGACACCTTGACAGGGCCAGGCCCAGCTCTTCCTGCTTTTTTTTGGGGGGGTGATTGCTCAGGAAAAGAAACCTTGATTTGTATCTGTGGAGTAAAGCCAAGACTAAGCTGCTCATGGGACTAGGCGTTCCCTCAACAGCACGAGTCCCCTGCAGATGCCACAGGTCACCCAGGCAGGTCTGGCCTGCCTGTCTCTCGGAAGCATGGAAGCATGTTCATTTAGCTCTTTTTTTCTTTTGTTTTGGTTCCTCGGGAAATGCAGAGACCTCTGACAGCCCCCCTTCCTATGCAGCAGCACTGGCACAGACCTCTAAGCATGGGAATGCTGGGATGGGGAGGGAGGTTGGAGCGACAGAGGCCTGGGCAGAGCTCTGCTTGCAGGGTGCTGAATGTAGCCTCTCCTTGTTCTAATCTAAATAAATGGCCCAGGCAGAGACGTCCACTTGAAATTTAGGGGAGCAGAGAGCCCCAGGGCTGTGAGGGAGCAGAGTTCGCTCAGCAGCTGGGCTCTGCACTGTGAATAAGCTGACAGGCGGCTAGGGAAATTTACAGCTGTGCCGCATAAAGCAACACACCATTGTGCTCGCAGAGAGGAGAGGGCACAGGCAGCCCGGCAGAGCTTTGGGAGGACCTTGCTATGACCGTGCCTGTGGCCGTTCCAGAGACATGAGGGATGCACGGGGCAGGAGGGGTGAAACCAGACCTCTCAGCCCGGTTTCTGGGCTGAGTAGCATCTTTCTTGAGACACAGGAGGGCTACTGCCAGCCACCACTGCCACATCATTTGAAAAGTGAGGACAGATAAGGAAAGAAGAGAATTAAAAATGTTCTAAGAATAAAAACAAATGAGGAGTCTTGCAGGAGCCGCCTGTAGTCCCCGCTGGACACCAAGTTGGCTTTCTTAATACAAGACATGGAACAGGAGCTGGGGAGGAGATGGGAGGTGTACATCCACAAAGCAGGAGTCACGGGCCTGATCAGGAGCTCAAGGTTGGTCCTGGAAGGCTGGCATCCAAGAATGACACAGGCTACGCACAGCAGCCAGGAAAGCCTCTATATCAAAGTTGGAAGGAGGTATACTGGGGGTACAGCCCTCTTGTTCTCAATTCTTAATTTTTCTATTTAAAAATCTTATTAAAATGTACATGTGTGTGAGTGTGCACGCATGCATATGTGCATCTGTGTGTGCATTTCTGTGTTATATGCATGTGTATGTGTGTGTGTGCGCGCGCGCGCGTGTGTGTGTGTGTATACGTGTGCGCGCGCACGTGTGTGTATACGCGCGCGTGTGCGCTCCTGTGTTATGTGCAGAGTGTCGTCCATTATTGCTTCCCCCTCCCTTTGTTTTTGAGGGTCTCTCGTTGGGCCTTGGGCACAGTGATTTGGATAGACTGGCTAGCCAGAAAGTCCTAGGGATCCCCCTGTCTCGGCCCACCTGGCACTGGAATTGCAGGGCAACACGGCCTTGCTCAGCTCTTATGTGGGTGCTGGGGATGTGAGTGCAGTCTCATGTTTGCAAGACGGTCTCTCCAGCCGCAGTTGGTCAGGTCTTTCTACCTCCACAATCTAAGTTCTGTAAAACTTACACACTGGCATTTTAGGATGTAAGAGTGTCTTTAGGTATGTTTTCTCCAACTCCAGGAGAAGATGGCAAAGCCAGAAGTTGTGTGCAAAGGGCTGTTCCCTGTCTAGAATGTGTAGAAAAAGCAGAGGCCACCCCATGTCAGGACATAGGGACATGTGAGAAACTGAGAAATTTCCAACAGTGTCCTGACAACTCAAGGTAACCCTCTTCATCTGCCTTCCTGAGGGCTCCACTTTCTGAGGGCCCCACTTTCTGAGGGCCCAGCCTCTGCAAGGTACACATACCCACCTGCACACACAGTGACTCTGCATATACGCACTGACGCTAAGGTGGGCATTATACCTAGGTGGGAGTTGAGCATCCTTGCCAAGCCCTGTGCAATAGATTCCTAGGTTGGGCTATACGTTCTCCAGTTCCAACTTAAACTCTTTCCAGTTATCAAAGAAAGACTAAGCAAAGTCCCTAGCAGTATCAAGAGGCACGCTGCACGCTTTAAACCCCTTGGCGAAGGCCTGCCTCGAGCCAGATAAAGCCAGGATTTGCAATACAAACTTGCAAAGCAATTATTGTTACCAAAGTCGAAACTCTCAGATTGGAGGGAGCAAAAGAAATCAATGATAATTAAATTCTTCTATAAACACGGCCCCTACCCTCTGGGGGCTCTTAGCGCGACACGCTGTCCAGGAGTCGGCTCTCATTACAGAAAAAACACAGGGCTTGTTTCTGGGCGAGGACCAGACCAAATAAATCTTTCTGTTGCTTGCCTTTGTTAAGTTGTAAGTCACTATTTTCAGAGAGCAGACAAGGGGGGCTGCGTGTCAGGGACGGCTGGGGAGCATGGGACACAGAACTAGAAAGAACAGTCATTTACTGGCACAGATGTGGGCCCGTGGCCACCAGGGATGCTCTGGTGTACCCCAGTGGGGCTTGGGGATCACACCATGTACACTACACACCCACATGGGATCCCTGCCACAGGGAGGGGCACAAGAGGAGTCCTCAGGGCTCTATCATCACATGGTTACTTCCTGGTGGCACAAGCTATGTGTGGGCACGGTACAGGAATCTAATGTCATCAGTCTAAAAGTAAGCCAGACTCTTTCTTTCCCAAAGCCCTAGCCAGCCAGACACACCCCAGAATGTGTTGCTAAACTGGTCCTGGCAGAGAAGTGGCCATTTCCCTGTTTATCTCAGGGTGACAATTGCCCAAGTTCGGTTTTAAAAGGCCTACTCCCTGATGGGAAGAGCATGACAAGAAAAGGTGTCCTCCTCAGACCTTTTTGAGCATAAACAAAGGCTCAACGACAAAGAGGACAGGGACCCAGGGCCAGAAGAGTAGGCAGAAGTGGCCTTCGGTTCCAACCCTTGAAGAATCTCAGGCCATGTTTAAGCTATAGCTCTCGTTTTTGACACAGGGATAGTAAGATCCCCTGGGAAGCTGCTCCATATCCCAAGATGCTTTGGTAACACATGCGTAGTCTCCCCACTCAGGGCTGCCATAGAGAATCAAGGACACTCCATATTTGTTAAGAGCTTACACATGGGGAGGGCGTGGCTAATGGTTGTCATGACAGAGATAGGATTAGGGCGGGGCTTGCTAGCTAAGGTTCTCCCAGAGACCTGTGGAGACTCTAGCTTCAAGTCACACCCCTCCCTGATTTTGAATGCCTGTCCTGGTTGATACTCTGGATACAGGAGACAGGCTCTCTCACATCCTCTCCATCAATTTCCTGAGTAGTTCCTGCCTTCTCCTTACATTAGAGATAGAAGGTGGTGGGCCAAGAGATGGAGGTAGAAAGTGTCAGAGCCAGACCTCTGGCTACTGTCCACTGTCCTTCTGGTGGCCCCAGCCCTGTGGGTGGATCTGAATATAGGTATGTGCTTGAAATAAGGGGACTATGGATGAAACAGAAGCTAGCAGGGGAAATCCCTCAGATACCAACACGTCGTGGCTCCTACCTGTATGGCTGTTCCCCCGTGTGTGTCCTCAGATGTCTTGTGAGATTTGCAGATCTGGGGAAGATTTTGCCACAGTACCTGAGGCAGAGGGAAGAGAGGAAGGAGGGACTTTTAGGGTAGTCCACACAGTCCCTTTCCAGATTTCTGTTCATCCAGAGCTCAGCTCAGAGGCTTCCTACTGGGGTCTGGCCAGCATCCTTACCAACTCTACTCTTCCCTGAGCCCAGACATATCACAATGCAGAGCCGAGGGGCCAGCATCATGCCTTCATGCCCTCAGTCCTGGGGGCCACAGTAGCTGGGAGCCCAGGAGCATGTCATCCCAAGACGGCGAGCAATGGCTGCAGCACCAGGCTCACCATCCTTCCTAATACTGTGGCTGATGCTGCGTAGCCGTTCTCTGACCTCTGAACTTAGCTAAGCTGCACGCTGGGCCCAGATAACACAGCATAGAGGACAGTTCTAGAAGCCTACCCAGATCACGCATGCGCAAACACGGCCTCAGGCAGACGGGGCGCCTGTACGTTCACCCTGCTTTACCGGGACTGCAACTCTGGGCTTTTCCAGAAGCAGGTTCACAGCTGTGTGTGTCCCCTTCCCACCAGCTCCCAAGGGGCCCTCGGTGCTTCACCTGCACGTGTATCTCTCCTTCCCCTTCCTGAGGATGGGATCCGAGAGCGTTGGGGGTGGGGAGCGGAAGTTGAAGGGGTGGTGAGGCAGAGGCTGCAGGGAGCTGCCTGAGTCGGCCTTCATGGCTGCAAAGCTCTCCAGCTTCTCTGTCATGGTTTCTATGGCTGACATCTGTGGGCACGGAGAGGGAGAGATCAATGACTCAGTATACCTGCTGTCTGTCTTCAGGGAGTGTGCACCCGGGGTCCCCGTGTCTAATTATTATCAATGGCCCCCGGATGGCCATTAGAATTAGAGCCACAGCTTACTCTGCTCTTGTCCTTCTTAGGACTGGGACTATAATCCAGAGTCATCTGGAGTGGTCTTTTCAGTCTGGTAGGCAGAATTTGGTTAAAACCTCAGGCCATGCAGGCTCCATTGAGACTTAAGGCTTTGGTAACAGGGACCTTGAAGCTGTACCTCTCCCACCTGTGCCAAGGGAACCATGGGAGGCTCTCTTCATACCTCTGCTAAATGTCTATCCGGGAAGGGAGGTTTTGTCTGGCAGACCACTGAGATGGGGAGCAGGTGAGGGAAGCGAAGGAAGACAGGGTGGGGCAGGTACCATTGAAGACAGAGGGAAAAGGTTCAGCCTCTCAGAGAGCTGAGACTGTTGGGAGAAACTGTGCCTAGATGAAGACCCCACTGCGCTCACCAGCGGGACATGGATAAATGAGGAGACAAGGTATCACCTCCAGATCCAGGCTCCCGTTCATGGCCAGCTGCCTCTGGGGAGTGTTTATTGCTTAGTGCTAGCGCCAAACACAAGGCACTTGTTCACTGATGTCAGAATCTGGGACCCAGCTGCCCATGGTTGAACAAAGGCTGCATGTCACATGACTGTAATCCTTCTGTATGACTCCAGCCATGAAGCCCTTTGGCACCTTGTTGGGATGCCCAAAGTATCATCGTGGGCTGTTTGCTGGGCACTGACAACAGGGGAGGGAGGCTTTGTATGGCCGCTACTTGGAAGCCTCATAACATGGTGGTATTTGGGGAAGCAGGGGTACGACTGTAACAGAAACCCATAGAAAGCGGTTAATGGGTGGACACTTTGCCCAGCTACCCTGGTGGGGCCTCCCCATGGCCACTGGATGGCTCTGTGCAGGCAACAGAGATGCAGGCTTTGCCTTGTTAATAGAGGACTGACACATGACCCTCATCAGAACATACCACATATACTTTCTGTGTCCATGCTCACTGGAGATGGAACTGCCTGGCTCTCTGGGCTGCTACCTGACTTCTCTAGAGCCTTTTCCAACCCCTGAAAGGTGGGTCCTCAGGGTGACACCCTTTGGCCATAGGTCTTAATGATCACCTATGGATATAGTACTAATGCCTGTTTTGTGGAAACCTTTGCATGGTTACCAGGCTCTTCTACCTGAGTGACACAGACAGCCAAGCTAGCCTCAGACTGTTTAATTGGTGACCACAAGTCACCTCCTTTCTGCCTCTTCATCCTGGCCTGGGACACAAGGGCAGGCAGAGGAGGTAGGCCCATGGGAGCAGTGGGCAGGAGGGACAATGGGCAGCTGGCCCCCCACAGGCCTCTCTTCCTCAGGCCGGGTGGGGTGGGTCCTGCCTGCCTGGCCTGCTCTGCCCCATCAGACATTCCCGTGAGCTCCTAGTACAAACACAAACACCGGATACGCCTGGCTGCCTGGTTGGCTTTTTCCAGTCGGCCCTGGGAAAATTGGGGGAAGCTATTAACCAAACTCCGAGGCCCCGTGGAACAATGGGAGGCTCTAAGTTTAGCTGTGAACTCAGCCAGGGTGCAGGTTTCACAGACTGGGGCTAACCCAAGGCGGGAAGCTCAGAGAAGAACAATGCCCCATGCAGGTTTTTTGGCCTGAAGATTCCCTGCTGGTGAGGGAGGCTTAAGGGCTGTGACCTGCAGCTCACAGGAGGGGGGCTAGACCTCATGCAGTGAGGACAGGGGTCCGGGATACTTGAAGGAATTTGCCTTGGGCTGTGGGTTCCTCAGGAGGCATGTGGCCTGGGAGCACAGGTAGGGATATTAGCAGGAGAGAGGGCACTATACCTGACTTGCAGACTGCTAGGCTTCCCTTCCTGTCCCTAGGACCATTCCTTCCTGCTCAGTCTCCCCACTGCCCCTTCCCACAAAGACCCACTCTCTCTGTTTCTTTCACAGAAGCAGGCTAAGGTATGGCCTACTGCAGGAATACTAGCGCCAACATCTGTTTCCTTGTGTTCAAGACTGCTCCTCTCGTTACCTGTACCAGTAGTACATCCCTTCCTAGGGTCTGGGGCCCTCGCAAACGTGGGGCTCCTTTGGGCAAGAGGCCTTTAGACAGACCCAAGTGCTTCTTTATGAGAACAACCCTTCCCTATGTGTTCCAGGTCCACCATAACCTGTGGGATCTCAGAAAGTCCCCTCTGCCTCTTGGGAAAGGGAAACCTAAGACCCAGAGCCTGCTCACACAGAGTCTCTAAGTACTCCCATCTCAGAGGCCCACAGTGGTTGTTACCTGGGGGTGGAACAGAAGTGGGGACGGCCGCAGGTACTTCTCTTTCAGGACTCCCACAGGGTCTGCCACCTTCCGCTTTTCTACCCTGCTGGACAGCAACACAGAGGGTTACATACCCCACCGAGCCACTTGCTCCTCAGTACCACGCCCGTGCTGGATTGACCGTCAGACCGCAGTGGAGGTGGCGACGGGGGATATCCAGCTAACTCCTACCAGAACTTCAATGGGCCTCCAGGCCAGTAGGGCAAGCCCCAGATGCTCAGTTACCCAGATTCCGCAGCTCCTCAACTGCATCTTTATCTACTCAGTGGTTTTTCCACACACCCCATTTCCCCTCAAACAGTTACCACCTCCTGTGTGTGTTGGAACGTTTTGTGCTGGAGTCTAGAATGTTCTTTGAAGGCTCTGTGTGCACCAGCCTCCTGCCTGCTGGCTTGCACACCTGTTTGGTGGGTGCTTCCCTCAAGGTCTCCAGCATAGCCACAAGTTACTATGCATCACCCCAGGGCTTGTTGCCTGTACCCCAAATACCCTGTCCTTGCCGGAAACTGGCAGAGTACACTTTGCTTATTTTGCTGACAGATGTGGGTGACAGATTTCTGTCCTGGGGAAGTTACCAGAGACTCCCTACAGCAGCCAGTCAGGTTGTACCTGAAAACCTTCAATGGCTGCTGGAGACTGCAATTCTAGAATCTTCCTCAAGTGTCGGAGACAGCTTGCTAAACAAATCTCTGTGGTCAGTGCAGGTGGTAGCCAGGTCCTTTCTTTTGCCCCCATGGTTGGTAGATGTCCATGAGGTGTTTTGTTCAAACCTGCTGACCCTCTTGCTCCTAAGGACTCCAGAACAGAACAAGCTGTTCCCATCCTTTTGCTCCTGAGGACGCAGGAACAGAATAAGCTGTTCCTAGGTTGTTCACCTGCACCCCACCTGGGCCCCGGCTTTGACTCATTTTGCTTCCTTCTATCAGTTGAAGCCTTTGCCTCCCCACATTCTGGGGGATAGCAGCAGACATGGCAATGTGACTGCCAGAGGGACACGGCAGCTCTGGGTTCCCAGGGGAGACCCAAGTCCTGATGCAGGGACAGCAAGGACATCAGGCGAAGATCTAGGGTGACTATGGGAAGGGATGGAAATGAACACTGAAGCACTTGGCTCTTGGCAACAGTTACCAGCCTGGGGCTGCACTCGGGTAACCATGGCTGGCCCGCTGCAGGGAGGGGTCTCTCATGGCACGAGTTCAGCCTTTGAATTATCTAGGGATGCCGGCAGTTTCAGAAAAAGGGACCCAAGTGGCAGGAGGAGGGCCCCAGTGACGGTAGCAGACTCAGGCTGAGCTGTGAGTCTGTCTGAACCCAGTATGTGGTAGCTCAGGGCCCTCCTTAAGGTCAGGCTGCAGTCTGCCATCACCTTAAGGGATTCTGGAAACACTTATTTGCCTACCTGGACTGGACCCATTTTGCAGAGGACCATCTGTAGAGGCATGTCCAGCCAGTCCTCCAGTGCCCACAGACCTTAGGTCCTCAGCCTAGAGACCACATGAGAATATAAAGGGGGCTCTGGAGTCCTGTGATCAGTTGCCATGACTCTTTTTCCCAGACTGACCATAGTTCCTTGCAGCTTACAGGAAAATGTAGGTGGGTCTAATCAATTTGGTAGAAGGGACAGGCAAGGGGCAGAAGGAAAGACTGAGAGGAGGCTTAGGCAAAGTTCCCTCAGTCATGGGGTCTAACCAGAAGACTGTTTGACTCTAACTACCTATGTCCTGTACGAACCCCAGGAGCAGCAGGTGCCTCTTGCTTCCTGTCTCAGTGAAGCACCAGGCTCCCCCCTCTCTTTCCCTCTCTGGAGCCTCAACACTTCCTTATGTAAACTGTGGGAGGCGTGATTTTTAAAGAAACACCTTGATGGCTATCTTTCTTGTTTCCTGGGATTACAAAGCCAGAATCATATAGAAGCCAGAAGCTTGGTCTGTGTGGGGAAGGTACAGCCTGGGGCCAGAGTGGGTTCCTGTGGAGAGGTAGCTATGCCCCCTGGGTGGGTATCTGAGCGGAGGTGGCTGTGTCCCCTGGGTGGGTACCCGTGGGTGGAGGTGGCTGTGTCCTGTGGGTGGCACTGTGTAGTCTGCCTCACTTGGGATTTCCTCACAACTTTATCTCCTCCTCATCTGCTTGCCTCTTTAAGAACTGTGAGTCCATCACCCCCCTCCCCCCATCCTCACACCATGGCCAGCTCCAAGGAGGCAGCAGGCACCCAGGCCCGTTCCCTGAACATCTCTCAATGCATGCTCACACAGGTGCACTTTGTGCTTGACAAAGCACACAAGGTCAATATCAAGTGCACAACCTTCTGCTAGACCACCCACTTCTTACTCTCTGGGACTCCCTCACATGGCAAAGCAGGTGACATATACTACAGGAGTGCTGTCCAGACATGGAACCCATCCCCACATTCTAAGCCCACTTGCCTCTTTGGGAGACTCAACACCTTTCCATACATCAGGGAGCAGACTCAGACTTGCTCTTCATTGGAACCAGTATCAGAGAGGCAAGAATTCCACCCTACCAGGACCACCAACTCCTTTGATTTGCTCTGGTCTACCAGACCTCCCTCCCACCCCCACCCAGTGTGGCTCCAGGGTCGGGCAAAGCCACAGGGCAGTCTCAGGAAAACAGAGCTACAGGGAGATTGACAAATGCTCAAGGCAGAGTTGAGGGCCCTGGCCTTGATGGGAGGCAGAGACCTGCTCCAGACAAGATGGGGGAGGCGCTCTGGACAAGGTCTAACGGAGAACCTCAAGGAAGGTTGGAAGATGCCTGAGTTGTAATCAGTGCAAGGGAACCACACATGTCCTAGAGATGGCCTTCCTAGCAAGGGCTCCACCTGAAGGAGCATGGGATCCCCATGGGCCGAGGCACCTCCCTGATGCCAGCAAATGCACACAGAAGAGCCTTGAGTTAGGAGGTTGAGAAAGCAAGATAAGCAGTGTCCCTGCCTAGCTCCATGGATATCGCCCGGTGCCCCATGGAGAGCGAGGGAGGGCCATGTTAATACCTGTAGATGGGATCCATGAAGAACGGTGAAGGCTTAGCATAATGCAGGGAGGGCTGCTGGGGCAGCTGTGCTGGGCACACCTTAGGCAGCCCCTCACTGAGCCCTGGCTTCCGTTCACCGTAGACGTGGTTCTTCCGCGGTTCACGGCCACCTCCGTTCTGGCTCGCCCTGGCCCTGCTGCCGATGCTCAGGTCCAGCGGCTGTTCCTCGCCAGATGAGGGGACGAGGGAGACCTTGGGTGCGAGCAGGGCGGGTTTGGCCTCTTTTGGTTTGGTGGTGAGGTCGAAGGGGCACTCCGCACTGGGGCCGCCTACCTTGAGGGCATCCCGGGGTGACTTTGGCTCAGCCTTGACCAGCAAGTTGTGGGCGAGGGCTCGGTCCGTAAAGGGGTAGAGGGAGTGGGGGAAGTTAGGTAGGAACTGGAAGGGGAACACGGAGTGGTAGGGTAGTGAGCCCAGCTTCTTCTCTTGCATGCTCATGAAGCCGGGACCGAAGTATTTCTCGGCGATGGACGCGATGGCCTTGATGGAGTCGCCGGCGGCTCCCGAGGCTGTCAGCAGCTGTTCCTCGGGCGGCGGGAAGAAGGAATGCTGTGAGTAGAAGGCCGGTACCTCGGCCACACTGTTCATGGCCCCAGGGGGCACCGATGCACCCCCAAACTCAGGTTTGCTCTCTGCTGGCTTCCCCTTGTCCTTGCCTTTGTCTCTGTCACTGTCCAGGTCGCTGTCCAGGTCTGACCCCGTGCCCGTGGTGGTGTCCAAGTCTGTCCCGGTCGTGGTGTTGATATCCTCAAAGTCACTGCCATCCGACATGTCAGGGCTCCTGTTTTTGACCTTCTCCGCATATGCATCTTCCAAGCGGCCATCGAATTTCTCCTCTGGCCCGGTGGCCACTGTGGCGCCCTGGCTGCTATTGCTGACCGCGGAGACGAGGGGCAGGGCTGGGTTTCCCAGCGGGCTGGGTAGCTTGGCGTCCTGCGCATGGTTCAGGGGGCTCTTGAGCAGCGGTGTGGGAGGTAGCAGAGGTGGTCGTGGGTACAGGGATGGAGGAAAGATGCCCGGGAAGCCAGGAGTGAGCGCGGGAAAGGCCGGAGGGGCAGCCGAGAAGGGCAGGCTCCCAGGATGAGGTCTGGAGGGGAAGTACTCGCTGAAGCCTAGGCCCCCGTGGTTGAGGGTCGGGGAGGGTTTTGTCTTGTCCATCATGGGGCTGGGGGTCAAGGGCAGGCCTGGGGTGAAGATGCTGCCTGGTGTGTAATGGTTCTTGCCCTCACAGAATCTCCGATGCTTGTTGAGGGAGGAGGTAGTGCTGAACATCTGCCCACAGTCCTTGCACTTGATCTGCGTCCTGCAGTCCGCATGCATCCGCTTGTGCCGGCACAGGTTGGAGAACTGCGTGTAGGACTTGTGGCAGACCTCACCTACAGCACCCACAGGAGGCAAACACAGATGCAGAGTGAGATCACCAGGAACCCTGCATACAGAGGAAGGGATGGGTGCTGCCCAGGTGTTCCATCCAGAGGCCGTCCCCCAGGAAACAGACGGGACTGGCAATAACCATGCCTTTGCCTGTGGTCCTGACCACGAGAACCATGGTGCCTCAGCCTTCTGTGGTGGGAAGCTCGGCATCCTTACTGGTTGCTGATTCTCACTTTCGAATATGGCTAATGGATCAAGCTTGGGGAGGCTGACTGTCATGGTTTGAATATGCTTGGCCCAGAGAGTGGCACTATTAGGAGGTGTGGCCTTGTTGGAGTAGGTGTGCCACTGTGGAGGTGGGCTTTAGGACCCTCAGCCTAGCTGCTTAGAAGCCAGTCTTTTCCCAGTGACCTTCAAATGAAGATGCAGAACTCTCAGTTCTGCCTGCACCATGCCTGCCTGGATGCTGCCATACTCCCACCTTGATGATAATGGACTGAACCCCTGAACCTGTAAGCCAAAACCAATGAAATGTTGTCCTTTATAAGAGTTGCCTTGGTCATGGTGTCTGTTCAGAGCAGTAAGATCCTGACTAAGACACTGTCTGTGGTCCAGGCTGGGTGAGGGCAGAGTGAGGGTCCACAGCACCAGTCTCCCTTGTGGCTAGGAGAGGACTAGCTCAGAACGTCCACAGGACTTGCCTCAAGAGAGTGACCTCAGTGATGGCTATTTCTATAAGGTGAGCAGTCCTGCTTCCTAGATTAAAGTGTCCTTGCTTTCTGCCTTTCTGTCCTAGATGCCACCAGGATGTCCCAGCAGTCCTCAGGGACCCTCGAGTTAGGGCCTGGGCTGGGAAGGAGGACTCCTGGTTGTGACTGACCAGTTTGGGGGCTGGCTAACGATAGGCGAGGCTCTGTCTATGACCTTCAGGGAAAGGGTTAGGTATCTACGCTCTCAAACATGGAAGGCCTACTAGCTAAGAGCAATAACCTGGAGGGGTGTGTGTGTGTGTGTGTGTGTGTGTGTGTGTGTGTGTGTGTGTGTCCAGCAGGGTCTGCTCTGGCTGACAGACACCAGGTGATCTCTTACAGGGCAGGGGAACACCAGCTAGATCTCACCCTAGCCCAGAGGCTCAGAAGACTCCAAAGTCATCTTCCTGAAGCCTGGGAACTGGAGGCCAGCAAAGCCCTTACCAGTCTTTTTTCCTTTTCCACCAAAAGAAAAGGAGGTATATACATTTATGTTGCACATTTCTTCATACGCTTACACTGTCTATCCTCATCTCTCTCTTCCCACTGACACACTCATACACACACACACACATACACACACATACATATACATACACTCTGTCTATCCTCATCTCTCCCCTACCCCCTCTCTCTCTCACACACATATATACTCCCCCACATACACACATAGATACATACATACACACACATACACATACACACACACTCTATCCTTACCTCTCTTCCCACTGACACACTCACACACATACATACACACATATACTGTCTATCCTTAACTCTCCCCCACCCCTACACTCTATCCTCATCTCTCCCCTACCCCCTCACACACACACACACACACACACACACACACACACACATCCACATGCACACACACACATGCGCACACATGCACACGCACACACACACACACACACACACTACACACACACACATGCATGCACACACACATACAGCACCCCACATACACCCCCCCACATACACACACACACACACACACACACACACACACACACACACTCTGTGACTCTCCCCACAGGATGGTTTGCTTAGTGATCTTAGCCTGTCTCTTGCTCTCCTGCCCTCTGCACACCCCCATCTGAGGCTTCAGCTGGGGTGTCTTTTCTCTGAGGTTATCACACACTTTAACCACAATATCTATTTATATTAGCTGCCCTGCCCTCCTGGTCATCATGGCAGGACATTTTCTGGCTGAAAGGAGACAAATTTCGCTTCATTTAATCAAATCTTCCCTTTTGGGGATACTGTTCTGGGAGAGGCACCACATTTAGGTGGGCTATAAATAACCTTCCCCTACTCCTGGTTGCTCACAGGGAACCACAAGGCAGATCCCAAGCTCAGGTTACTTAGACAGAATAGACAAGCAACACCCCTGAGACCTCTGTTATATTCCTGATGGCACCTAGACATTTCCTGCTACTGTCACTGAAAGCAAGCCTCCCAACTCAGGAGCCTTCTGGGACAGAGGGACCCTTGGTTCCCACCTATTACTCAAACTGAGGATGAGGAGTCTGTGGTATGTGGGTTGCAGAGACACCTGGGCAGGTCCCAAGAAGGGTAGGTCCTAGCTAGACATTAAGAATGACTGCCAGGCAGCTCAGAGCCATCCCAAAGAAGGTGGCTGTTTCAGGAATGGGGAGAAAGTCGTGGCTGCCGCATTAAGCTGGGTTTGAGGAGCAGAGCCCAGTGAACCTACCAGAACAGGAAGGGACCCTGGTCAGGAGCTCACTTTACTTCTGGGATGTGTGTAGGTATGCACAAGCACAGGCATGTATGCATGCTTGCACATGTGCGCACACCAACACACACTTGTGTGTGTTTGGGGGGCAGGTAATAGTGTCAACTCACTAGCTCATACCATACACTCTCACACATGGGTACTTATTCCTTCAAAGGCTCTTTTCTGGAAAGTAATCACGGGAATGGCTCTGTGACCTAGACATTCTCTCTCTTTGCTGCCCTCTCATACACACATGAACATCTGAGCTCCCTGATCAGAAATGTGCTCTCAATCTCTGCTCAGTGAAGTGAGGATGTGTGTGTGTGGGGGTCCAGACACTGGCTGTACACCCAGGTTTCAGTCGTCAGGTAGACACAGAGTTTGCTGATACACAGCTGGTGCCTGGCCACCCGGACCTTTTCTCCAAGTAACAGATCCTTTTTTGGAAGGCCATATCACTGGACACTCCTTTACTGGACTGTAGTTCCCCATCCCCAAGCTTCCTACATCCTTCAGGCATACTCCATGGTCCGCAGAATGTACACAGTGATGTACTTTGAGTTGCACACTTATCCTGCACACCTATGTCAATCCAACTGGACGGCATGCTCATAAGGCCTGTCTATCTACTTCTGGGGATTTCTTTTTAGTTAGCTTGGTCAAAGCAAGGTTGCAGAGATGGGCTAGACCACAGACAAAGGAGGGGTCACAGATGCCAGGAGATCCCTAGGAGATACCATGTTCAGCACATTCCACCTGTGGATGGATGCATTTGGGAGCTCCCTAGGCGACATACCGCTCAGAACAGGGATAGTCATGCTCAGAGATCCATCTGGGGCTCGGCCAGCATAGGACACCAGGGAGAGCCGGGTGAAAACATGGGAGGAACAATAACTAGCCCCTTCTACAGAAATCTCCATCTTTAGACGGTTCCTCACCTACTATCTTCCTCCAGTTATTGCAAAGAAATCTCGAGGTATGGGGAGGTTGTGGGATGTGGGAAGGGGAGAGAAGGTAGCCAACAGAGTAACAGTATGGTGTCACATTCCCTCTACCTAACTAGGACCAGCCACAAAGTCATCTGAATGGAGGAGGGTCCTCAGTGGGGGCCAGAGGGGCCAGGCTGGGCACTCACATATGAATGGCTTCACCGTGCTGTGGATATGCTTGTGCTGTTTGAGGCCAGAGGATGTGGCGAAGGTCTTGCCGCAGTCAGGGCAGGCATGGGCCCGGGCACCGACGTGTTGTGAGCGGATGTGACGCTGGAGGTTGCTGGGGTCCGTGAACACCTGGGGAGATACAAGCCATTATCGAATGCCCCTCCTGATCTCCACTGTAAGCCTAGGGGTACGAAGGTGGAGCCCTGCCCCTCTTTCTTGCTGCCCTGCAGTGAGCTGGCTGGGATACCTCTTGCTGTGGTAGTTATCACCAGAGGGCCTTTGCAGGGTGCTGGGTCTCTCCTGGCCTCAGTGACCCTGCCAGTGGCCTCAGAATGCCGTGGCCCCAAGGCTCCGAAAGATACACATTCTTTTGTAGAGCAGTATCCTGGATGGTCTTGGGTCTGGGGGCTTCGCCCCGCAACCCTTGTCACTGCACACTGGCAGGGGCGCAGGACTGCGCTGGAGAAGGCACAGCTCTGGTCTTGCCTGTTTCCTGCAGGGCTGTTTGGTCTCAGGGACTTCCTGTCCTTTCCAGGAACAAAGAAGAACCTAAGGGCCTCGGGGCATCTAATCCACCATGCCTCATCTCATTTCACAGCAGAGTGGAGGGAAGTGAGCGCGTGCTCCATGGGGTGGGCGCCTGGTACCTTTACACAGTTTTCACATTCGAAGCGCTTGCCACTGTCATGAGACATCTGGTGGCGGATGAGGTTGGATTTCCAGTTGAAGGCCTTGGGACACTGGTCACATTTGTACTCGCGCTCTTCCGTGTGGACGATCATGTGTTGCTCCAAGCTGTGTACAGAGGATGGGAATCACTATAGTGTCCGTTTGTCTGGAAGAGGAGTCCTCTACCCTATATGGCTTGTTCTCCTGTATGCAGCCCCTTGGAGGCCCCATCACACTGCAGGGAGATTGGAGTACATGCAAACTCTTCCTCTGTCAGGTCATTGGGACTAGGGCAGAGGAAGAAGCCAGTGCCTGAGCTACCTTCACTCAAGTCTACCCCACATCCCAGCCAGCCAGAGGTAGAATGGAACCCTAGTCACTTGTTAGATGATCCCAACTTCAGGGCTAAGTTTGGGTCTGATGCTGTGGTACACAACTATAATTCTAACACCCAGGAGGCTGAGGCAGGTCAGTTTCGAGCTTGGGGCCATCCAGTACCACACATCAAGACCCTATCTTGAAAAAATAAATAAAAATAAAAATCTCAGCCTGGGCCTAGGGATAAGAGCTTCAGGGTGTCAACAGTATTGTAAGCCAGGGTAAGACAGAGCCATAGTTCAAGACAGCCCTCTGAGAAGCTTGCTGGCTGAGCACATACAATAGAGACATGGTGGGGAGTGCTAGAGAGGGTATTAAATGAGATATGTCACAGTGGTAAAACAGCTGCTTGGGGGGGGGGCACTCCTCTTGGCGGCACTAGCAACTCCTAATCCCCTCCTCCCTGGGGACTCTGCCTCTTCTGTCCCCGGGATGACCGTTAATCTTCATGAGCAAAGCAGTAATATATCACGGCCCGTTAATTACGGGGCCCAGCCATCCGCGTAGAGCAGAAACGCCTGCTCCTCTAGCTCCCAGAGATTGTATCTTTTCCCTGTTGTTAATTGTGATTTATGTGTTTATGTAAAGAAAACACGGACCCTCCTCAGCCCTGCTCTCTGCTAAGCGCTCAGGCGGGGATCTGCCCACGCATTTATTCACAGTCATCTGTTCAGGGTGGAGGGTCTGCTGTCCCCGGGGAGTCTGTGATGGGATTGGTGGTAAATCCCTTGTAATCACAGACCTGTTAGCGGCCTGATGGGATTTTGCTCTGACTTTGCAAGGTTGTCCAGAGCAAACTCTTCAACGCAGGGGCACTTAGCCTGGAGAAGTCACCAGACTCCTCCACAACTCGGAGCACTGGGGCCAGAGGTCTCAGCTCCTCTACTCCCAGCTGAGGATGCTCTTTTGTTCCAGGGGTCACATAGGTCCCAAGGCCCACAGTGCTTGGGTCCTCAACCCTGCCTGGCCTCAGTACAGAGAAGGAAAGCCTTGCATGATTGTGTCCACTAAGAAGGTCTGTGTATGTCCAGAGAGCCAGGCTGGCTTACATCCCCTCCATAGTGGGTACTGTGGACCTGCACCTCCCAGCATGGGGCCTTATTGCAGAAGTAGCACTGGGGCCAGCCAGGTGGCCAGACCCATGCTGATTTGTGCTCTTTCTGTCTTCCGGGCTGTCTCCACAGCCCTGATTGTGTAGAGCAGTGGTGCCAGCGGCCTGCCTGCCCATGGGTCTTCCTGCCGGGGACCAGGACCTTTATGGTAAGAATCAGAAAACGTCTGTGGCTTCCAGCCATATGTACCCACATGGTTCCCAGTTCAGGGAGGTGGCACACAGGAGCCCTTAGTCTCTTAGCCCTAGAGCCCAGGCCTGACAGGGAGGTGGGCTGGGGAATCACAGGGGCTGCCAACTGGAGGTGTCAGGAGGTGGGGTGGTGGCACCTGTACTTGTTGGGGAACATCCGCTCGCAGTCCTTGCACTCGTGCGCTTGTCCATCGCTGCCCACGCCAAGGCCCTCGGGTTTGAGCTCCTCCCCTAGGCCCTCGTAGAGTGGGGCCCCTGCAGAGCTGCACGCGTACTTCTTGTGGTGCCTCAGGTCCAGCCTGCACTGGAAGAGCTCATCACACTCGTCACAGCGGAACGTGGGGTCCTCTGCAAGACAGAGGGCAAAGAGGTGGGCCAGAGAGCCAGACACCCATCCCCGGATTCACAGGGGACCACAGAGACCCAGCCTATCCCCACTGCCTGCCTCCCCGGGGCTTCCATCCACCCTGAGCTACTCCTAACCAGCTTCCTTCCAGCCCTTGTCCTGGCTGCCCAGGGGTGTAGAGGTCATAGGACAGATGAAGCCACGCAGGAGGACCCTATCCCTCCATCGTGGAAACACTGAGCAAAGCCGGGCTCCTCCCTGCCTCCCTAGCGGCCACTGTAGATTCAAGGAGGCCCAGCCTCAGAGCGAAGAAGGAAGCCAGGCCAAAGAGCTTTGTTTATGAATTAGGAGGAAAATAAAAGAAAGAAGGCAGAACTCCGTCGCATATAATAAATTATTGTCGTCAAGGTCAAACAAATTAAAGGGGGGCAGCTATTATTAAGTTTATGAGGCAGCATCCCGAGCACAGTGCCAAACCAAACAATTAGCCTGGAGCTGTAACGGGGCGGGGTCTCTGTGCCCTGCCCCGCCTTCCTGCGGCTGCAGGCCTTTCAGCTTTCACCCCGGCCTGGAGAGAGAACACCTGCTCTCAGATCTCACACAGAGGGCTTATGTGCACATATGAGCATGAGTGTGTCCATTTTGTGCACACTCTGACGTTGCATGTGGATGTGCACGCTCACACACACTACTGTGTTTGTGGGAGTGTCTCACATGAACTGCATCCATGTTTGCAAAGCCACTTGTGGATGCGAGTGCATGCCTGGGCGTCTGCACTCAGACATTAGTGAGTGGGTATGTATACATATGTGTGCCTACTTGTCAGTGTGGGTACATGTTTATGTATATAACTACATGTGTGATGTGTTAGCATGTTTTTATATTTGAACACACATGTAGCATATGTATATATATGTACATAAAAATTGGGCATGTATGCATTCACGAACACCTATGTGTGATTCTGTATATGTCTTTTTGTGGGCTATGTGTGCATGTGTGTATGTGTTCTACACATCTGAAGACACAGATGATTATTTGTGAGGTGTTTGTGTGTACATGTATGGATCTGTCATATGTGCAGCTGTGAATATGCGGGTGTATGTTTATATGTGTGTGAATGGGCATATATTAGGGACCTGCATTTGTATGTGAATATGTGTGTCTGTGTTTATGAATACTTGTATGTGGGAGGTATGCTTGCATCTGTGTGCATGTGCAAGTGTGTGGGAAGGTGCATGGTCATGAGGACTGGCCTGATACCCAGCATTGAGCAGGGACTTATGTCAGGGCAGGGGTGGGCATGCTGCTCCCGACCCCATTTCCCACCAGAGAGAGATTCCCACCATAACCACAGAATGTTTTCTGACTCTGCAGGACATGATTAGCTTCTCTGTGCCCAGAACAGCATGGAGTTCTGAGAAGGAAGCCGAGTTCTGTGGAAGTGTCCTAGTCCTGGGCTGTACCTGGCAATCTTAACACTGGGTCCCAACCCTGCAGAGCCACGTATCAGAGGCACAGCTGAGCCTATGCACTGATACGCACATGATACCATGCTTACTGGTCATATCTGGGTGCCAGGGTTAGGCATGTGTGTGCTTAGGGATGACTGGGTGGGCAGTATTTCTGATCCAGATAATCCAATTCTTGCCAGGGACCAGACAACCTGGCCTCACTGGCTTACCTTAGCCATATCTCTTTTTTTGGGGGGAGGGGGGAATGAAACTATGGAAGGAAGTGCTATGGGTCCTTTGGGTAAGTGGAATTCCTTCCTACATAAAGCCCTGCTGTGCTGTGCTGTGCTGTGCTGTGCTGTGCTGTGCTGTGCTGTGCTGTGCTGTGCTGTGCCCTTCTCTGCTGAGCTGGGAAAACAAGGATTGCATTCTTGCCTTGGCTTGGAGATCTCCACCCCTAACATCTCCAGGGAAGGCCCTGAACTCCTTCTTAGGTGTCAGAGTGGGACAACACAACTCACAGTTTGGGATGGGGAGGAGGCAGGCACAGGTGACTCACACACAGTAACCATCTTCCATGTCTACAGAGGAATCAAATACAGTTCAAAGGAGCTCTTCTCAGAGCAGCGGGCTGTGAATGCTACGAACAGTAATGCCCATGAGGAGGCTTGCTGGGCACTCTCAGGGTAGGCAATATGCCAAGACCCTCCACCCAAGGTGGACCCTCCACCCAAGCTATGTTGGGGGATGGCTCTGTGCACCGTTGCAGTCTGGATGTTGCCTTTGTCATGATTAGCTGGAGCCTCTCCTGTCTCAGTGATGTGTAAAATTTTATTTCCATCACCTCCAACTGGTTAGTAAAGAGCTGATTCAACCTATAGTCAGGCAGAAGAGAATAGAGCAGGCCTTCTGATCCCAGAGAGTGTGTGTGGGTCCCAAGCAAGAAGAGAGAGGCAAGAAAGAAGAAAGCAAAGAAGGATAAGAGAAGGACCTGGAGGATACGCAGATCGTCAGGGGAGTTGCCATGAGGACACACAGGGAACAGAGTGCACCAGGGTTGCAGGTGAAGGACCAGACCATGTGGCTGGGAAGTCCGCAGCCATAGGTGGTTGGATAGTGAAATATCTGCCCAGCACAGTGCCTGCAGCTTGTTAATGAACTTATTAGGTCTCTGTGTCATTCATTCAATAGCTACAACAGGCACGGAAACAGGCACGGAGCATGCATGGAAACGCCCTGTTGTTGCTCAGGAGCAAAAGTGGGTGAAGAGAAACCCCACAGAATCACTTGTGCACAGCTGTAGTTGGCCTTTTTCACTATTTGGGAGTGAGATGCAGGGTACCAGGTCTCTGGCTTCCCACAGAAGGTTATGAGGGCAACAGTCGGATCCTATGAGAATTCGAAGGTGTTCACGCCACCCTTCACGCCACCCTGGTCTTCAGAGTAAGAACCCACAAGAAAGGACCCCATGTCTAGGCACCCCAGGCACATGCTGTCACAGAATCCATGTGGCTCCATAGAGCTGCCCCTGAGAACCAAAAGGGAATGAATGTGAGGATCATGAAGTCAGGAATGAGACATGCTTATGTCTGTCACAGTCTTTCTAAACTCAGAGAGGAAGTCTCTGTAGTTCACGAGGAACCCGACATCACTAGCCGTATCTCTCGCTGGCCAGGGCTTATGGTTCTGACTGGGAATTTGGCCTTAAAAACTATTTTATTTTTAAATTAAATTTAAAAAGTTGTCTTTAGGCAGGGTCTTACTATGTAGCCCTGCTTGGCCTAGAATTCTCTACGTGGACCAGGCTGGTCTTGAACTCACAGAGACCCATCTGGCTCAGCACCAAGTGTTGGGATTAAAGTCATGTGCCACTGTATCAGGCCTGTGCTTAAACATTTATTTAAATGTAGGGATTCAATAAGGAAATTCAGGTTGGTTTTTACTGGGGTGACTTAGAGGTCACCTTGGAGGGTGGGAATGACCTCGGCGGCTATGCCACCCTTCTCCTCTGGCCTTATGTCTTCTGGACTTCAGCGTGTGTCTGTAGAAGGACAAAGCTGGGAACAGAGCATGCCTGGGCCTAGTCTTCCCAGGCAAGTGCGATGGGAGAGTCCCTGAGATTTTTCTAGGCAGGGAGGGGTGGCCTTGGGGACACACCTGGGGCACTCTACATGACATTTTCCCAGCACACAAAATTCCATGTAAGGAACCACCGACAGGCAGTTTATAGTTAGTGATGTTACGTCTCTTACAGCCCGTCACAGCCTGCTTCTTTTCTGTACCCACGACACAATGGCCCCATTCTGGAGAGGGGAAGTGGATCCTCAGGAGGCTTTCTAAATGAAGAAAGGGTTTGAATGCAAACGGCTGCTTTCTTCCAAAGAGCAAGTACTTCTCAGAAAAAGAGAAAAAAAAGAGAAATATTCCCCCTCTGTCCAATAATCAAAACATAATAGGGTCTCGTGATGAGGGAGTGGGCTGTGCCGTCCTTCCAGCCACCTGTGAGGACACTGAGCTGCATATCTGTACAAGTCTCCAACTCTGGGGGAACAATGTTGTTCCTCACCCCTGACCCAGACATCCAGATCCCCCACAAAAGCACAAGAGAGAACCACTGGGGATGAAACCCTAAATGTGGTGGGGGTCTTGGGCTGGGTAGAATAACCTTCCATCAAATTACCCCATCCCAGCACCTACCTGTCTGTCAACCTGCACCCAGCTCAGGTTCCATCAGCAACTTTCCCGGCTGAACAGGAACGCAACAGAAAAATAAATCCCTGCCTAATGGCTCGAAGACCGAGGAGCTCACAATTACACGGCACCCGCATCCTAATCTACAACCGCAGCTCAAAAGCACTCAAGAGTCTACTCCAAATTCCTGTGGCGATAAGGGGCTGGCTGCATTTAGCCAGAGCTGGGATAAAAGATTTTTTTTATGATAATTATCTTAGTGAGGGACGAGTTTGCATTTCCTTTCTGTGAGATTCTGAATTTAACTAGGGTGTGTGCTTGGGGGGGTGGTGGCAAGTAGTAGCTGTTGGGGTGGTGAAAAAGGGATCTTGACAGCAGAGGTTAGGGAAGTCAAATATTTGATGTCAGACTATTATGCGCGGAAAGTAATTAGCTCCCAAATGTTTGATCAGTTATTAGGAAAAATGTAGAGTGGGTTATTTAATATCAGGGGGTAGGGTGTGAGTGTGTAGGGGGACAAGAATCAAAGCTCTAAAAAGAACCTTTTGGAAGAAAGGAATTTCAACATAGAAACACAACGGCTCACGATTCTCCTATGGGCTCAGAATATTTATCCTCTGTGGGTCTCCGGTGCTGGCTAAGAATCACAGGTCCTCTCAAGGATCACATCAAGTAAATGGAAACTTCCCTCTTGCTGTACAAGTCTCAGCAATTTGTTTTTTGTTTTCTCGTTCACCCAATTAAAATGAAATTAGAGTCAGAGAGGATCTGGCTGGTAAAATGGCCCTCCTGCCTTAACTTCTGGTCTGACAACTTAGATATATGTATTGCTGCAGAAAACAAAGCCACCACCATCATACCACCAAAAAGAGGCACTCAGGCCACTGGCAGGCTTCCAGGGTCAATAGATAAACTGAGGCTGAGTCTACAGGTGTGGTCACAGAACCTTGCAGGGAGCATCCAGCTCTCTGGTCTTCACTGAGGAATCCTTGTGTCTTCTCAGGGATTCAAGGCACTGGCCTCCCAGAGATAGCAATGGGATTTATTCTAGATTCTAGAAACATCTAGGGGCCAGTGTTTTCAAACAGGAGAAGGAGAAGGAGAAGGAGGAGAAGGAGAAGGAGAAGGAGAAGGAGAAGGAGAAGGAGAAGGAGAAGGAGAAGGAGAAGGAGGAGGAGGAGGAGGAGGAGGAGGAGAAGGAGAAGGAGGAGGAGGAGAAGGAGGAGGAGGAAGAGGAAGAGGAGGAGGAAAAGAAGAAGAAGAAGAAGAAGAAGAAGAAGAAGAAGAAGAAGAAGAAGAAGAAGCAGCAGCAGAAGCAGCAACCGCTGCCGCCACACAAGAGCTGGGAAGAGAGCTCAGCAATGTGCTTGCTGCATCTCCACCACCACCCCCGTCCCCCCCCCCCAAAGTCTGATCTCTAGAATGAAATGGTGTGGTGCAGACACCAATCCCAGAGCTGGAATAGAAGGATCCCTGGTGCTTGCTGGCCATCTAGCCCCACCTAATTGTTGTAAGCTCCAGGCTAGCAAGAGACCTTATCTTCAAAACAAGAGAGACAGCACCAGATGGACATTAGCCATGGTTGATCTCTGACCTCTAGATGCATGCCCACACACGTGTACTTCTCCTGGACACATAGGAACACAGCCCCCGACCCAAGCCCCACAAGAAATTAGACATGAACCCTGGAGTCCCTTGGTGAGCATGCTAACAGACACACACTTCACTGCCCACATGGCCTTCTTGAAAACATGTGGAGTATAAATCTACCTGTCGGAACGCTCAGAGTGTGTGAAACTGGCTTCCTCTCTACCCTCGCCTCAGAGATGCTCAGGTGGGGACCATCAGGCAGGAGAGCCTGCTGGACACACCCTAACAGTTGGACCCATACTTGTATCAGGAACCTAAAGACTCATCCCACTGTGGGATCCATTTCAGCCTTCAGCTTAGTTCTGACCAAACATCCCCTCTGTATCTCTCTAGGACTTGTAACTACTGATGGACTCCTATAAACAGCCTGGCTGCTTCCCCTCTTACATGAACCAGATTCTCTCCCAAGTACCAAACTAGGTTGGGGTCCTTTTACTACAGAAAGTCTGTAATACACTTGAAGTATCACCCAGGAGCTAGGGGGAAGTTTCAGTGGATAAAAGGCTTGTGTGCCTTACAAGCATGGGGACCAGAGTTGGGATCCATCCCCAGCACCCAGGTAAAAGCCAGTGGCCTGTAACTCCGGGCCTCAGGAAGCTGAGACAGTGCTCCCCAGGCCAAGCTGGCTAGGCGGACAAGCCAGACGGGTGAGCTCCAGGTTCAAAAGAGACCCTCAATAAATAAAGAAGAAAGCGATCAGAGAAGACTCTCAGCATCAACTATATGCGTCTATATGTTTAAGCACACACGTGCACACCCACCCACACGTGTAAACACACATGCATATGTGTACATAAACAAACATAAATATACACACAAGAAATTCCTTTTGTGGGTCACTAACACTCTATAGATATAATTCAGCATAACGGCCAATTTGCCTATATCCCCTCGAGCTCGCCTGGAGCCCCTCTTAAATTCAGAATGTGCTCTGAGGCCTCAGGGAAAAGGAGAAATCCCTAGTCTCAGGGGTGAGGGTCTGGTAGCCTGGTGTGCTGGTTGTGCTTTTGTTTAACTGGATACAAGACCAAGTCATCTGGGAAGAGGGGATCTCAACTGCGAAAATGCCTCCATCAGACTGGCTCCTAGGCAAGCCAGTGGGGGGTGGCATTTTCCTAATTAATGATTGGTGAAGGAGGGCCCGGCCCATAGTGGGTGGTGCTGCCCCTGAGCAGGTGGTCTGGGCTGTATAAGAGAGCAGGTTGAGCAAGCCAGCAAGCAGCACCCCTCCATGGTCTCTGCTCCTTTATTCCGGGCCTCAGCTTCCCTCAGTGGACTGGGACTTGGGACACAGAAGCCAAACCAGCTCTTCTTCCCAAGTTGCTTTTGGTCACACCCTTTATCATAGCCATGGACGCTTGAGTAATACACCTGTGGTCAGTAGACATTCGGCCAGGGCATCAGCCATGAACACCTGGTCTGAGCAGGTGGCACGCATGAGTGGGATAGCATGTGTGCTCTTCCAGGTGGGGGGTTCAGAGCCACAGCTCAGCAGGGTCTTACCATCCAGGCTGGGGGCCATGACACCCAAGGAGTAGGCACCTTCTTTCACATGCACCAACAGCTCCTCTCCAGGCTCGATGTCCTTAATGACTTTATAGTAAATCTAGGAGAGAGAGATTAAAGATAGCAGTGAACAATCACGGTACATGTTGTCATCATCATAGAGGCACCCACAGAGCCTATGCCCCACCACCGCACTGCTTCCTATAGAGAGGGCTGGCCTGAGGTGGCCACTTGACCTATGTTTTAACTTTTTAAAAGAATTATTTTTACTTTATGTGTATTTTTTTTTACCAGCATGTATATATACCACATGTATGCAGTGCCCAAGAAGGCCAGAAGAGGGCGCTGGATCTCCTGGAACTGGATTTCAAAGCTGCCAGGTGGGTGCTCAGATCCTTTAAACCGGAGGATCTTAGCCTGGGGTTCATGACCCTTTGGGGATTGAACAACCTTTTCATAGGAGTCTCTATCAGATATCCCGCGTATCAGATAGTTACATTGTAATTCATAACAGTAGCAAAGTTACAGGTATGAAGCAATGAACGTAGTGATGGAAGTAACTTTATGGTTGGAGGGTCACCACAACATAAGGAAGTGTACTAAAGGTTCTGTAACAGCAAGTGCTCTTCACTGCCGGCCTATCTCCCCAGCCCCCAAACTGTTTATTTTTAAATTAAAACAATTTTATTGTATTTATTTTTGTGTATATTGGGGGGTAAAGAGTGGTGCTCACAGGAGCACTTCTGCGAGTCAGTTCCTTCCTCCCACAGTATAGATCTTCCGGATTTAATTCAGGTTCTCCAGCTTGGTGGTGCCTGCCGAGTCATCACACTGGCCTGCTCCAGTGGCTAACTACAGGGAAGAAGGTCTACTCAGGAACGTTTGCAGCATATGAGGAAGGGAAAGAAACTGAGTCCATTTGAGTTTGTATTCTGCTCTGATAGAAAGGAAAGGTAATACCTGAGTCAAGACCCCGACCAGGGCTTTCCCAGGAAATACCCCAGACTGGAGCAACTTCCCAGTGAGAGCACTTTGGTCTATTGTCAAATCACCTATGTCAATCAACGTGAGCAGGAGACACCTGGCTATAGGGGGATGGGTTGGGGGGCAGGGGTGGGACTCAGAGTCACCGTTGCTTGTGACAGTGCTTTACTGCTGGGCACAGGCTCTGTGGGTAAGGATGCCAGGCTGTGACTAAAATTTACACCAGTGTGGCAGCCGTGAGTCAGGAAGACCAGGAGTGGGATGGAGTGAATATCTGTCAGGGTCTGTATCCAGCAGGTGACAGGGGTTTGGAGACTTTGGTGTGTGTGTATGTGGTGTATGTGTGGTGTGTATATGTGCATACATGTGTGTCTGTGTGTCTTTGTGTATATGGATGTGTTGTATGTGTGTGCATGTGTATGTGTGCATGTGTGTGTGCATGTGTGGCGTGTGTCTCTGTGTGTGGTATGTGTTTATATGTGTATGTCTGTGGTGTGAGTGTGTCTGTGTGTGGTGTATTTTTGTGTGATGTGTATGTATGTATGTATGTGTGTGTATCTGTCTGTGTGGTATATGTGCATATGTATGTGCATATGTGTAGTGTGGATATGTGTGGTATATGTGTATGTGTGTGTATATGTGGTATGAGTGAGTTGTGTGTTGTGTATGAGTCTGTATGTGTATGTGTGGTGTGTATGTATGTGTAGTATATTTGTGTGTGTGTGCATATGTGGGGTGTGTGTGTGTATGTCTGTGGTATGTGTATATGTGGTGTTTGTGCCCGTGCATGGACCTATGTATGTGTATCTAGGTTCTATGCCTAGAGCTGAGACATTTGGTGTATTCAGTTCAGCATCATGGTCTGAAACATAGAGAACATAGAGAGCTTCTTGCTATCATGTCTTCCCAGGACTGAGCTATGCCTGCTTTGGTGGCCGAGATGAAGATTGTTCTGTTGGGGAGGAAAAGTCACCAGAGCACCGCAGGTCTGGGTGATTTGGGGAGGTGTCTTTCTTGACTTTGCTCAGACTCTCCTGTAACTTGAAAAATTTAAACCCTATTTCTTTTTTTTTTTTCTGAGACAGGGTTTCTCTGTATAGCTCTGGCTGTCCTGGAACTCACTTTGTAGACCAGGCTGGCCTCGAATTCAGAAATCCGCCTGCCTCTGCCTCCCTAGTGCTGGGATTGAAGGCGTGTGCCACCACGCCCGGCGTCTAAACCCTATTTTTAATGATGGTTTTTAAATGCTTTAACCTCCCTGCTAGCCCATCTCCCACCAGAGGTAGTGAAAAAGAAAGGATACAGGGGAAGTGGACCTGTTTAGAAAAGTTCTTTAGAACAAATCTTATCAGGAAGTCAGCAGTTCAGTTCACAGGAGTTAGTAGCAGCAACAGTTCGATCTACTTCCAAACACTTAGCGGATCTACCAACAGTCCGATTCAGTAGAGTCAGGAGAGCAAACAGGAACCAGCAGCAGTGGCACAACTTAGTAGAGAAAGCCAGGCTGGAGTCAGCAAGAGACACCAAGGCCAGCACAATGCCAGAACTTCTCAGCTGTGCCTCTCTCAGCAAACCCAAGACGGATGAAGACCTGAGGCCCACAACGATTGCCCAGCTGGCTCTATGAGCAAGCCAAGCTCGGCCTCCACCACTGACCGTGGAGTCCTATTTATACCCTCCAAACATCACGTGTCCTTCCCGTGCTTTGCCTCAACACGTGTGTCTGTCTCAGCTGACATCCCTCTGCCAATCAGTCTGTGGAAGTGGCAAGAAACTGCGGCATACCACCAGAAGATTTTTGGTGTGTTTTCTCTCTGGAATCCCAACAAATGCAGCTCAACTATTCAATGTAAGGTGGACCAATACATGTCTGTTGTTAGCGAAGAACTCTTCATCACGTGACCTTTCACGTGCTTTCTTTAGCATGCCATCCTTTCACCTGTGTCCACTTCAGCAAAACATTCCTTCACGTGTTTGCCCCAGCAAAACACCGTACAACACAACTGACTTTCCAAAGAACCCTTTCCACTTCACTCTGCCTCAAAGACACCAGAGGCCCAAAGCCCTTGTGTGGGTCCTGGGCCTCCTCCCAGGAGCAGAGCTGGCTCAGGAAAGCACCTCTTTTATCTGGAAGTGTCAGACATGTGGAATCTCCTCCTCTGTCACAGTAATTCACTGCCCACTATGGCAGGGGAGTGCTTGGGACTCTGTTGTGATGTTAGGACTGCTGATGTGAGAGAAATACTCCAGAGACACCTGCTGCTCTGAGAGGCCTAGCAGAGGCCCAGCCGGCCTAGGTAGCCTTCTGCACTGCTGGAGGCTCTGAGACAGGAGGAAGGGCAGAAGAAAGAGCATTCTAAGAGAAGACCAACCAGCTTAAGCACAGGGACAAGAGGGGAGGTGGCTCTCCAGGCCACAAGCAGTACAACACATCTGCTCGCTCTCACTGGTCCTGGCAGAGGTTTGCCCTGCCTGGGGCAGCTGCTTGCTTCCCGGGAAGACAGCCCTACTTAGGGCTATAGCTCCAGAGTGACTCCTGGGTGTCACTAAAGGCCACAGAGGAACTGCACTAGGTCCCCAGTGCCCATTGGCTGTCCCTCCTAGAACACCAGATAGCGGAAGTGCACAGTCGGGAGTCTGCAGATAGACACAGGAATCTTATCAGTGTGGCTGGCATTCCTTTACACAGCACTCCACAGCAGTAGCTTGGGAGTTATTCTCAGGGAGGTTGGTACTACAAAGAGATCTTAAAATGGAGGCCAGAAATGGGATCAAACAGAGTTCTTGAATAAAACCAGTGGTTTCTAAGATCTCAGTTTTACGTCACCACACGGCGGGCGGCTGAGTAGCTTATCCTTTTGAAGGTCAGTCGTGAGCCGGCTTTGCTTCAGAAAAGAATACACCCACAGCTGCCCCAGAGTGAGTTGCTGTGGCCACACAGGAGCCCCCTGAGCTGGAGGGTGTGCGTCGGCTGTTAACAAGCTTGCTCACGTTTCCCTCTGACAGCAGAAGCGGCCGGCAAACACAGGCTGCATGCCTATGGCTCAGCACCAGCGTGCTGGCTGATTTGGTGTTGGGGACAAGGGCTGAAAGAGAGGAGAATGAAGGCATGGTCCCTGTAGGTCCTGGTCAGAGTCAGAACTTGCCACCAACTGGCCTTCCTTCCACCTGTGATTACCCAGAACGCACGAAGCCATGGCAGCAGAATGTGTTTTCCCCACCAGGCTGCTGGGTGCCCATCCTGACAGGTGAAAGGCAGAGGGGAGAGTACCCTTCCCTTTCCCCACCCCCTCCTAGGCTGCCTCTCACATCACCCCTGGTTAGGCTGACTGACCTCCAAGGCTCCTCTCCACATACACCCTACTCCCTTCTGTCTGGGCTGCAGGAACCTGGAGCTCTGCCACCCAGCTCTGATTCTGGAAGCTACACGGCCACCGCTTTCCTTCCTGATTCCTCGGAAGGTAGCCAGTCCTCCTGGGACCCATTCCTGCCAACCCCAAGCCCCTGTTTCTGGGGACATGAGGCCTCTTGACCCCCACGTTGGCTCCAGAGTCCCTTCTCTGATCCCCTCTGAGGACTACCGGGAATCCACACCCTCCCACACCTTTGTTCCTGGGCTCACCGGGGCTCCATGGGCCTCCACTCCAGTTCTGAAGACAGGAGCCTCCTGGGACCCTCCCACCGGCACACACGCACGGCAACAAGAGCCACAGTAGGGCTACTACAGTCCCTTCCTCAGCCTCACAGGATGGCTACCGGGGCCCTTGCCAGGGACATGTTGGGGACACAAGGCACTAAGCTCAGTAGCCATGGCTGTAGGACTTTGAGCCCCCTAATCAGTAATTAATTAGTCTTTAGTAGCGCTAATTGCAGAGGCCAGGGTGGGGCTGAGGTGTTTCCTCTTGCCTCCACCTGGAAGGCTAAGAAAGTGAACAGGAGTCTTCACAGCCTTTCCTGAAGTCTCAGCCCTGCCTTAGGCAACCACAGGAGGTGCACACAGAAGCCAGCCCAAGCTTTTATGACCTGTTTCAAGTGGCACAAAGGCCTTATCAGCCAGGAATTCTGAGAAAGCCAGTTCCTGGTCTGTGGGGCTGGGTGACTTCCCTTAACAAAGGCCAACTTCGGTGGGAACTGGAGGTGTTGGCGGGGGTGCCAAGTTGAGGGGGACGGGGTGGGGTATCCTATGCTTACACAGTGCTGTCCACTGTATGCTTAGGCCCCTTCTGTGCTTAACCCTTAAGGTTCTTATACTTGATTTATTAAATAGTTTCCATCTAGAATGCTCTGGCCTCTTGGCCATTAGCATTACAGGAGAGCTGCCTCTGAGTTTCACAAGACAACAGGAGAAGATGAAGCCAGGAGTCTGATACCCTCTAGCCACCCCCTCCCCAAGCATCCTGGGGTGCAGGGCCGCAGGGAAGAAGCAAACTGCCTTCTTTCTAAAACACAGAACCCCACGTGTTAGGTACACACGAGTCCTGGGGACCTGTCACCCAAGGTCTGGTGACTTCTCCTTGTCTAAGAACCTGAGGGTGGAGAACTTCTCCCCGAAAGCTGAGTTGACAAGCTTCTGTCTGTGACTCTCTGCAATAGAGACACACACAGGCAGGCAGGGCCTGAAGTGGATGGGGTCTCCAGTTCTTCTCCCTGGCTCCCGTCATCCAGCAGGGGCAGCAGAGGTTGGGCCAACACCCTCACTTGTGACTATACTTCACCCAGCCCAAATTCCCCGGCCACATTCCAGACACAAAGACCTGTTTCCATGCAGGTAAAGAGACCGTGGGACTGTCTCACCCAAAGTCAGACACCTGCTCTGGGATCAGGCCCAAGCTCAGGAGATTTTCACGCAAATGAACATTCAGAACAGTTCACAATGACTGTCAGCTCTCAGCTCCTAAAAGCCCTGGGCCCGTACCAAAAACACTGTTTGTGATTAAGACAAAAGCCCCAGAGTTCCCAGGCCTGCTTAATCTTAGTATCCTACCATTTTAACAAACGAAACCCCCAGCAGGTGACATAAAAAGGAAATGAGCGTAGCCCAGGTTAAAAATCGGTGGACGTGCAGGTGGTTCCTTTCTTTGGCTAATACTCATCAGTAACCCTGTATCTACATGGTCCTCGCTCCACACACCTGGCTGGGGCAGCTTCCTCTGTGCTCAAGCCTTTATAATCTTGTTACAATACATTTGTCACTCAAAAAAAAAAAAACCTTAAAAATCCTTAGCGCATTTATCTCTTCCTTGGTTGCAAAGTTTGAATGAGGGTTATAAAAATATAAAGTATTAGCCCATAACTAAGTAATCAGCACCATTATATGGCCTCCAACAGGCACTGCATTTAGTTAATGGAAGATCAACTACGACAAACGGTTGTATTATGACACCACCACAGGAGAAAGCCGAGTTCACACTTAACTGCTCTTCAAAATAGAGGATCCTTTGGATCACAGAGGCCCTGATGGTTAAGTTTTTCTGAATTAAAACAAATTTGACATTAATTTTTTTTAAGGCTTTAAAAAAAAATCTAAATTAAATTGTGTGTGCATGTGTGTGAGTGTGTGTGGTGGATGTGAGTATGTGTGTGTGAGAGTGTATGTGTGAGTGTGAAAGTACATGTGTGGTGTGTGTCAGTGTGTATGTGTGGTGTGCATAAGAGTGTGTGAAAAGTGTTGTGAGAGTGTGTGGTGTGTATGTTCCTGTGTGTTTGTATGTGTGTGTGAGAGTGTGTGTGTATGTGTGTGTGTGAGAGAGTGTATGTGTGTGAGAGTGTGTGAGAGAGTGTGTGTATGTGTGTGAATATGTGTGTGTGTGTGTGTGTAGGTCTGAGCACAACTTGAAGAAGTCCATTATTTCCTTTCACCACTGGGTTGCAGGTATTGAACTCAGGTCATCACGTTGGGTGGGTCATCAGTGCTTTTCCTGCTGAGACCCTGCTGTCCTGCATTAGGTATTTTAAGTGTTTTGTTCACTGGTTAAGAAAGGCTCAACAAATTCCCTAATCATACCTTACTTGTTTTTAAAGAGAAAAGAGTGTTTTCCTATTTGGAGCCACCCTTTCAAAGGACTAAAACAAAAATTTATGATTTTTAATCTAAAACAATGTAGGGAGAAAGGAAAAGGAGCCAGGAAAGGTCAGGGGCTG
Source organism: Mus minutoides (assembly GCA_902729485.2). Lineage (NCBI taxonomy): Eukaryota > Metazoa > Chordata > Mammalia > Rodentia > Muridae > Mus > Mus minutoides. Next base: position 1,894,685 of record LR749639.1, on the reverse strand, counting down.
GGACTCTGATGGCCCTGCTTCAAATATCAGCCCTAGTGGATGATCACGTACCCTGGAGGTAAAGCAGGTTCTGTGAAGGGAGAGGGAAATGAAAGCAAGAGGTGAGGGAGGCGTCAGCCACCAGGCTTGACTGGGCTTAGCAACACCAGGTTTTCGATAAGATGTAGGGGCGGCTCTATGGACGCTCGAATGCACAGCTCCTTACCAGGTCCACTGCTCAAACACCTTGTTCAAGAGGGGCTGCTCCTCTGCTGTGGGCAGACCTGCCCTTTGAGCTCCGTTGCTATGGTTGACTCTACCTTCCAGCCACAGGCTAGGCATGGCATCCTGGCTGCTCACCCTGCCTTGGACTACCACGGTGCTGTGCAGACAGCACAGGTTTGGGCTGTTCTTACAGATGAAAGGAGAGGTAAGAAGCGAGAGCAGCATGGCTGAGCCTCACAGCCTCTCCCAGAGCTGCTGGAAAGGACCTCCTCCAACCTCAGCCTGCTGCTCAGTAAACGCTCCTCTCTCTACCCACATCCCCCCTGCACTGAGGCAGTGTATAGAAAAGAGAAAATAGTCCCTCTGTGAGTAGAGCTCTGCCTGCCCCTGCCCCTTCCTGTGGGCACAGCATCTCCAAGCTTTCTTTTTCTTGCTTAACATTAAAACAAACTCAGTAACAGGCCCGGCTTGTGTCTATTCAATGCTTCAAACCAACCCATTTGCTCATAATTGCAGGGGGGGGGGCACCCAGGGATGACCTGGATGTTTTGAATTTTTCAAAGAGAGAGGACTTGTTGGCAGGGCTTGGTGGGGGTGCCACCTGAGGTGTCCAGAGTGAACTGGGAGGCCTTTGAGTGCCTGTTTGTCCTTAGAAGAGACAGCAGAAATACCCAGAAATGGTTGCTCCCAACTGCTTGGCATCTGGGAGTGCTCTAAGGCTGTAACTTCACTGCCCCCACCCCCAAACACCAGGGCAAAGCCCTACTCCCAGACTTCTTCAGTGGCCATGACCAGATGGACCAGTCCTAAACCTTTGTTTTTCAAATGCAGGATCTTTAGGGGCCAGGTGTACTGCTGACCAAAGGCCACCATGGCCTCTCTGTATGGGAGGCATACTCACGGCCTAGCATGGATTCCCTCAGCAGCCTGCCTCCCTTTTTCAGAGTTATAAGGAAGAGTCCCAGGTAGACACAAGGAGGTCCCTTCTCATGAGCATGAGGTCCCCCCAGAAAGAGGACTCTTAGAACCACAGAGCGCCAGGAAGGGAATCTCACAGCCCAGGTGATAACTTGGATATGGGGCAATGAGCACTTTCCTGTGGTGTCACTAGGCAAGATGGGATCTGAGAAGGATAGGAACATGCACCTGGCTAGCTCCACTGAGAGAAGGGCCACTGGCTTCACGTCCACCCACAGCCAAGGCACCGGGAGGCTACACACTGGCGGGAAGTGTCAGGAAGGCTGGATGGGAACTGAGTCCTTTGGAGCCGAGAGCTCTCCGCTCCTGCCCATGTCTCCAGATCCAAAGGGCTGCACATGATCATGTAAGATAACCTTTGTCTTCCGGCCAGAGGCAGGTCTGATGTGTCAGGCAAGGCTGGAGGGAGGAGGGACACATGGCTGGGCTGAGAGGATTCTCAGCACCAGGAGAAAGGTGGCGGCTACAGCTTCTGGGTCACAGCCCGTGCTGCACAGGGATAGGTGTGGCCCTGTGATGGTTCAAGAGGACACTTTTCTCAGGTTCTTATGTACAGCTGACATGTGGTCTCTCCCAAGGCACAGGACACCAGAATTCCAGGCTTTTGAGTTAACTCAAGCCCAAGTCCTGACCATTATGAGCACAGGGTCTAAGGATGCTGAGGTCCTGCTCTCCATACTGACCTGTGTCTTCAGTTTAGAGCTATCTCCCCTCTGCATATGACAGCTCATCTCTTCTGATAATTGTAATTTCCAGAATTTTCTCTTAAGATGCTTGTAGCTTCGTCAGTTCTTGTATCTCTTATGGATATGGGAGATACTGAGGTCATGCATCTTGAATCTTGAAACAAGGCCTATTCATCTCTAATTTGACATATTTTCCTCACTGAATGTCCTGGATAATGCAACACCATTTCTGCAATGCAGGTGTTGGGTCATAGGCTCCTTCCCTTCAGGGTCTGTGCTGTCCTGGGAGTGCTGTGTGTATACGCTCATAGTACATATCATGTGTGTGTATGCTCACAGTACATGTGTTCGCACATGTGGCTGTATGTTTAGGTATGTACATGCCCCCATGTGAACACACATGCATTGTGCATGTATATGTCTGTGGGTATCTGGCATCTTTAACTGCCTAGAAGTCTTTGTAGACACTCTTGGGAGCGGGAACATAATCTGAGAAACACTACCGACATTTTTAGTGTTTCCTTCTCAAAGAGAAGCTTGTCCTCAGGCATCCTTTTTCCTGGATCTCTAGGAAATTTTATTCAGCCACAGAGAGGACCAAAGTGCTACTCTGTGGGAACAACTGTCTACACTGGATGGCTAGGAAAAGAAGTGCTTATGTGGGGGCTGTGGCCATCTGGGAGAAAAGAGAAGGAGAGTGGAAAGGAGAAGGAGGAATAGGGGAAGAGGCATGTATGTGTGTGTGTGTGTGTGTGTGTGTGTGTGCATGTGTATGCACACATGTATATATGTGTATGCATGCATGTGCATTTTTGAGTGTGTACACATATGTCTGTTTTGGGGGGAGAATAATAACTAGCTTGAAATCTATTTTTCCTTTCAGGAAGTCATTTAATTTGACTGGTGAATATCTGCTGTGAGGCTGTGGGGAGGGGGCTCTGTTCTCCCCAGAGGAGAGGGGACTCAGCGTGAGGTTTAGGGAAGGAAATGCTCCAGGTCTCGGGGGAGGATTTTGGCTCTAGAAGGTGGCATTTGCTTAACTCTCCAGTTCCTCCTGAATGCGAGGCTATTATTTGTCCTGCTATGGGCTTAAACCAGGAAGAATTCATCCTGCAAGGTCACATGGGAGAGAGACAACCAGCAGGTGAGGATCCAGGTAAGTCTGACTTGATGCTAGCCAGACAGCACAGCCTGGTGTGTGAGCACAGGGCACAGGGCACAGGGCACAGGGCACTGGGCACAGGGCACAGGGCACAGGGCACAGGACAGAGAGCACAAGGCACAGGGCAGGGCAAGGTTGGCAATGCAGAAGCTTTGAGTGAAAGGTTGTAAATCACCCTATCCTGAAGCATTCTTGCCCATGGTCTGAAATGAGAGGAGAATTTCCTGCCAGGCAATCTCTCCTCTTACCCACAATGTAGTTTAAAGTAAACTTCCTTGAAGTGGCTTTTATAAAGGTTTCTTAAGACCAGTGTTCCTTTGAGAGGATCCTTCTCTGTGTTTCCTAAAAAGTTTGCCCCACAAAGATACACACCTCACTGCTACAGGGTATCTGAGTTCTAGCATCTGTTTCCTAAGTAACAAAACCTGTATCATCTCCACTCTACCAGCACCTTACAGAAGCCCACCCCTGTACCTAGCTGCAGCCCTCTCCCAGTGCTTCCCAGGCCAGGGTGCTTCTGCAGACCTGAGCTTCAGACAGAGCATGACCAAGCTCTGTATGCCTTAAATCCAGTGTTCCGTCGCTCTGACTCTACTTTTTCTTCTATGTTCCATTTTAATCACGGTTATTTACTTCTTCAGTTGGTCATAAAGTCCTTTTTCTCTGCTCTCAGTGTTATGGTTTTGGTTAAGGTCTTGGAAGTCTTGGTGACAGAGACCCTGATCCTGACTGTCTGGAACCAGCAGGTGTCTGGTGTCCAGTGGATCCATTGCTAGGTCCAAACTGAGCCCAAGAGCTAAGGAGACTAATTTCTCGAGGAGCTCCATCAGGCAGTGTGCAGGGTCAGGGGTCAGGGGTCAGGGGTCAGGGGTCTCCCCACAGATTCCTTGTTGTCTTTTTAAATGCAAAATATTTCTCTAGAGTCAAGAGCCCCGAACCACTTTAGACAGCTTGCAGAGGCCACACAAGAATGGGGCCCTTGTTACGTGGTCTTCACGAATGGTTTTTTTTTTTTTTTTTAAGTAAATGGAGCCTTTTTTTTCTCTCTCTCTCTTTCAACAAAATCTCCGATGTAGCCCTAAGACATAGGCAGAATAAACTGCTCTGCCCAGACGGCTGGGAGCTGGGATCCAGAGGAAGTCACCCGTGCTCTGAGAACAGGAGGCAGCTTTGCTGGAGTACCAAGAGTCTGCAGCATCAAATTCGAGGCTGCAGAAAGGACTACGCGGTGCCGAGTACAGCGCCTGGTGGAGTGGAAAGAAACTGAAGTCTTCTCTCCTGATGGGCTTTCAGGTCTGGACTCAGGCCTTGGGAACCCACTCACAAGCCATGAAGCTGGAGGAGACAGTGAACTTACGAGGAGGGTTTCTGCTCTGAGATGCCTAGCTCAGAACTGGAGGTTCCTGGGCTCATGGGGGGACCGAAGTCGGGATAGCTCAGCTCAGTTTACTCCTAGAGAGAAGGGAGGCCATGCCAGCGCAAGACCACTTTCTTGGCAGTAGGTCAGGCTACGATTATGACTTGTAGGCTTTGGATATTTTCCCTTGGCCTGGCATAGAAGGCACCTGTGTGACGGTAGACTGGCCAGCGCTGACCCTTTTGGAAACCTTGTTTGACCAGGGCTGTTTAGGCAAGACTGTTTCCCATTTTCTTCCTGTCCGCTGCTCTTCCCATATCTCCTGGCATTGGTAGGGCATGTGGGCCCTGTGACTTGAGAGCCTGTGTACTCATCCAAGCCTTCAGTTCTCCATTGCCATCAGCCTCAGACAAGCTGTCCTGTCCCTTGCTTTGTGGTCTTTGTTCTTGTGGAGTGTTCTGGGGCAGCTAAGTTTTCCAGGTAGCCCATGCTGGGCAGGTGTCAAATGGCCACCCCTTGTGGCAGGACAGAGCTTAGCAGGTGACCCATGACCTTATCAGAGGCTCTGCTGGACTCTCATCTTAACACCCAACCACCCTGGTGCTGTATCCAAGGACAGTTCACAGGGACAGAAGCCCAGTGAGCAGCCTAGACCTACCTGTTCGTTGATCTGACACATGGCGAGGTTTTGGTCATCACAGGAACACGCTACACGGATGTACTTGAGCCAGCTGCCAGACCCCGCCTGATTGGCATCCACGCAGAACTTCTCGCTACCCAAGTCTTCAGAGATCTGCTGGGGAAGAAACACACTGAGGTCAGAGGTGCCTGTCCTGTGTGCCTTATATCATGCTGCACTGGCCTCGGGGGTCAGGCAGGATGGTAGGTTGTCTAAGACCTCACCCAGTTCTAGGCAAGGAGAGGGTCTGTCCACCCAGGCCACCTGGTCCTAGGAACCTCCGGGAGACTGGAGGAGAGAAGCAGGTGGCCTTTCCAGTTCGTACAGAATAGCTTGCAGTCAGGTTAGGCAATGACGAGTTCTCTAGCACAGTAAAACCTTCCAGTAAGCTGTCCAGGTGTGAGAAAGCAGAGCCCTCTTGTGTCTGACACAACCCCCCTGCCAAGGACAGTGGGGCGTTGAGCTAGAAAGAGCAAGTCTGAAGGTAAAGGTGTTATGAGGGTGTGTGGCTGCACCCAAGTCCTGGTGTGTGAGCCTGTGTGTGCAAACATGTGCTGGGTGTACCTGCTTCCGTTGGACATCACACCACCTGAATGCCAGAAAACATTTGTTTCCTTTCAATTGGAAAGTCTCAGTTTGGCCCTGGCCAGCACGCAGATGTCCAGCTTCCTCACCGTGTTCTGCTCATTCTCTTTGTTGTTGCTGCTATCTTCTGAACTTAGCTGCAGAGATTGGTTTGCTAATTTCTGTCTCCCCACCCCCACCCTGAGGTTGCTTGCAAGAAGACCTGGACCACAGGCTGGCAGCTTTAGGTGCAATAGACCTTTCCAGCTCTTGCCTGCTTTGCTCAGTGCCTTTGGTAAGCTATAAACTAAAGAATTTGAAGTCAGCAGCAACTGGGGTGGCTAACCAGGCATGCAAAAGGCAGGGTGGCTGAGAGGTTGGTGGTCAGGGGTGTCCTGGGGTGGGGTGTCCTGGGGAAGGCGTTTCTAGGTGGGAAGGGTGACCAGGGGAGTAGGTATGTCAAGGTGGGTAGGACAGCGTGCAAGCAGGCAGGAGTGATGGAGTCTGATGGACTCATCAGAGGTGGTGGGAGGGGCTCTGTTCAGATCAGCACTTCACAATCAGCACGTACTTTTCAAGATCCTTGTACACCCGGGGCAGACACTGGAAGAATCCTTCTGAAAAGTTCAGTGTCCACACAGAGCAATGAAACCAAGTGCTTTGTGCCCTCTTCCCCATGGACTTTGCTGCAAAGTCCGACCCTGAGCACATTGATAGGAAGTGGGTCTTCAGTCTTTCTCCCCCTTAGCTTGCTCTGTCTCCCACTGGACACCTATCAGTGAGTCCCTGGGTTCCTTACGAAGGAACGTCTGAAGGTGCCAGGTAGGAGCAACTTAGAATATGGAGCAGGAAACCGTGCAGTTCCCAGAACATGGCTCTTTTGGCTTGTTTAGTAACACTCTATAATGCCTGCTCCCAGGGCCCCTTGGGTGCTCCCTTGGGTGACGAGTGGATTGCCTGGAAGCTTTCATAAGCTTGACTGTTAAACAGAGACATGGGTTAAGTGGCTGAGTCCTTCAACCACTTGCCCCCATGTTCCCTTTTAGCTGACAATCAGCTCAAAGGCCTCACCACTCCAGGCTGGCTGTGGATGAGGCCACAAAGCAACTATATTTTGTGCCTGAAGAAGGTAGGGGGTGAGAGATGCCCAGGTGTAGATGGTGGAGCAAACAGAGCTCACGCTGTGCACAGCCCACTGCCCACCGTGTGATCCCGACTTTCAGAACTCAAACACTAGGATACACACTCTGCTGGCAAAGCACGGAACCCAACTGTGTTCTCTGAGCTTAGGGAGCAGGCAACGCTGGGCTGGGCTGGGCTGGGGTGGGGTGGGGTGGGGTGGGCTGGGGTAGGGTGGGCTGGGGTGGGGTGGGCTGGGGTAGGGTGGGCTGGGGTGGGGTGGGGTGGGTGATAGGCTGCTTTCTCAGAGGCCTGACCTTCAACTCTCAAGGTGTCAGGATACAGGTGTGGCCTCCCCTGTGCCCTGGGGAGATCTCCCCAGGGGTCTGAGCTCAGCAGAGGCTGTCCCACCCTAGCCAGGACGTGAGAGTCCGTCCATCTGGAGTTTACTCAAGGCCCTGCCACTCAGGGCTTAGACGGAGCCTTTCCTGCTTCTTGCATATCCTTGGAAGCCATTGCCCACTGCCTGCTGTACTCCAATGTGACCAGCCCAACCCAAACACTACCCAGTGACCCCACAGGGGGTGAAGGCAGAGTAGCTACATGTTGAGGCCATGAAGGCTGATATTCAGGAGGGCAAGTCTCCCATTCTCCAAGAAGTAGGCTCAGGCCACCAAACCCAAGAGGGAGTCCCCAGGCACTCAGGATCTCAGAGGCTCTTCCCAGCCACTGACCTGCTGGAAACTGTTGCGGAGGACAGCCTACAGGTTAGTGGGACTTCTTCCTAGTAGAGCATCTCAGCCCCCTCCTGAGACAGGGACTGAGACGGGCTTGCTGCTGAGAGATCAGTGGACCCCTCCCTCTCTGCCAGAGAGTCAGGCACTTCCTGTGGACCCCATTACATAGACCTCTGAGCCGATGGTGCAGAATCCTAGGTCTTGTCTGTCTCCCTGTCCTCATTCTGTGTGTCTTCCTCTTTCTCATTTTTCTGTCTCTGTTTTTATTTTTATAATTCAGAGCCTCGGGGAGCTAGTTAGTGGTGCTGTGAATTACCAGGTCTCTACACAGTGCTCTGTGTATCAAGGACTTTCCTGGCATTTCCTGGCTGTTGATTTCTTAGAGTTGAGGCCGATTTCCCCAAGGACAATCTTGACTAATTAGCTAGTAACAACTTCGGCAAAATGTTTGGGAGCTTGTTGAGATCCAGCTAGCCATATGGATACATGAGTGCATGCAAGGTATGTACATGCATGCACATGCTTACTGGTATACATAGATAGCTATGCGGGTATGTGGGTATGCACATGTGCACACATACATATATGCATGTGTCTGTGTGTATACACAAGAATCTTTACTTATATGTGTACACATATGTGCATGCCCTCAGGGGTCATAGCCATGGTGTGGTGTATTTTTCAAAAACACAAATTCACTCCTATGACAAAATGACCTAGGCAGATGTTGATCATAGTCTGTGACCTGTCCAGGTGTCTTTCCGTCTCTCATTAGCTCCTGAACCTCTGAACGATTGCTTTCCTGGCGATCCCCAAAGATCTGACAGTGTTCCCTTCTCCGTGCGGTCACTGTGGGCATGTCAGTTCTCCTCTCAGAGACCAGGTTTCCAGTGTCTGAGGGGTGCCAGTGAATACTAAGCTTTCCCTCCCAGGGAAGGAAGAGCTCCTGTCTCAGGCCTGAATAGCAGTGGACATACTAGGGAAGGAGTGGCATTCTATAAGTTCTTGAATCCACCAAGCAGGCCTGGCTCCTCACAGGTCCCTGGCATTGCTGCCTCTGAAGCAGGCTTTCACCTACATTGATGCTTCAGCCTCAATTACTGCTTCCTCGCTGAGGGGCCCTCAGGTGGCCCACTGGGACTCTGACCAATATGTGCTGCACTCTGAGGGTTCCCGGGATGCTGAGAGGAAGGCCTGGGGGTCGGATCATCAAGGCCATAGCCACAGGCAGCTGAGCACGTGTCCCTCACTGCACTGGGGTAACAAGGACCCGATGCCAGAGGCGACAGCATTGGCCCAGCTTTTCTGATCTGGAGTCTGGCCTCTGCTTGCACCCAAGCTCTGTCAGGAGCTGTGTAGCTCTGATAGTTCCAAGGATGTCTGAGAGCTCACAGGGGTGGAGAGAGTGAGGGCTCATGTGTTAGGCACTCCTCAGACAGGAGACATGAAGGGTTGTGACTGAGGGTGGCAGTGTTGCCGTGGCTGTTTGGCTGTGGCTGTGGGGGTGGCAGTGTTGCCGTGCCTATTTGGCTGTGGCTGTGGTCGTGACTGAGGGTGGCAGTGTTGCCGTGGCTGTTTGGCTGTGGCTGTGGTTGTGACTGAGGGTGGCAGTGTTGCCGTGGCTGTTTGGCTGTGGCTGTGGTCCTGGTTGAGGGTGGCAGTGTTGCCGTGGCTGTTTGGCTGTGGCTGTGGGGCTGAATGCCATCCAGATTTAGAGTTCAGTACCTACCCACTTGAAAACCTTGCTCTGGGGTTGCTGGAATTCAGCCTGTGGACTCCCATAATTGCCGGCGGAAGTGGCCCTTTTGCCCATTTGCCCCCACTTGGCCTCTCGGCCCCCATGTCCCTGCCAGCTTCCCCAGCTCATCAATCACTCCCATCAGGAAGGCTGAGTTAAGAAGGGAAGAGATGGAAAAAAAATCCTCATAACCTTGACAATTTTTTTTGCACATCATTTGAGGTTTCCTGCACTTTTAATTTGTGGTTCTCTGCTGGGCTAAACTCTTTCACATTTAATGGGCATGGCCAGAGGCTGGCTCCGTATGGGATGTGCACACAGGCAGGAATACAGAGGCATCTGTCGTCAGCTCACCTAATGGATTCCCGGCCCGCAGGAAAGAGTGAGGCCTAGGAGTCACCCTGTGCCCTACAGCTGCAGCATGCTCTCCAGAAGCTCACGTTGTGTTGGGTGTCTGCAAGACCGTCACACGTGTCCTCTACCACCATCCTCCACACCTTCACACACACTTGGGCACACACAACAACGCAAACACATATGCACACACACAGATACACAGAGGCACATGTGTGAGCATATGTGCAATTGCCATGATTTATGACATTCACGGGGAGCCAACAGAAAGTCCATTCTTGGGACAGAAAGAGGAGGGCAGGCCTTCTGGAGACACCTCAGTGTGGCGGACACGGAGCCTGAATGAGCTCATAAATCTGGTCCTGACGCTCATTATGGGCTTGGTGGTGACATGACCAAGTGCTAAGCAGAAACGCACGCACGGCGGGATGGAGTCTATTGCTGCCAGCAGACAAGAGCCTGGCTGCAGGGACTGGGAGGTCAGGGGCCCATCTGCTCAAGCTGAGAGGGAGGGAATCAAAGGCTAGGAGGCAGAGAGTGGTGGTGTGTGTTGTCTAGGTCTGTCTGTCCCCTCTGACCTGGGCCTCCACTGGACAGCTGCCAGGCTAGGGGTACACAATGGAGGTATGGGAGAGAGTTACAGGGAGACCCCAGAGCACTGCGCGGGGTTTGGCTGCTGCAGAGGGAGGGGTGCTGTCTGACCAGGGACTCTGCTGACAGGTTCTGGTGACATCCTAATTCCTCACCTGGAGAACTTTGCTCCTGTGAAGTCACAGGCAGATCCCCTCAGCTCAGAGCCACACCAAGAAAAGCGTGTCATAAAAACGTCACGGAATTCTACTTTTCTTTTTCTCTCCCCTCCTCTCCTCTCCTCTCCTCTCCTCTCCTCTCTTCCCACCCCCCCTGCATTTGGTCCCCACACAGGCCTTTGAAGATCTGAAGAAAGCCACACACCAGAAGTTACTCAGACATCCAAATGCCTGTGAACACTCTGGAGTTCCCAGCATTCTTCCACTCAATGCTTAGACTCTGGGTTGTGTGCAAACATCCCAGGCACACGGCTGTTCTCTCCCATGTCCTTAGTCACTCTGTTTGATGGAGTCACAGGGCATATGCCTTGAGCGTCCAGTGGGATCCTCACCTCCACTTTAAACTTTCTCCCACCCTCTGTACTATGCTAACCTTATCTCTTGCCCTCCCTCTTTGCTCTTTTTGGTCCTGGCTCCTCCTGGTAGAGGATGATCCTCCCATCAGTATCTATGAACTGAAGGAAGAGGGCAGGATGATAGAGTGGGAAAGGACCTGTGACTGTGTGCCTTGCCCGAATGACTCAAGCCTCTAGGTGACTTACATATCTCAAGCAAATGACAGAAGAGAAGAGGGGCCTTGGAAGCCTGGGGCTGCCAGGGCTCTTCCTTGCTTTGGTTGCAGAAGCTGGGTCACCAGCCTTTCCTGTGAACTTAATACAAACACACCAAGGGTATCTTCCAGCTGTCCTGGCACTACCCTCATAGTGTAGGCACTGCAGCCTGAGTGGGGTATTTGAGGTGGGCCAAATGGCTCACTCATTTTGGCAATTGTGGTTTGTCTTGTTGGTCATGGGCTGCAACCCTGAGCCATAATGAAATAAAAGATCAGCTTCATAATTCACGCTAGCATCCTGTGCCTTACACAAAGCAGAGGCACGGGACACAGGTGGAGCCAGTACAGAAGCTGATGACAGATGGGATGGTCAGCAATGACTGGTGGGAACAGGGTCTGCTGAAACCTAGAAGCTGGCAGGTCATATACCCCTACCACTAGCCTGTCGGGTAGATGAGGACCCTCAGAAATAAGTGTGCTGCCACCATGGGAATACAGGTCTGGGTGACCACCTCTCTCCCTGGGGAGCTGACTCGGACCACTCATTATCCTCAGCTGGGTAATGCCGCTTGTCTGTGTCCTGTCTCAGTGTCCACTTAGGAAACCAGAGAATTTCCTTTCTGCTCTCCAGTCCACAGCTACCTGCACAGATCGTGAGCTCTGGGTGTCAGCACTCTTGCTATGTACATATTTCTGAACATCGACGGTGGTGGCACTTGCTGACTCTAGGACAAGCTGAGCCTGTGTCTGCTCTTGAGACTAGAGGCTGCCACCACAGATGCTCAGAGCAGGGCTCCTCCCCAGCCTTCAGAATATATAAGAAGAACAGCTATTTCTGGCCATTTGGAAGCCCTTCAGTGGGGACTCTGAGACTCAAGTAAAAGGGGACAAACAGTCCTCGTAGTGAGTAGGAAGCAGGGTACCAAGTATCAGTCTCCACTCCGTGCCCCTACTGCCAGAATGCCTGTCCCACCTGTGGGTGTCTTCACTGTAACAGTTATATGTGTGCAAGTTCCCTTACAAAAGTGCACGGCCACTGCACAGCTAGCCTAGTGCTCTTGACAAGATAGACCTTCTGCTAAGTGTCCTGTGGAGCTGGGGTTCCTTGTGAGGAGGAGCCCTGGGTCTTTCTCAAGCAATATTCCTGTGGGATGAATAGCTGTCGTGGCCCATTCCCTGAAGGTGAACATGACTAGCAAGATTGTAAAGGAGGGCTAGGAAATCTGATGTGAGGGGGGGGGGCTCTCCAGACAGCTCTCCCTCTAGGTGGGTCAGGGAATACGATCTCAAATGCTCTCCCGGGGTGGGACAAATAATTGAATCAACATTAGAGGGCTGCAGCATGGTCTGATTCTGTGTGATAAACTCCCTCTACTTGGGTCTTAGTGAGAAAGGCAGAGAGGCATTTAGAAAAAAGGAAGGTACCCAGAAACCATGCTGCCAGACTGACATCCCAGAGACACTGGCTGGTTCTGGCACGTCATGTTGGAGATGCCCTGTGTTTTCAGGAAGGTGATGGAAGTGGGCAGTCTGAGGGCCTCGGCAGGGGTCCTGCAGGGTCCCACCAGCAAATGAGACTGCCTGGTAGACAGTGCGAAGGAGAACATAACAAATTCACAGTGTGAGCAGCAGACTTATAAAACCAAAGCTAGGTCTGAGGAGGGTGTTGGCAGCGAGTGAAGCCTGTATGTTTTAGGTCTTTGGGATGCATGAAATGTTGTTCCTCAGTGGACATCTGTCATCCCAGCACAAGCAAATGTGTCTTCTCTGTGGACAGTGTGGTGCAGTGATTAGCACTGGGCTTGACTCTCAGGATCTCTGGAGGGGCTGCTGAGGGTTAAGTTTCTCTACACTGCTGATACCCCCCTACCCCATTTCTCCCACGAAGCAGAACTGGTGACTCTCATTACAAGGGTCTTCTCTACTCTGCCCCAACTCCTCAAAGCTGAGGCTGAGAGTGTAGGTGGTGGCAGTGACCCCACCTGATTGTGACATAATAAACTCTCAAAGAGGACGCTGTGGTGAACTCAAGCCCTTTGCAGAAGTCCAGTCCATAGGCAGTTCTTTAGAGACAAACATCAAATGTCACGAGCAGATCCTAGCAGCATGCACAGAGAGGATTTCAGCGGGTCCACAAAGGAAGGTCAAAGCTAGGATTTGGGAGAGGTGGTAAACCTGAACCTATGAGGAGAGTGACTATGAACTCTGGGATCCACCCTCCCCACAGAGACTACTGGACTCACAGTACCTAGTTGCCCAGATGTGAGCCCTGTAGGTACTCCTTGGATCTCACTAACAAGTGACCAGTTTCCAAACTGCAGTGGTACAAATAAATACTTTAAAATACAGTTGTTCTCAACCTTCCGTATGCTGCAGCCCTTCCTTTAATACAGTTCCTCATGTTGTGGAGACCCCCAACCATAAAATTACTTCTGTTGCTACTTCATAACTATTATTTTGCTACTGTCTTGAATAGTAATGTAAATACTCAGTGTTTCATGATGGTCTTCGGTAAGTAACCCCTCTGAAAGGGTTGTTCACACCCGCTAGAGGTTGAGACCCACTGCTCTAAGGCGTTATGGGTATATCTGCTCTGCCTTCCCCATGATGTTCCCAACAGAGCACCAGCTCAGAGAGGCCTCTTCTGCATGGCTGAGCTCAGCCCACCCTTCCCGCTCTGCTCCTCACATGGTAGGAACGCCCTGCTCTGCTTCTGCCACTGTGGTCTGACTCCAGACCCACACGCACAGCTACGTCTGGGTCCATGCCCTTTACAAAGGCTTTCTGAAGAAACCCTCCAAGTCCCCAGGTGGCTTGAGTACTCCTGAGAACTCAGGGTCTCCCTGAACATGGAGCTTCCCCCACATCGCTTACAACAGTCCTCAGGATGGTTGGGCCCCAACTCAGAGTGTTTATAGAAGGGCACAGGCCGCTGCTGTTGCTAGGCTGGTCTCTCCAGAACAGTGCTGGTGTGACCCAAACTCAAACAAGTCCAGCAATATTTCAAATCCAAGTTTGCTCTGAGTCAAGTACAGACCAGGCAGAGTCCCAAGCCCGAAGCTTTCATGCTGGCACAGACCTGGCCCTGACCTTCCAAAGCAAGAAAGACGCTGTGCTTTTCTTCTTCTTTTAATCATAAAATAGATTACGATCCCACAACCCCAAACCAAATGCTTGCGGCCACACCCCTGCTCGGTGTTAGGTTTGCCGCAGGAAGTGGCTCTTCTGAGGGCAGCCAGGGCCTGGGAGGTGTCACACACATAACCTTTCTTTGGCTTTTAGATGGTGACAAACTGCTGTGCCTGTGAACACAGCAACCCCCACAGCGGATGCGGGAGGGGTTCCCCACCACTGGCTAGCCACTGATACATGGTTGGGGCCACATGAGATCTCAGGCCTATGGGAGCAGGGCCTTGGTGTAAGCCCAGATCTTTCTCTGTTTGACAAAAGCCCCCATACATGGAGTTGAATGCAAGTCTGAGGAGCTCACCATGAGCAGTACTCGGCCTCCCCACTCAGCTTGCTGGGGTAGATCCCTGCTCTGTCCAGTGGGACGTCTGAAGCTCACCACACAACTTCAGGATAGGGCAGTTAAGACTCCCTCTCCTTCATGCTTATCCCTGCCACAGCAGCCATTGCAGACAGCATGTGAGAGGCCTCTCTTGGGTGGAACTTCAGGAGAATCTGGAGCAGTTTGGCTATGAGTGGCGGTCTCCCGCTCCTTTGCTCCTTAGAGAGGGCAGTAAAATACAGAGCCCAGGCCACCATGATGGCTCTGGCCTTTCTTATCACACCCTCAGCAGGGAGGTCATCTCCCTACAAGCTGTGGATGCTGTGATCGATGGAAACCAACGAGACTGGCCATCCAGTCTTTGAAAGCACATTTCCCCAAGGGATCTACACCTGCGACACAAAGTAACCTAGAAATGTGCTAGAGGCTGTATGAATAGAAAGGCACAGATGGGCTGTTTATCAGCCGCATTCATACTGAGCCTGGATGTGTTAGACACCCCTGCTAACATCTCTTCTACTTTTCCTTAAGGTCTCACAATACCAGAGTTGCCTAAGGCAACTGTAGCTTCTCTAAGGCCTGGCATAGACGAGGCCCGCTGAGTGTCTTCATGAGTAGATAAATAGAGAGGTGTTGGATGGGATGGATTTTGGATGGGCCGATGCTGGATGTATGTGGATGATGAGTGAAGACATATGGATCAAATGGGTGGATGGGTTTTTGACTAATGTTGGGTGCATCTACAAGGGGATGGATGGATGGACAGATGTTGAATGAGTGGCTAGATGGATGTTGAATGGATGGATGGATGCTGAATGAGTAGATAGATGGATGTTGAATGGGTGGATGGATAGATGTTGAACAGACAGATGGATGTTGAATGGGTAGATGGATGGATATTGAATGAGTAGACTGATGGATGATGACCTCTCTGGTTTCACCAGCTCCCACAGTGAAGCCAAAAGAGAACATCTTTCCAGTAATTTGGGGAACTGGAACAGAGGATACCACTCCTGGGAGGCAACTCTGAAGTCTCACATCAGGATCCTCTGCAGTTCAGACTGACTGGACCATGATGGCCGTTTTCTGTCTTACATCTCCTCCCTCAAATGGCGAGGCTCTTGAGGATTTCATGTGGCTGATTCCTCGAGATGAGCAGACAGTAAGTGTCCAGAGAAGGACAGGAGCAAATGAATCAGAGAGGGAATTCCAAGATAACAGAGGCAGACGCTTACACTGCCCCACGCCTTTCTTCCTTCATCTCTCCTTTTCAGACTGTCATTTCCCCTCATCTCTCTCTGTGCTCTGCTGAAGAGCCTGTTAATCTTCTTAGCCTCTCTGGAAACTAGAATTATAATCTTTCCCAGGACAATGTTGCTGAACCTTGACCCTGAATCTGTTTCCTGAGGCTTAACAGAATGGTGACCTCTATCCCCACCAGAGAGGCTGTGGCTGGCTTGTGATGTGACATGCAGTAAGTGCTTAGAGAAGCCCGCTAGGTTACAGCTGGTGCCTCTCCTGCAGCAGACACAGTCCCCAGACACCCACCCCTCTCACTGGAACACATGGGCACAGAGAAGCACAGTGACTCACCCCATTCTGTATCAGCCTGATGTTTTGAGGTCAAGTCTTGGAAATAGCTCAAGTCTCAACAGGCCAAGTCTAAGCAAATACTTTGCCAATCTCCACAAAGAACAGTTCTTGGTGCTCTCTGACATACAAAAATGGTCATTGGCAAGGGATTCTTGGTGCAGACTATGTTGTCTTTGGAGGTTCTGCAAAGGGCCAATGCCAGTTCCTTCCCTGAGCAGACCCAGGTATGTGCACACGAAAGGATGCTGGCCAGGCTTGGCCCTTATTTTGACTGTATTGCGTGAGGAGCTTTTCCTCCAAATGTTTTGTGATGACTCGGCTTCCCATGATCTATTTTTTTCTTAGTGAGACTGGACCTTGGCCATTGCCCAGATGGTGGAGAAGAGATGGCTCTTAGAGTCCATAGACCACAATCCAACTGAGCCATCCTTTCTTCTCACGCCCAGCCCTGCTGGCACCTGAGGTGATGGGCTTCGGGCTGCATGTTAATCTTGCCCTTGGATGTGAGCCTGACCTGAGGCTTCTGCCTCTGGATGGGCAGGTTTGATGTGACTCACAGACAAGGCCCAGCCAAGTCAGCCTTGCACAGCAGACAGGAGCCATCCAAAGTAACAGCTGTGTGCTCCAGTCCCACTGCTGAGCAAATGCATGAAGCAAAATGAGGGGTGCCTTCGGCCATCTGCCTGGGTCTCTTTGGGGTCCCCTGTCTCCTCAAGTCTAGGATGTGGACTGTAAGCAGCCCCCCCGTATGTCTCTCTGTGTGTTTATATCTGTGTGTCTATGTCTATCTCCGTGTATCTGTGTCTACCCTTCTGTGTGTATTGTGTACGTGTAGGTGTATGTGTGCAGGTGTGTGGAGGTCAAAGGTAACTCTGGGCATCTTCCTCAATTGCTTACTGTCTTATATTTTGAGAAAGAACTCTCACTGAAAAGGGGGCTCACCATTAGGTCAGGGAGCTCCAGGGGTTCACCTATCTTCCCTTCTCTAGTGCTGGGATCACAGATGCATGCTGCAGGGCCTAGCTTTTGACATAGGTGCTGGGATCAAACTCAGTTCACCACGTTTATACACTAAGCTCTTAACCAGTCGAGTCGTTTCCCTCAATCTCATGGCATCCGTGCCGCAGTGATCCTGAAAACATCTGCTTGCCCCACGGCCTCTTACTCAGAGTTTAATGGGGTGAGCATGTAGGAGGCAGGGTGTTTCCTCAGGACTCTTCTCTGTATTTTAGTTTTTCTGCTGCAGATGACACTAATGGGCCCCAACGTCACCTGCTCTGGTAGATCTGCTTCCATTAATATTATCAGATAGGAACAAAAGCCCACAGGAAAAGGAAACAATCCCAGAGAACCAGAGAACCAGATGTGGTCTTGTGAGTGCCTGTCTCAGCACTCCTGTGTTGGGATACTTCCAGAGGTGACCCTGTGTGTTCTGTCCACGGGATCTACCTGTTCAAGGACTGACCCTCTGCTACAGTGACAGCTGAAATGTGGGGCCTGGGAGAGGCGAGACTAGTGGTCTTTGTTTGATTTGGGAATTCTGGGTCTCTGGATCCAGCACTGGCAACTCAGGTCCAGATTCTACCACTACCCCTACTTTAGCGACACCCCTCCAGAGCAGGTGTTAGAGTAGCTTGTTGTGGCTTCTGAGCTGGGGAATCTATCAGCCTCTAGATGGGCACGGTCCCACACAGTGACCTATGTGGCCAGCCCCTCGTTAGCAGAGGTTTGGAGCCAATATGCAAAGTCAAACATTTCACGGGCGATTCCTGACAGGTTGGCGATGCTCTCAAGGGTGGCTTTGGTATGTTGCATGAACTCTTTCTGCTAAAGGATAGATACTTTGTTTTCTGGATGGTTTTGTGACTTCTGGAGGAAGTACAGCTTTCTGGTGTGTCAGGGGCACACCATTCCCTGGGCACACCATCCCTGGGCATACCATTCCCTGGGCACAGTTGCTTGATGTTATTAGTTTTTATTTTTGGGTTTTTTTTTTTTTTTTTGGTTTTTTCGAGACAAGGTTTCTCTGTGTAGTCCTGGCTGTACTGGAACTCGCTCTGTAGACCAGGCTGGCCTCGAACTCAGAAATCCGCCTGCCTCTGCCTCCCAAGTGCTAGGATTAAAGGTGTGCGCCACCACCGTCCAGCTTAGTTTTTATTTTAACTTGATTTAATTTGGTCTTCTGCTCTAAACAATAACTACTCTGTGTGTGTGCATGTGCATGAGAGAGAGAGGTGTGGAAGAGGGAGAGGGAGAAGAAGGGGGAGGGGTGGGAGGAGGAGGGAGGGGGAGAGGGAGANGAGAGGGAGAGGGAGAGGGAGAGGGAGACTCTTCTCACCCAGGCTCCTTTGAACCTTTGGACTTGCTATACAGCTCAAGCCAGCCTTGAACTCACGGTGTCTACCTCCTGAGCCTCCTGGGTGCTAGGATTGCAAGCCTATGGCATCATATCTGAAATAATTATCTTATAATGATTTCTTAAGTCAGAGGAATCACTTCCATTTCTCCACAAATGCTTTAGTTCAAAGATGTGTATGTTTTTTCAATTTCACGTCCAATTTCATTTTCAAAAATAAATGAGAAATATGACAGAATCATAACATTTAAAAATAAGCATTTTCACTATCCACTTCAGTAATTCTTTAATATTCATCAGTATGAAAAATCAATTCAGAAATGTATTCACTTTTAAACACACCTCTTTGGCCTTGGTCAATAATTTGTATATGCAACCAGCACTCTTTATTATCAAATTCTACTTTATGGGCTAAACCAAACACAGATCAAAAAAATTTTTTTAAAAAGGTGTTTGTACTCAGTACAACATGCTCACATGTACACATGTTCCATACTCCAATCCTTTAAACACTACGTGTGACAACTGTTTATTTGCATTGTATCAGAGACTGGGATAACCTACACAGGATTTACAGTGTGTGAATGTGTGCCTGTGTATGTGTGCACACTCAGGCATATGTCTGTGTAGGTCTTTTGCAAACACCACCTCTCACACATCTGGGATGTCGCATTCCCAGGTTTTTGTCTCTGGAGTGTCCCAGAACAAAACTCTTCATACACCAAGAGAAAAGTGTATTCTACAGTGGAAGCAAGAATTCTTTCTAGAAAACAAGAACCCTTACAAGCACGCATGAGTCTTTGAACAATAGAAAGCTAGATCCAAATCTTTCAGGAAGGAGCTGTGTCCTTCCTGGGGTGACCGAACCTCAGTCGTCTTTCCGTCGAAGGTTCCCACGGGAGGAGTTGACGTCGGTTCCCGAACGTGTGCCCAGAGAAAAGAGATTCCACTCTGAGACGATTACAGTACGGACGTGTGTTAGCGTGTGGGTCGAAGGACACCGAGTGTGCCTCTCCTCGGAGAAACAACCAGATTCATGTTTGGGATCTTCTTGCTTGCACCTTCTGGAAGTGGTCGACGACATCTCAGAAGCAAAGCTGAGCAAAACGAAACCCACATGCAGCCCCCTCGCAGCCCCAAAGGCCACATACTTTGCTTTGTGTGCTTGGAGAGCCCAGTGGACAGAGCTGTGGTATTTGCAGGCATGGTTGCAGCCTGGCATTATGCAATAGGATGTTAGCCACACATTCTAATGAAAAAATGAAATAAATAATAATAAACACCAAGTGCAGAGCATAGATCTTTCTCGACACCATAATCATTTCCCTGCTGCAACTCAGTTTTCTCTGGAGCGGCTCCAGGGAGCCCAGGGTGGCAGGGCTGCCTTCTTGTGGCGAACAAAAGGGCTTTTTCAGTCTTTGGGGCTGTCAAGTTTATCCAAATACTCTCAGCTTACTACTAGCCCCTTTCTGAATTGATATTCCCAATACAAGGACACTTTGTATCTGGAAGCCACACTGGCCCAGGAAGACTGCTGCACAGCCCTGTCTTCCTTGTGGCCTAT
The DNA here is from genome assembly GCA_902729485.2 of Mus minutoides. Taxonomy (NCBI): domain Eukaryota; kingdom Metazoa; phylum Chordata; class Mammalia; order Rodentia; family Muridae; genus Mus; species Mus minutoides. The sequence continues at coordinate 1,874,721 of LR749639.1, read as the reverse complement.
GAGGAAAGGCCATTCCTGGTGTGATTGGACTATAGGTAGTGGTCAAGGCCTTGTGCTTGGTGGGGAGAGAAAATGGAGTGCACAGGGGATGGCACCCTCTTGCTAGGGCATCAGCCTCCTGTACTAATTTTAGACCAGCCTGCAGCTGCCAGGCAATCACAGATGTTGGAGGAAGAAATTCATTCCAGCCACACCAATCTGTGTGAAGTCTGTGTTCTCTGGCTACAAGAGCACCAGGTAAGGATAATAATTGGACTCCTTGGACAAGATGGAGCTATGTTTTATCCTTATTTTCATCCCATCTACTCAGATCCTCTCCTTCTAGCCAGCCCCATGAGTACATGTGTGTAGGCATATACCTAAGTATGCACATACACACAACTGAAATTCTTCAAAGTGGTCTCAGCATCTTCACGAGGGTATTTCCCTCTCCTCCAGTCTCCTCCAAATGGTTCTGATTTAGTACTAATGATAATTCCCATTAATCACCCTTGACTGCTGCAGGATGGGGACAAGGTTGTAGTCAGGGGCCACTTGGATGTATTTATGACGTGTGTGTGGTGGCAGTCGACACTGTGCCCCCAATGCCTCTGGCCTGTGGCTGACATCAGGTTGCAAGTGTGCCACATGCCTGGTGCAGAACATGTCACTGTCTCTCCTCCTTGTCTGATTTAGGGGATACCATTTCATGGGACCCTCATCACCCATAACTTGGAAGTGGTATGGCTTTATGTCCAACAGCAGTCCTAAGTAATGACTTTGGGTACTGGTAGCTGCCTCACACATGAGGAGAAAGAATAAGGGGTGGATCCCATATCAGCCAGGAAGTACTACTCTCTACTATCTTCCCCTCCCGTGTATACTTGTGTACCCCATTTCCTTTCCCCAACAGTCTATAACCCAGAGTCAGAACAGCATCTGACCTTGACCCTTCATTCCATCCACAGGAGGTCAGTGGATGTTCACAGGCCCATGGCTGAATGGTTAGGAGGAAGGCACGAACCAGTACTCCTGAGGTCCCCTGTCACTGCCCAGCCCTTCGAGACTACACAAATCAGCTCAAAACACACTCTCACCAAGGCCACAGTTCTGACTACAACATGTGCCTAGCTCAGATGAACCTAGTTCTTCTTCCTCCAATTGGGGATCCCTGGTACATTTCTTCCCTGAGTATTTCCCAGAGCACTGAACAAACATCCCTTAGGCTGAGGTAGGATAGGCTCCTACAAAATCAGGCCTCATACACTCAATTTCTTCAGCAAGCAACAGACATGCCTGGGGACTGGAAACACAGATGCCCATGCTTCAGGCTTCTGGTCATCCTGGAGAATATGATAATTAAAATTGTATTCTGGCTCGAGTTTCAATTCAGCCTACCTGTCTTCTATAGCATCCAAATGGGGAAGAAAGAGTTGTCTGGCTGCAAATGGCCATGTGTCTTTGAGAAGGGTGGGTTGGAAAGGGGATGGGATGTACAGGGGAGGAAGGGAGGGAAGGCCTAGTCAGGGACCCCAGTCAGGCCTGTCCAGAAAGCAGCCTGCATCAGGTAGGTCCATGGGGTGTCCCTTTAGGATTTAGAGAGGCTTTTCTTGTGCCCCAGAGCTTTTAAGTTTAAATGTTATAAGGTTCAAGTGAGGCTGTAGCACAGGTTGATATGGTGTCTACTTTGTAGCAAAAGCAGCACAAGTTGATGCAGTTTCTACTTTGTAGCAAAAAGCAGCACGGGTTGATACAGTGTCTACTTTGTAGCAAAACCAGGACCTACTTAAACCGGTAACCCACTAGAACATAGTTCTTCAGACCAGCCCTCTTGGGGGGCAGGGGGGGAACACAGCCTTGAGTCCTGTCTCTATTACTATTATCAATTTTTTGTCGCTTATCATTCACTACCACATGACAGAGAGTGGTAGGAATCTGGTGATCCAGCTGCATGATCTTTCAGAATATCCAGAACTTACAGAATATCCAGAACTTACAGAATATCCAGAATTTACAGAATATCCAGAACTTACAGAACCTTGACCTGAATAGCAGGCTAGTTGGTAGGAGCCTCTGTTTGCATCTCATGGGCTTACTCCCCACAAGGCCACATGAGGTAAGAGAGCACAGTGGCTGGAGATCATCTGCACTCCACAGAGAAGACATGTTAATACAGACCCTCCAGGTTGCTGCTACAGCGGGAGGTGACCTGAGCCTGCCTGAGCCCTTCAGAGACCTCTGCCTCCAGAGGCAAATGCATTAGCTACTGTTCCTCTGGAGGTGGGAGCTGCTTTGACCTGGGCTGCTTTCCACACAACTTATCATCCCCACCCTCTGGAAGAGTTTGGTCCCAACATCTCTGTTTCTGGGCTTTTCTTCATGGGTGAATATCATCAATGTGGAAAGAGACCACCAAGTAGATAGGTGGTTTTGTGGCTAATCCTGAGCAGTAGTGGTCTTCTGGTGGCTTGTTTGGAAGGCAACCTTATGGAAGACTGAAAGGGATCCCAAATTTCATATTCATGTGGATCAGACTCTCTGACATGGGTAATAATTACTCCATAGCCCCATCTAGTCTCTCCTTTCTGCTGCAAGATGGCACCACACATCTGGCTCTGTTTCCCAGGGAGGTTTCATCTATTAATGACCCTTTGGGGACTCCTAGGGAACCCAGCCTCGATGCTCAGAGGCGGTTGGTCTGTGTAGGCTGGGTAGAAGATTCTGGGGTCATAGCTGCCTAGATTCTCCCAGAACAGACAAGACTTACTTTTGTGTGGATTTTCCCAGCCAGATCTGCATCACAGACTTGTGGATCACAGGTGGGAGAGGTGATCTGATAGCCTGACATGATGAGGCTGTATGTACGTCTCAATGGCCTCCTAGCTTATGTGGGCATCATGGTGGAGGTGCAGTTCCATCTGACCTGGGAGCTAAGTGCAGCCATAGGGGACAGCTCTTGGATCATGTGCTCCTTGACACCCCCCACTATTGCTTAGGGCAGCAGTAAGGGACAGTCCCACAATGACACTCTCCACTGTTGGTTGGGGCAGCAGTAAAGGACAGTCCTACAATGACACTCTCCACTGTTGTTGGGGCAGCAGTAAAGGACAGTCCTACAATGGTGGGGATTATTTGGATGCAGGAGTATCTATTTTGTGCAGGGTTCAAGGTGAGGCATCCCTAAGCCAATGTTTTTCACCTCTGGAATCTGGGTTAGTGGCTTCTAGTCTGAGGAAAGCCATGCCTGCTCTTTGGAGAGGAATATACACATCTCAAGCTCCCCATGGCTTTGGCAATCCAAGATGAGTTCTCTCAACTCCCCACATTTTTGTGGTTTCCCCAGAGTGACCCTATATGCATCTCTTGATGGCTGTCTAAGCCCCCTTGCTGCCATTTGCTGACTGTCTTGGTCCATCCCAACTGCATTCTGTCCTCCTTCTGGTGAGCCTTTCCAGCCAGCGTGGAGATAGCTCAGTTTCTCAGCTCTTTCATATTGCAGGGCGCAAGCCCATACCTTCTTCAACCTCTTGGGAGAAAGAGTATACAGGCTGCCTGCCATTACTTTACCTCTTTCAGAGTTTTCAATCAAGTTTAATAAATGCCAGGTGGGGGCATCTGAAGACAGAATGGCCACGTTCCCCAGAGCTAACACAAAGACAAAAGCCAAGCTGGGGCTGCTCAAAGCCACTCCACACTCCTGGGAGGGGGCAGGAACCTGAGTACCTTCTTGAACTCCCCCGAAACCCAGGACCAAGCCAGCCGCAGCTTCTCCTCCCTTCTGCTGTGGTCTTCAGAGAATACACTCTTCAATCTATTCATTCCTGGCCTCCTCTCAAAGGCCCTGGACACTTGTTCCTCATCCACACGAGAGGGTTTAGAGATTCAGGATTACCAGTAAGTGTCTGTGCTGGGCAAATGTACTTTGCTTCTGGCGTCCATACACTGAACATGGCACCCCACAGCTATGGCATCTGGTAAGCTCCTGATAATGAGTGTCTGGCCTGCCTCTGGATCCAGACATCTGTAGGTCTTTCACAGAGACCCCTCTCTCACCCTGCTTGGTGCTGGGCTGCCAGGGAAACATAGGCACTGGAATAAGCCCAGGGAAGGAGTCCCCAGTCTGGGCAGCAAAAACAGATGCATGCTTCAAAGGTGGACCAGCGCCTCTCTGGAGGCGTCTAAGGCTCTGTCCATTGGCTTCTCTGAGTCAAAACATGGGGTGAGGAATGCCATGTCTTCAAACTGTTCCCCCACTTCAAAAAGGCTTTCATGGTGCTCAATGGAACTCTGTTCTGCAGACACTGCCACCATTGTTACTACCGTGTCTTCGCTCAATCACACACAAGTGGCTCTGCCGAAGAAATGAAAGTGCCATAGGGCCCCAGCCGGCAGCCCGCCCCTCCTTCCTGCCTCTGGACCACACTGCACATCTGGCTCTGTTTTTGTGACTTTCCAGGGAGGTTCCATTCTGGTTCCAAGTGGGACCTGGGAGAGAGTCCTGAGAGAAGCTGAGGCAGCTTCCAACTCCTCTGGCTTTTCTTGTCAACCTCGCTATGCCACAGCTGCAGCAGCCCCCAGCCCTGGTGGCTTTGCCTGACACAGCTCTAGTCTTGCTGGATTCTCCTTAGAGGTCATGTCCCTAGAAAACTCAGGGAGGCATTAGGTCTGTGCCTGGCTCCTTGGTCAGCTGCGAGGTGGTGTAGAGGTGGCTGCTAGTGGTCTGGACACCACACAGTAGTGGGCACCTCTCTCTAGCAGTGGACTCCTGTGCTAATGAAAAGCCACTCCACACTCCAAAGACAATTCACTGAATTTGGTCCCTTTGGACCCTGGTGCATAAGGTTCCTGGTCTCTATTTTTGGCCAAGAACTTGTGGCTTGCTTGACAGAGGGACTGTGCATAACCTAGAGGTAAGCTGCCCTACGAGCACAAAAGGCCAGTATGGCCCCATCTGGAGCTTCCAGAGGAGACCTACTTTTCTCTCCTATGAGTATCATCTATACCACATCCAGGCGGGAATCTCCTGGCCTGAAGTCCCTGACCAGTAACATATAAGCACTGCACATATGGTCACCATTAAGGCGTCATGTCCAAGATGACAGATAAAAGAAGTGTTTGGCTTATTTGCCAGAGCTTTTGACCATGTGACAATTAGTGTTGAGGACAGTGGCCTGCTAGCAGGATGCATGGGGCTAATAGGATGCAGGGACCAGTGATCTAGACAGCCAAGGGGACCCCTCCTACAAGGCAGTGTCTGTCTGTCTGTCTGTCTGTCTGTCTGTCTTCCTTCCTCCTTCCCTTTACATGCATGCATGCTTGCACCACCCCCCCCACAGAGTCCAGAAGAGGGTGTCAGATCCCCTGCTGCTGAGTTACAGGTAGTTATGAGCCATCTGATGTGGGTGCTGGGAATAGAATGTGGGTCCTCTGCAAGAGAGGTACATGCTCTTAACAAATGAGCCACCTCTCCACCCCTAATCTTGTATAACAGAGTCTCTCACTGGAACCTGGGACGAACTGGATTAGTTTGTGGGCCCCAGGCACCTCCTGTCTTCCCAGTCTTGGGCTTATAGGTACGTACCACCATGCCTAGCTTTTACATGGGTTCTGACACTGAATTCATGTTCTTATACTCGCATGGCAAGTTCTTTGCTGTCCCCAGACTAGGCAGGCTTCTATGAGTGCAAGGATATGCACAGTGCAGATTACCCCAAGGCTGGACACATGTTCATGCACAGGGCATCCACATGTTCATGCACAGGGCATCCTCTTTCAAAGATTGCTCATGTTTGCAGCCCTTGTCTCATGCCAACTGCTAAATAAACATCACTTTGGAGTGATGCCTCTGCCTCTGAGCTCAGGTTGCTGCTGATAGACAAGTCTCATGTGTTCTTTACACCCACACAGAGGACAGAGAAGTGAAGATTGCCAGCAGCTCTCTGGAGGTCTCTGAGGGAGGCTGAGGATGGAGCTGTGAGTGCTGGTGAGGATAAACAAGGGTGGCAGGTGGAGGGGGCTGAAATCTGAGCTCCACAGTAACTGCCAAGAGATTTGGTGCAGATGGTGTGGACGGGTCTCATGTCAGGAAGCCGAGGCCACTCTGCTTCTGACTGGGGCCCTGGATGCTGCTGCTCAGGGCTCTTCCTGGAACACTGGCCTCAGCCAGAGACCCAGGGGATCCCCACTGAGTCTGATGTGGAAGCCAGGGAGGGCTGAGCCCTGAGCCCTGCTCCCCAAGACAAGGGGCTGGATGACAGGTCTTTGAGGCAGCTCTCAATGCTCTGTAACTAGAAAGCTTTTGCATTTCAAAAAACGCACGTGCGCGTGCATGCATACCCCCCCATACATACACACCACACACAAACCACACACAAACACATAGACACACGAAGACACATAGACACACACAACACATATACAACCACACATACACACATCACACAGACACAGACTACAGACACATATACTCATACACATACTACACACACACACACACACACACGCCATACATACACACCCATCACACACATATACACATATCAAACACACACACACCATACACATATATACACACACCACACACAAACCACACATATCATACAATATGCACATATACACACCAAAGGCACACATACTACACAGACATATATACTCACAAAACAACCATATACACAGAACACACACACATATAAGTAAATAAATAAATAAATAAATATTTCAAAGAAGGATGATCTCACTTCAACCTTCACTGCATGGACCTCTGGGTCTGTGTTGCTTTCCACTGAAGGGGTCTTGTCCTGGACACTGCAGAATGCCCATCGAGCTCCCTGAGCTCTACCTACCAGTACTCCTACTGGTAACAACCACAACCATCTGCAGATTTTCCAGTGTTGGAATGGAGACCGCTGGGGACACAATGGCCCTAGTTGGAGACCACTAGCCACTTTGAAGGCAGGAAATCTCTTAGCCATTACTGCTTGCCTTCAAGAACACCAAGAAGAGGCAGGCATATCATGGAAGGACAGTAGGAAGTCAGTTTGTGCCAGTTCCCTGGGCCCTAGCCAGAGTTCTGTGCTTCTTGGGTCCCCAGAAGAGGAGGAAGGTGAGAGAGACGGCCACAGTGGAGACAATGCTGACAGTGCATGACAGCCACTCGGAGGGCTCTGCCCAGGCACCTAGGTTGTATTTCTCAGTTGTGCTAACACCATAGTGTTTCATTTCCCTTGGCCAGAACCAGGGCTTGGAGCCGTGGGGTAGGCTGGGTATGGGTTAGTTGGCATAAGGAGATGGCTCCCCTACCACATGTGTCCAGCTGCCACGGGTCTCTGAAGAAAGTGTTTCATTAAACAAGCACAGGTGTTGGCAGACCAGGCCCAGGTGAGATTTGCCAGGCCTGAGACGACAGAGTCCTTGCTCACAGCCCAGGTAGGATTACACAGTCCTATGGCACAGGAGCCATGTCTCCTCTCTTGGTGGGCTGGCCAAGTCGAGGGCTGTGCAGGGCTGACTGTAGACAGCAGAGATGATCCAGCCCCAGCCCTCTTCATAGCCCAGGACCAGAACTAAGTGCCCTAGAGCAAACCAGCCTTGCCCCTGGACAAAGCACAGACTGGTGCCTTAGCACTCAGTGTGAGAAACTGACTGAAAACAAAGCCCTCCATGTCTGAAGCTCAGCTGCCTGAAGTGAGGGTAGCTCCTTCTCTCCCGAATGGCAGCCACTGGCAGCTTCACCACTTCTTGGTAGACTGACTCACCCACAAAGCCTCCAGGGACCACAGGTCTACACCCAGACCCAGCAGGTATCTGATGTCAGAAGGTAATGGCTACCTAACACTTATGGCTACTGTTCTGCTTTTTGTCCTTTGAGTCAGGATCTCATATAAACCAGGCTGGTCTCCAACTTATTACAAAACCGTGATCCTCCTGTCTCTGCCTCCCAAGTGCTGGGAGTCCATGAGTGTATCACATGAGTGAAACATGTCTGCTTTCAACAGGCGAGAGAAAGAGATCAGAGGGGGTCACCTTATGTTCTCTCAGCTATCCATGGAGGGTTCAAAAGCAGCCTCTCTCTTCTGTCACTGAAAAGATGTTGCTCCCTCCCTAACGGATTGTAAGGTAGATGGTTGGGATGTCATGGAGCCATCATGGACATGTGGTTCCTGTTCTCTGGGCCCTGGTGGGTTCTCTCCAGTGTGACCTCTCGGGGAAGTCAATCCAGGCAGTATGAGGGACACGGGGAAGCCTGTGAGGTTTGACCATGAACCACCTGCATGGCCTGAAATCTCACCATCAGCTGAGGTCATCTTGTTCTCTGTCACTTTAGGTAAAGTGCAGCATTGGAGAAGAGCTTCCCCACAGGAGGGTTGTGCCCACTGGGACCCAGCCTAGTCCCTGTGGATAAAGACCTTGAGCAATGATATAGGGTGCAGGGACGCAGCCAGGGGAACACCAGTGCCTGCTAGAGGTTACACTTAGATTCTGCAACAAGGCAAATGCAGAGGACCTCTGAACCGCCACCTGGAAAGGCTCCTTCTGGGGCTCCGTCAATCTTCAAGGTGTGACAAAAAGCATCCTGCCTGTTGGCCCTGAGATTCTTTGGCTGCAGGCTATGAAGCTGACCGAGAAGCCGGGCAGCCCATCTCTTGCCTTTCTACCAACCTCAGGCATTTCACACACAGTTAACTTTTACGAGCAGCCTTGCTTGCTGGGGAACAGGAAGGTGCTTGCCCTTGGGGCAGCCAAATCCCAGCCCCTAGGGCTCTGGACACAGGGAGTCTGGGCCAGGGCCAGCTTTCTAGCTCTTGCGATCTCTGTCTACCTTCACCTATTCCTCATGAAGCCCTGGGGCTCCATACCTCACTGGCTCTTCCCCTCCCTTTGTCAGCAAATAGTCACAGCCTTGTCCAGAATTCCTCTGCCTTCAGAGCCTGGATAGCACTATGATGAGGGACTCCCAAGGTGGACACCCAGCCCCTGGTTACAGAGGTAAACTCCCACCTTGCTCCTGTCACCGTGCACAGGACTCAGAACTTGATGGGTAGCAAGCATGGCCGGTCAACACCCTGAGCCATCTATTGTTCATTAAACTGGGCAGAGGCCTTGGTAGGAGATTTGAAATGAGGAGGGGGTGGGCAAGCTGGGGGTGGGGGCTGTCTAATGTCTGTTTTCAATATGCAGCCAATCACAGCCTCTCTTTCTTCTGTTTAGTATAATTTTATACTGGGTGGATGTGTTTAGGCCTGAGCGGCCTGACAGTGATGATTAATACCGTGCATGAGGAGATTCCAGTGCAAGCATTCGGGAACAAGCTGTGCCCGCGCGGTTCTCATCAGATGGTCAAGCCCGCGGGCCTATTAGAACCAGCAGGCGGCCTCCAGGCTTAATCACAGAGGCTGGGCCCATGGAGGGAGAAGAAAGGGAAGGGGAAGGGAACAAATCGAGAGGGCCGGAGAGGGCCGGAAATGCTACTGGAACCCTGACCCCTCCCCCAGTCACTGCAAGCAGCAAGGAGGGAGCCAGCAGAGGGGGAGAAAAACAATTAAAAACTGCAGCCGGCCGCCAGAGACCACAACTCTGCCGTGGGAAGTCTTGCAAGGGGCGGGCGTCACTGGCTGAAATAAATCACCCGTGGGCAGGGGCAGAGGGGAGCCAGGGCATGGAGGGAACAAAGAGGGAGGTGGTCAGGAGCCAGAGCAATGGATATCAGTGGAGATGGCCTCTGGCTTGCCATCCACCCAAGGATGCCACTGTCCTGTCTGTCCAGGGCTGCCTGGGTTCATCTGCTATCTGGTGAAGTCATTCACTGTGTGTTTCCCTATCCCGATCTTTGATGTGGTACATGCATTCATCTTTATCTTTGGGGAAGTCCTGATCTGGGGTGGTGTGTCTGGGAAGAAGGCCAGACCTACCATCTATGTAACTACTCTGGGGTATATGCATTCACCCTCTCTGCCCCCAGCTTTTACCAAAGCACAGACACACAGGGTCCCTCCTAGTTTGGGTATGAGTAGGTATGTATTTTCTCTGTCTTTGTCTCTCTGATTCTGTCTGTCTGTCTCTGTCTCTTCTGTCTGTCTCTCTCTTCTTTCTGTGTCTGTGTGTCTCTGTCTCTCTCTCCCTGTGCCTCCTAAATGGGCTCAGGGTAGGGGCAAGAGAGTGAAAGGCAGGGGTATCAAATACAGAGTTGCTGGTGCAATCAGGTGCCTGCAGATGATGCTCAGAGCAGCTGTGGCTCTGCTGGGCTGGCCTTCTTCCCATTTATGCACCATTGGAGCCCTGCTCTGTCAAGGACTGTTTTATGGAACCATGAGAGCTTCTGAGTGTTAATTGTGCAAGGAAGTCTGGAGACCAGAAAGAAGGGCTCAGTGCCAGTTGGAGCTCTACCTAACATCAAATGGCTCATGGCAGAAGACTAGCCCAGCCTTGCTCCTGCTTCCAGGGTGTCTGGAGGGGTCCTGACCTCACTGTAGCTATGGAGTTAGGAAAAACTAGTCTAAGGTTATCAGGGACCTCTGAATTTTCCTACCAGTTCCCTGGCCTTTCTGAACAGTGTTTGATCTGTGGTACTTATGCCAAGCCTGTGGTCATCAAACAGTTAGTGACCAGCAAAGGTTAAGACTGAGCATCCTTGGGGAGTCCTACTTCTATATGTGACATGCCTTCCTCTGTGTTATCACCAAGAGTCCTGCAGAAGCCCTGACCTGCCTCTTGGGGGTATACAGTTTCCTCCCTAAACACAGCAGTCCAGAGCACATAGTGCTCAGAGCTCTCTAGGGTGCCTTCGGAACACCTGTGCCAAGCAGAGTCCTTTCTATTCAGAAAAGCCAGAATGACTCTGTAGCCATGCCCTACCGGTAGCTCTGGTAGTCTAGGGGTGTGAGCTAGCACTGGCTGGGGGCTCTGAGTAGCAAGTGCCTCTGCTAAGGCTGAACTCAGAGGCCTGAATGGGCTACATGAATGTCCTCCCATGGACCTGGTCTGCAAATGGGTGATGGCATTCCCAGAACATGGAGCTGGCCTGGCCAGCCTGTGCCCCAACCCAGAGTGCCCCCAACCAGCCATACCACATGTTTCCTGCTGTCTCCTATTTTTGGAAATGATTCTGACTTTTTTTTTTTTCCTCCCAGGCTCTATCATCATCATTATCAAGAGCTGAATGTTACCCTGAGCAACTTTCAGGGTGGGTCTGCAAGGCTGGGTGTGTGTGTGTGTGGGGGGGGTCATGCTCCCCACAAGTGTCCTACCTATTCTGACACAAAGAAAGATTGAGGCCAGAAAGAGAAAACTAGATAGTAAATTAAGAAATTTCACAGATGCAAAGCTCTTAGCCAGGGAGGGAGGGAGGGAGGGAGGGAGGGAGGGAGGGAGGGAGGGAGGAGGTAACCCAGACCTCTGGGAAGCAGTGTTCTAAAAAGACTCTGCCTTCAGCTGTTCCTAGATGAGGCTGTCTGGAGACTCAGGCTCCCCTAGTCGCCCCCCCTTGTCCTGGCAGGGATTCATCCTAGTGATAACTACTGCAGCGGTTCTCAACCTTCCTAAGGCTGCAACACTTTACAATAAGATTCCTCCTGTTGTGGTGCTGCCCCATACAATTATTTCATTGTGACTTCATAATTGCCATTTTTCCGATGGTTATGAATTGTAATGTAAACATCTGATATGCAGGATATCTGATATGCAAATCTGTAGCCCAGGGCTCTTGGTCCCAAGAGACCATGCTGCCCCCTGGGGACTTTAACACACATTACACTTGGACTGGACTATCCCCAGGTGGGGTCCTGACCTACCATGAATCCTGGCTGCAAAGACCAAACACAGAGCCATAGGGAGGCTGCTGGGAGCAGAGCCTGGCCTCCTTTTGCTCTCAAGATTTTTTTCCCCTTCTTCCTGCTCATAGACAGACACCTACTTCCGTCTGTTCTGAAGGCATTCTTCTGCCCCTTTGGGAAGCCTCTTGCAGGTACCTGAGTAAGCTAGGGTCACACAGTAGGCCTCCAAGCCAGTATGGTGGAGGGCAGAGTCTAGGCCTCCCGCAATGCTTTAGGGCAGTACAGGTCCCTCCAGGAACCTCAGCTAAGAAGCCTTAAAGACCCTCAAAGCTGAAACCTGAGTGGGAGCCAGAGGAGGTACTGCCCGAGGCTGACTTTGACAAGGGGCCCGAGTGTCCCCTCCCCACCAACAGCTGCCCTCCCTCTCTACCAGCACAGGGCCCCAGGTCCCTTTCAGCTTTCTCAGGATGCCCCAGGGCTTAAGATGACAGCCCTGAAATGAGTCTGGAGCCCAGCCCCTGCAGGCATTGGAGCTGGCTGCTGTGATGGGGTGCTGGGTGTTGACAGGCAGTGGCAGATGGCCCCACTTCCCGTGGCTGTCACTTTGGGAACCTGACCTCCAGGTTACGAGGGCAGTAGCTTTGGCGATGACCTCATTAAGCACGGTGGCCACGTCAGCACCTTTCCAAAGCCCCTTTTATCACTCACAGCGGGCCAAGCTGGTGCAGCCGCGTCCACACCTCCTCCCCGACACGGGCTCTATCTTATCTCTTTCGGGTGGGGACCCTTGTGGGAGCCAGGGAGCAGGCCCAGGAATGCTGGGTCCAGACAGCCAGGCCGTCAGGTGTTGACACAGTGGGGGTGGGGCGGGGGAGCCAGTGTGATTTCTTGCTGGTGAAATTCTGCAGCAACACATTGATTTCTGGCTCCTATAACTCAAAGATCATTGCAGTAATTATTCACGGACAGTGTGTCGTGGGATCATCGTTTCTGACTATCATATTCCCCAAATCAACATCTTTGGAGGGCCCGAGCAGGGAAATAGCCTGCTGCCGATAGGGGGCAGGCTCAGAACACTGGCTTGTTGGAGCAGTGGGAGAGGCTGGCCCAGTGGGGCCACACCATCCTGGGAAGAGCCGAATGGCTGGTGTCAGGAGCCAGGACAGGGCTCAGTGGCACCTGACATTCAAGGTCACCTCCCAAATGGGGCTTCATGAGTTCAAAGGCTCTGGGGCAGCCCGTTCTGTCTGTCCTCTCTGTTGGAGGCCAGCAGAGGAGGGTGCCTTTGAGCATTACTCAAAGTGGGGGTCCCTCCCACTGCTCTGAACATTTAGCAGTGTCCTTTGTGAGCAGCAGAAGCCATGCCCACTGGTCTGAATGAAGACTGTCCTTTGTCCCAGTGTCCTTGGCTGTGTGTTTTGGGGATGGTGCTGAATAGTCCCCCTCCCCTCCCTGTTTCTCTTTCTACTTTCTGCTTGTTTCAGGGCATCACACGGAATACTAAAAAGTGACCCGGCCAGGGGCCAAGCAACGGCTGGATCATAGCCTCCAGGAAACTCCGGGCCCAGCATGAGAGCAGTGGGATGGACAGCACAGCAAGTACAGCAGCAGGCAGTCCCTTGGGCATGCGAGGGCCACACCAGAGACCTGGAGCCGGGGTGACTCACCCTGCTCTGGGGCCCAGCCTTCCTGCCTATGGCCTTGCCAGAGGCCCAGTGGCCTGACTGGCAGCCTGGTTCTGGTCTCTTCTGGAACAGATGAAGCCAATGCCACAAAGCCTCAGTATTCAGGGATCCATGGGGACCCAGAACTCAATAGTGGCCCCAAGGATGACTAGACGTAATGCCAAGATGCCACAGCTACAAGGAATGAGTCTCTCTAACCGTAAGACCAGGCTCTGGCTTCCCCTTCCCTTGCCCAGCCCAGGGTTCTCCAGGAATTGGAGCAGTTACAGAATCAAATTTAGGGGGCACAGGCTTGGGTTTAGCTCTTTAACTCGTGGGATTCTTACAGGTCCCAGAATTGCCAGGTTATATCAGATCTCAGGGGCCCACTGTCCAGAGCTACTCTGAGATCTCACTCTGCTCAGTGGTGGAGACAACTCTGATTACTTACTGCTATCTGGATCCTGTGATCCTTATTGCCCCAGGCACTTGATTATCTGTGTGCATGCAGAGCCCTACCTAGGTCCAGCAAGGCAGGGCAAATTCGGTAGCAGGCAGGCATATGCAGGGTCTTGAGCCATTTCTAAGTCAATGCCAGAGTACTCAAAGACTTCAGGTCCATCCTAAGGCCAGATCTATCCACAGGTGTTGGGTTGAGGTCCCTCAAAGCTCCTGCCTTGGGGTCTGTCCATGACAGAAACTCATAGAACAGTCATCATGCAATCAGGAAATATAGTCCTGACCCTGTTACAAACTCCTGTTCTCAGTGCCACAGGCTAGGTACCTCTATAATAGAGAGCTCTCTGTATAGAGATCTATAGAGCTTCTGTAGAGAAGCTGGATGGGTCTCTAGCTGAGATGCTCAGCTTTAGGTGTTCTGAAGCATCCCCAAGGCCTGCACCAAGAACTTGAGTCTCTAATGCAGGTGCCTTTGTATCCTTAACACCCACCCCCTCCTGATTTCTATGATGCAAGAGCCTGCAAAAAGCCAACTCCCGGGAAAGGGGGTTTATTTTAAGCTCACAATTCTAAATTACAGTGCATTATTGTGGGAAGTCAGGATGGTGGGTACTTGAAGCAGCTGGTCACAGCACATCCATGATCAAGAGTGAAAAATAAACACATACCTATCTGCTTTCTTGCTTGCTTGTGCCAAGCTGAATCTTCCTATTCATATACCTCAGGATCCCTTGCCTAGGGAATGGTGTTGCCCACAGAGGACTGAGTCTTCTCATATTAATTAACTTAAGACAATCTTCACAGATATGCTCAGAGGCCAATCCAATGTAGACAATCCCTTACTGAGATTCTCTCACCAGGTGATTCCAGGTTGTGTCAGTTGACAACTGAAGCTAACAATCTACCTCCTTTCTTAGGGATGGTAATAAGACCACACATAAACTGGAAGCAAGGATGTCTGGAGAGTTAGGAGATGCACAGAACAATCACCCAGTCTCTCTAGATGTTCAACAGATATGTCAGGGCACCGATGGGACATGGATGGCTGTGTGTGAGAGGGAGCCCTGGATTCCACGGATCCACTGACCTAAACTTCATAGTGAGTAGGCGCTACCTAGATACAGCCAGGCTTCAGAGCGATCTGGTAAGTGGATACGTCAACCACACATGTTTGGAGGGTAGTAGATATTGTTTGGTGAGGACAAAGGGAGCTGATCTGTCCCACAGATGTCATTTAAAGGATGGGTGTATTTTAAGAGACTGGAACAGTGAGGACAAGAAAAAGAAGGCCAGAGGCAGGAATAAGGTGGAAATATTGTATTCTTGGGGAAAACAAAAAACAAAAAACACAGTACCACTAGAATGCCAGATGTAACATTGTACCTTTGGGACAACTATGCCTCTAGCATGCAAGAGCGCCATCATGTCCAGCAAGCCTGAGCACCTCACTCTGGACCCTCTTGGCCATAATGGCCCTGCTACAGGGAACAGCTTCACACAGTGACCAGAGCATAAACACCTCTGCTAACGCACTGAGGGAGGCGAAGCCACTACCACTCAGGGGCAAACGAAGCCAAGGAGGGAAACTGAAAAGGAAAACTGATAAACAGTTTCCATCTCCAACATTTTCCACATTCGATTATTTTTAAATTAAATAATCTCTCCCTAGGAGAAAAGGGAAAGTTCCCGCTCCGCTCAGCCCTGGCAGGTCTCACAAAGCTCACATTGTGGGGTGCTGATGGAGAATGAGTCTCCTTGGAGTCCGCCCCTCAATGCCCCCTTTTATACTGCTGTCCACAGGCAGCCCCTCAGACTACCCGGCGTGGTGGAGACCCTGGACCACCGCCACGTGGCCTCTGTGGGTCTCTTGTCAGTTCCCTGGAGCTCAGGATGAGGTGGGGGGACTGAGCAGGCTTGGGTGGAGCAAAAAGGATGCCAAGAAAAATTCAGGGTTCAGGAGGTAGTATGGGAGAACCTGGGGGTCGGCAGAGGGAGGCTTGTCACACGGTGCACCTGGAATTAATAGCTCAAGGAGCAGGGAGTGGCATAGCAGGATCCACCGCCCAAGCCCTTTCTTGCTAGCTGAGGGTTCTTAGATGAGCCAGCTGGCCAGTGTGACCCTCATCACTGCCAACTGTAAAATGAGAAGGTGTCTGTCTCCCAGGTCTGTGTAGAGGATGATGTAATGGGCACACATAGGAAACCTGCATTTGTATTGGCTTAGCATGTGCTGTAACTGGTATGATAAAGAGATGGGGCTTCCATGATGGCGGGAGAGTTTGTGTTAGATCTGCTCTCCCACAACAAAGATCATTCTATGCTATGTGTGAAATACTTTTTAAGAGATTTGGAGGCACTAGCGAAAGAAAGTTGGGTTCAAGCAGGCAGGATAAGGCCCTTAAAAGAGGGAAGAGCATTAGAGTACTGGGCAACCATTTGGCTTTTCTCTTGAGATCACTGTGAAGTGGGCCCAGCCAGCTAGAACTGGACCTTGTGGGATGAAGCTGCCTGAGGATGGAACTGGAAATGGTATCACATCTGAGAACAGATAAAAATTTGGGAGAGGAGGAAGCAGTAGAAAGGGTATCTCCTGATGTGTCTGGGAAACCCTGAGGTTTGGGGCTTGCTCCTGATCACCCTACAAATGATGTTTCAAGAGGCTCAGGGGAGCACAGTCCTTGAAGATTGAAGATGTTGAGCAAAGGCTCATAGGTCACTCACCATAGCAGAGGTAGGGGAATTTGGACAGCATAGATGGGCTTGGTAAAACATTTTTGACTTTCCTTGATAACCACAGAAGGGTATGTCTCAAGGAGAAAGACTAAGGACAAGACAGCAGGGGCTCATCTTAGTCAAGTGACACTTTGGCTTTGTCAAGGTCAAGGTGAGGAGCTTGGGATTAAAATGCCCACTAGATGGAAAACGACATTCTTTATTGAAACACCACAGAATCCAGAGTTTATACGCTGCATCATCTAGTATTCAATGTAATGCACAAAAGTTAGTAAATGTATACACACACACACACACACACACACACACACACACACACACACACACATATATATATATACCAGGAAATATGGCCCTCAATCAATAGGATATGAGTCAATTCAATTAACTCTGCAGCAGCCAGACACTCGAATTAGTACAGTTGAAAGTAATTAATCTAAATACATCGGAAGACTTAAATTCAGAAAAGGTGAACATAAGAAACAAAACACAGGGCTAGAGAGGGGCTGGAGAGATGGCTCAATGGTTAAGAACACTGTCTGCTCTTCCAAATGACATGGGTTCCATTCCTGGCACCCACATGGTAGCTCACAACTGTCCGTAACTCTAGTACCAAGGAATATGACACCTTCACATCAATACACATACAATTAAATTAAATAAAATTTAAAAAGAGAAAACACACTGAAAACACCAGCAGACAACAGCTAAGAAACAAATTTGATTATAAAACTGAATAGGACCTTGCGTGAAATCAGCGAGTACTAAAATAGGCTTTTTAACAGTAAGATGGAGATGGGAGACAAAGCAGAGTGACCCTCGGGAGAGGTCCATTGGAATCACACAGGCTACATGGTACAGGAAATACTGAGACAAACTGAACAGAGCCCCCATGACCTGTACCTGGGGGATGTGTAGCTAGAGTTTCAGAAGCTAGGAATAGTTATAAAAGGAAGAGATGCTGGCTGGAGAGGTAATGAATCCATAGAGAACTAAAGACCCAGTTAAGGAAACAAACTAGCAAACTGCAGGCTTTAATCCCAGCACTCGGGAGGCAGAGGCAGGCAGATCTCTGACTTCAAGGACAGCCTGGCCTACAGAGTGAGTTCCAGGACATCCAGGGCTATACAGAGAAACCCTGCCTCAAAACAAACAAACAAACAAACAAAACCAACCAACCAACCAACCAAACAAACAAACAAACAAAACCAGGAGAAAATTATTGCAATATGGAGAGTTACCAAGGAGTTGTATTTATACTATATGTATAAGATGTAAAAGGATCAACCAAATCCAGGCATGGCAATGCTTGCCTTTAATTCCAGCACACAGGAGGCAGAGACAGGTGGATCTCCATGAGTTCAAGATCAGCTAGGTCTGTATAAAGAGTTCTAGGCTAGTCAGAGCTACATAGTGACACCCAATATAATAATTAATAATAATAATAATAATAATAGCATTAAAAGGCAAATAACCCAATTACAAAGTGTATGAAAACCTGGAGCAAACACTTCATAAGAGCAGTCATACCAGAGGGTAGTAAGCACACAGATGTATATCAGCCACCAGGGACGTGCATACCAAACCTACGTGAGATGTTACATCATACCCACTGCAATGGTTGACATTGAAATGATGGGGAACACAGGCTGTCCGCTAGGGCAGAAGCAACTGGAACTCTGAAGGAGCATGGTGCTGGGGAACAACCATGCCTTCCATGTTCAACAACGTCACTCCTAATTCACATAATAATAATAATAATAATACAGCTTAGGTTCATGAAAGGATACCAGGAACTTTATATTTAGCCTAAATGGGAAATGATCTGGAATGTTCATTCCTGTGACGCTGAATAAACAGCTTATGGCCAGTTCATAGCAAGGACGGGTACTACAACTCTGCAATAAAGCTGAACAGGATGCACATCCTAACTCAGACAGACTGCAGCCATCACTGTAGTGGGTGCTCGGACCATGGGAGTCTGTGTGAAGGTCAGAAGCAGGTGAGACCCCTCTAGGAAATGGACCTCAGGTCAGTGGCTACCTATTTGCCCATGGGAGCTATCAAGAGTCCAGAGCTATGGAAATGCCTTCTGATTTGTTTTTCTCAGTAGCTCCTCTCTCTGTTAGAGTTGCCCACATGGCTGTAAGAGACCCAGGCCAGGCACACACCCTCCTACTGCCCTCCCTGCAGGCAGAGAACCAATGCATTGTGAACCCTAGATTGGGGTCCTGCCTTTTCCTGCCTGCACTGTGAGGTTTTCCCAGGCAACGTTCTTACTCTCTAAGAACTTAGAATGGACTGAAAGGCACTGCGAGACTGCCTCGGGGTTTGACGGAAAGGCCGTGGGCAGCATGGTGGGTGGGGGTGGGGTGAGCTGCCCTTCTGGGGCCTGCTGTGTCATGGCTTCTCCACGCCTTGTGCCAAGAAAGCTGGCAGGATCGGAGACTAGCACGACACTCTCGGGACCTTCATCATGGCATATCTAGTCTCTGATTTGAGGCATGTGTGTTGAGATGCTGGGCATCTCAGTTACCTCATTCCCATGGCAGGCTGTACCGGCTGACCCAGGTCTGCTAGGCCCTCTGTTCATCTCAGGCACAAATCCTGAGTGTCATCTGCCTCCTCTCTACTGGAATCTCCAGAGGGAACAGCCTTGTGCGCTGCCTGCAAGACTCCAGCCCTGGTCTATATCCCCAGTGTGTGGCCTGGCAGGGTCTACCAACATCTCTGAGATCCTACCTGTCAACTGGGGTGGGAACCCTGCTAAGAAAAATGGCTTGTCACACCCTGCCAGACACCATGGCTGTGACAGTTGACTTAGTCCTTGCCGGGCGTCCATCCCATCTCAGCCAGGCGGAGGCTGTAGATCACCAGTTACACAGTGGGACATGTCCCACTTCCCAACCTGAAGACTTGGCTCACCACTGTCCTGCTGAAAGGTGCTCTAGTGTGAAGCTAACAGACAGGTGGCTCACACCATCCGTGGCAGCCCTCAGCCAGCTCCTCTCTCCCGAAGCACGGCACGGCACCCCCAGGGCTCAGCTTTGCCTCATTTCTTCCATCTGGGGGAGGGGGGTACAGTGCTGCCTTCATTGGCCATGCAGTGACTTCTGCCCCCTCTCCCGCCAACCCCTCCAGCTGTTAATTTCATAAATAGGCCGTTGTTCCTCTGGACGGTCTTTATGAAGCATGTCCCCGGCGAGTGGAAACATTTAGTTAATAATTTAACATTGTGCTGTCTGCTGAATTTTCAGGCCCCCAATGAGATCAATGGAGCTAACAATTGGAGTATGGGGTTTCCTGGCTCTGTTTCCTGAAGACACAGGCCAGTGCAGAAGAGGCAGCCTTGTTGGGGGAGGGGTGCCGTGCGGGGACGGAAATGTAGATGGTATTGATGTGGGTTGTCAAAAATAATTGTTTTATTTCCCCGGGAGTGTTTTTAGAGCCCCCAGATGCGCTGATCCATAACATAGGCCCTCTAGGAGCAGCAAGCTTGCGGGCGTCGATCGGCTTTGTGATACCCGCCTCCTAGGAGGGCGATCAGGCATGCGTGTGTCTCCTCTGTCACCATTCACCCCAATACCATTTCAGGAGGGGCACAGGGAGAGAGGCAGCCGCCTGCACCCCTCTCCTGGCCTTATGAAGAGCCAGGTGGAAGCTTGGGACTCAGCTATTCTACCAGCTGCTCTAGGACCCAGACACAAGCCCCCCACAAGTACTCTACCAGGAAAAATATATGGGGTCATTCACCACCACCAAGGCCATTGGACAATGGATTCCAGAGGGTGGACTTCTTGACCCTGGGGAAGCATGGGGCATCACTGTGGGCCAAAATTCCACAGCCATTTCACAGAGAATCCTGAAGAGAAAAGATTGTTCCAGGACCCTAGGGCCCCAGCCTGCCTAATGGGGTGTCCATCTGGTCCACATAAATCTCATCATCCTGAGAGACAGAGGTAGCTGTTCCCACCACCTAGCTCCAGCAGATAGATTGCTCCTTTCTTTCAATGTGGAAGCAGGGGTATGGGGTAGGTGGGAGTTTGCTGCTATGTTCTTTGTACAGTTCTGTTGAGCTCTGGCCTCCCCTCTACAACTGGTCCTCCCTGCCTTAGCAGGAGACACTGGGAAGGTGGGAGTCCCTCAGCAATTCCTCCTACGCTCGGTCTGGCCTGATGCCCAAGGCCTTGATTCTTTTTTCAATGTTTATTCAAAGAGTGCTTCTCCCAAGATGCCACCAGAGGGTCACTGGGTGGAGACCCACATCCTTCCCACTCCACTATGAACATTTCCAGGCCTGTGTCTGTCAGTCTGTCAGTGGTGCTTGTCCACCTGTCCATCACTGATGTGTTGAAGCTAACCTCCACCCTGTTGTGGGCAGGGCCTGGGGATGGCAAGGCTGGCTGGCACAGCTCTGTCTTTAAAGAGTGAGTGGAAGCTATGTTTCATCTAGGTGACATCCCACAGAATGTGGCTCAGGAAGTTGTGTCATAGGGTTAGAGACCAGGATACCACTACCTAGCTGAAGGATCAGAAACTCCCCATTAACAGTCTTGAAATTGTAATTCTACCCAAAGAGATAGGGCTCCACCCTACTTCTATTTGACCTGCATGCCAGCAGCCGGGGACTTCCTGGTATTCTCATAAAGGAATCGGTGATACATGCCAGGTTTGGGGAGGCTGGCACAGCCCCACAACCAGGGGAGAAATGGTTTGGCTAGTGTTCCCTCTGGACTTTTCAACTGCTCTCAATCACAGTCAGCTTGGCAAAATACCACAGCATCAAGGAAAACAGGGCTCAGCTCATATGTTACAGTGACCCCTGTCTAAGAGGATTCTCAGCCTATCCACACTGAGTCCTTCTGGTTTCGTGGCCCCTATTCCTGGGCACCAGAAGCTTTCATGACCCACCAGGCAGCACTTGTGGCTTTGGAGCCTGAGCTATCAGGCTGAATGTGGAAGGCAAGTATCCACGGGGAAATTCTGGAGACACTCAACCGCCTCCTGCCCCGGCATCTTGACATCTCTAGGGGCATGCCCCTCCTGCAACAAGGCTGCCTCTGCTGCACTGGTCTGTGTTTTCATGAGATAGAGCCAGGAAACTCCATGGACAGATGGGACAGCCCATTTTCTAACTCTGAAAGAGAACTTAAGTCAGCAATTGGGTGAAAGCAAGAAGTACTTCTTGCATCCCCGATTCTTGGTTTGCTGTTCAGGTATTTGGGCTGAACTGGGCATTTTGGACTGTGTTTATGATGATTCTGAAGGCTGAATATCCTGGGGTCTCCTCTGGTCTGTCCACTTGTGGGTCTCTAGAGTCAGGAGAGCCTCTGGCTAGGTGTGGAAGGAAGCCCTCACCTCCTGGCAGCTGGCCAAGCTTGCTTTTCTTCCTTTAAGGTCAGCTTTCTATTCTCTCCCTCAGGAGCTGCCTTTAACCCCAGAGAGAATTTAGCTCTGTTTGATTTTCTTAACCAATCCACCCTCGCTAAGTGGGACGTTTTTCTAGTGTGTACATGGGTACACACAAAGGCATATATAACGCTGTGCACACGCATGTCAGCTTGTAAGGGGGCTAGGACTTACACATTTGGGGTTTCCCCCCCTTCTTTCTCTCCAGCATGTTTCCCAGGGTGTGGGGCTCTAGGTTGCCAGGGTGATGGAATCAGTGAGAAATTGTGTCCCATTGTCTCTTGGAATCCCCAGGCTTGAGAGAAAAGATGCAGACTGCAGGGAGTTTACACACAGCAAGTCAGTGCCGAGTGAGTGAGTGAGAGGCCTGTGTCGTGTGTGCGCACAGCTCTGCCCAGGTTAACGGAGTCCAGCCAGCCACTCTTCTTTGCTATGTCTGCTGATTTCCCTTAGCTGTCCTCCATATAGGCCTCAGACCTTTCACATAGAAACGATGACCCTGGAAGTCCTAGCCAAGCCAGTTAGGTTTTCAAATAAGCGAGGCCATCCAAACTGGAACAAGGAGTCAAACCGCCCTGCTTGCACATGTTATGATTCTATTACAAAGAAACCTAGAGATGCTCAAAAAGCATTGAAACCTAAAAATAAAAAATTGGTAGAGTCATTAGCTGACAAATTTAGTAAAGTCACATGATATAAAATCATCACATGAAGGTCAGTGGTGTTTCTACACCTGCAGGTCAAGAGGAAACTCCCACTCACAATGGCTACACCTAAATACCCAGAAATAAACGTAGTCATATAAATTATAGAAAAATTATAAAACAGCAGTGTGTGTGTGTGGGGGGGTGCCCTATGGTTGTGGATTAGAAAGATCAGCAATGCTAGTGTTCACACCACTGAAAGCAGCCTACAGACTCAGTGCAATTCTTACCAAAAACACCAACACATTTGTCACACACTCCTAAAATTCTACCGTGACCATGAAGACCCCCAAACACCCAGAACTACTCTGAGCCAAGAGAACAAAGCAGAGGCGTCTGTCGCAGCCCCTGACTGCAAATCCCACTTCAGAAACTAAAGCCCCCAACACACCGTCGTAAAACAAATAGAGTCTAATGGAACAGGATTGAAAATCCAGAAATAAACGCACATCTGTATAGCCAACCGAGGGGTTGTTTTTGCTTTCTGTCTGTTGGTTGGTTTGGTTTGAACATAGGCTCTGTGTCCTCATGTATCTTAGTCTTGCCTTGTACTTGCTGTGTAGCTGAGGATGACTTTGAATTCTGGATCCTCCTGCCGCCACCTCCAGAGTGCTGCAATTAGAGGCATGGAATCCTCCACACCTCGTTTTAGTAGTGCTGGGCCTCCAACCCCAGCATGCTAGACAAGTACTGCATCGACTGAACTGTATCTCTAGCCACAGAAAACTGATTTTTGACAAAGACATATGAGCATATATTGGAGATGCCAGTCTATTCTATAAATGGTTGTGGGGAAAGGGAGTATCCACAACAGAGGAGACTCTGATCTCTCATCACTTATACGACAATTAACAATCGGTCACAGACTTGAATGCACAGAAGAATCCTCGGTGTTGCAGTGAACAGATGATGCATTCCCAGAGAGAGCTGAGAGAGTCCACCAAGGAAACGTCAGAACGGATTAGTAAAAGGGAATGATATAAAGTCATAACACAAAGGTGAATCACAATAAAGGAACCGAAGGTGAATCCAAGGAAGCCTTTAGATGTGACCCCAGAAGCATAGACAATGAAAAGCAATAGATGATGAACAGGGTCATCTCCTGTTAAAAGGGGAATTCTGAACAGCAACGGAAGGAACAGGGCAAAGAGAGCCTGTGGGTGGAAGAGGCTCCACCCATCAAGTAATACACATAAGAACACATAAGAACCCAAACACAGCCAGACACAGAAACTGGATCTAAAGATGGGCAAATGATCCGAAGAGACATTTTTCAAAAGAAGATATCTAAGTGGCCAAGACATGTATAAAAAGTGTCCAACATCACCTACCATCCAGGAAGTACAAATGAAGCCACCTCGACAGACTGCCTCACTCCACTTAGAATGACCATTATCAACAGGTCAGATATTAGCAAATGTTGCTAAAGATGTAGAGAGAGAGGACTCGCCCTGCTGATGGGAGCTTAGACGGCACAGCCGTTATAGAAGACAGTATGGTGGTCCCTCAAAACAGTAAGACTGGAACTACTTACAGGCCAGCAATCTCACTGTTGGGCATGCATGCAAAGGCACGGACATCAACACATCAAAGAGACACTTGCTGCCCACGTCTGTTTTACCATTGCTCTTGAGAACTGTGATCATGTCAGGGAGGTGTCCACTAAAAGATCAGTGGAGAGAGTGGGATGTGTGTGATAAAACATTCAGCTTGGGGTGGAGGAGACAGTAAAATGTGTGCCTTGCAAGCGTGAGGACCTGAGGTTGGTCTCCAGAATCTATATAAAAAAGCCAGGCACTGTGGCATGTGCACGTGGTACCAGTACTAGAAAGGCTGGGATAGGCAGATTCCCGGGACTCATGAGCTCCAGGCAAACGAGAGCCACCTGTTCTCAAAAAACAAGCTGGACAGCATCCTGAGGAAGGACACCCAAGGCTAACCTCTGATTGGCGCATGCACATACATGTACATGCACCCACATTAATCCACACAACATAATTTAGTAGTAAAGAGATGAAGCTCTAGCTAGGCATGACTTTAATCTTAGCACTTGGGAAGCAGAGGCAGAGGCAGGTGGATCTCTGTTAGTTTGGAGCCAGCCTGGTCTACAGAGTGAGTTCCAAGACAGCCAGAGCAACAAAAAAACCACCTTGTCTTGAAACAAAGCAAAAACAAAAACAAAAAGAAGAACAGAAAGAGAAGAAGCTCTGTTATGTGCAGGGACATGGATAAGCACAGAACAAACCATGTTAAGGGAGCTGAGCATGGAAAGACAAAGACTGAATCTTTTGTTCACACATAGAAGCTACAACCAGCTTCTGTTCAGTAGACAGTGGTTGCTGAAGTGGGGAAGGGTGGGAGAGAAGGTGGCTGGTTGAAAATGAACAGTAATGTCTGAGCAATGCAGCTGCAACAGTGTAACAGTAGCTGATGGCAGTTAGTTGTGCGTTTCAAAGCATCTAATACAGAAAGGTCCTAACCCAAAGAAACATCAGTGTTGGAGATGATAGCTAAGTCAGTCACCTGACCTGGTCACCTGACCCATTCATCACATGTCATATCAGAATGCCAGCCCATAAATCTGTGCTGTGTCAATTAAAAGTAAAAATGTAAAAACACAATGGTCACATTTGGTGATTTGTTGACCCAAGACAACAATTATATAGTTGTGTCTTCTCAAGAATCAAAATATCCCAATTCCAGCCTCACAGGCTGAGAGAGATGGGCATTCATGGGAGCGTTGGACCTGGCAGAACCTGGGAGGCTCAGCCACAGGGACGCCAGGCCACACTGAGAGGCCTTGCTCTTAGATACCTGTCACAGGCCAGTGTACACATATGGAGAAATACATAGTAACACATTAGTGTGTGACATAGCACCCTCAGTCATACCTCCATTTATGTGCACACACAAACAAGCATAGAAGCTTCCAGTCAATCACACAGATTTGGGACATACATGTGTACACAAAATACACAGGCTGTGTTGTGTTATATATATTGCATGTGCGCTCATACCTGCCTCAGGATATTGTTGAGCCTTAAAGCCCAACCAAAGGAGCTTGGCCTGTCAGTCAGATTCCTTGCTAACCTTCTCCTCTCCCTCAGTGGATAGAGACACCACAGTTTGCCGATAAGACCTGGAATTATGCTATAGGATCTATACTGATGTCAAGTTCTAGAGATAAGAGCAAGGGGAGTTTACAGGAAGTAGCTGGGGGTCCTCTTGCCTAGTCTGCTGCTCTGGCCTGGAGTCTCAGGCCTCATTATTGGGTTGGCTTGCCAGCTCTGGTGACCCCCTCCCTGCACAGGCCACTGGCTTCTCTGGAAGGCAGGATGGAGCATGGACTAAGGGTGGATTCGTAATGGAGTAGATGCTTTCCTTTGGAAAGTTCATTTGCAGGTTTGCATCCAAGGGTGTGTTTTCTTTAAGTCTCAGCCAGAGGTTGGATTTCAGATATCCTCTACTGACTCTGTCTGCTTGAAGTTCTGTTTATTTGTTTGGATTGGCCAGTCAGAAGTTAAAATAAATAAACTCTGCTCCTTTTAGGATCTTGCTCAGCACACTCTGGACATGCGACCTGCTGCCTGGGACCGGACTAAAAAGGAGCTCTTTGTTGATGACACAGGGAGGGATTTCCCCCTGTCTTGCCGTCTCCACGCCCCTGCCCTGATCTATTCCGTTCCCTCACCCACCCTGAGGTGCCTTCCTGGGCTCTGAAGGCTTGGCAGGTACACATCATCACACACTGCTCCTCTTCTGGGTCTGGCTGGGGATCTCACAGTGAGTTTTGCATCTTCTCAGGCCGGGTACCTGGGCCTCCATAGCACCGCCTCCCCTCCAGGGGTGTCTCGTTGGTTGTAATAGCTGAGCACAAGAAGATGCTTTGCTGCTCACAAGGGTTGGAGGTTACAGACAGAGGTGCACCTTCCTGCTAAGCCCAGAAGCTCACATCCTGCTATGTTACTGAAGCAGAGGTCTGGATGGTGGGTGCCATGGATGGGAAGAGCAGAGAGGAGTTAGGAAGATGGGTTGGGGCTCTGGAGAGACAGCGGTCTTGATGAGAATGCTGGGAGAAGAGTCCCAGAGTCCTCCAGCACCATTGCCTCTAACCCCAAGAGCAGCCGTTATCCTGGGCTTGCTCTGTGTCTTGTTTTCTTTCCCCACAAGATGGAATGCTTCAGCTAGCAGGAGAGGAACTGGTGAGCTGCCATTGACTGAGGGCAAGCCAGGGAACTCAAAGGCTCTGCAGTGGGCAGTCTGAGGACCAGGCTCCAGCCATAGGAGATGACCCAAGAACAGTATGTTTCAGGGAAAACATTTTGTTGTTGCCTTGTGATCTCTCATGCCCTTCCTTATGGGCGCCTCTGCCCCCAACACACACTAGGGGGTAGCAGCTATACTGCATCCAAACTTCCCTAGCCCTAAGGTAGTTCAGGGTGAGTTCTAGTCAGTAATCTTTCTTCTGGAATACTCAGTATGTCTGTTCTCAAAGGCTCCACCAGGCACGGGGCCACAGCAGTTCTGTCTGCCTTTAGGTCAAGTTTTTCCTATGGCCAGTGTCCACCAGACAACAGGAAACGGACACACGGGTGCCATGGCTTTTCCTAGGCTTATATCACTCTCACTGGGGTGTACTCCTGGCCATTGAACTCCTTGCCAGTGGCTGTCACATCTCAGAGAAGCTCCTAGAAGCCTCTACTGGAAGGCTTATACTTGGGGATAGGGGTCTGTTGTGCTCACATCGGGCAGACCTTTCCTCCCTTATCCCGTCGCTCCGGTTTTGAGTGCCCTGCCTTCTGTGGGCACTCGGGGTTCCCTTGCTCAATGGAGAGTCCTTGCTGACTCTGCCACATTTAAGCTAAGCTTCTTTTCCCCTTGAGTGTGTCCCTGTGTCTGAAAAAAGAGATGGCTACCAAACTTTCCCAACCACCTCTGCTTCCCCAAAGTGCTCATACTCAGCAAGTCCCAGTGGCTGATGGCTTGACTCGTGTATATCCCTAAAGGGCTGGCAGTTGTGACAGTCATTTAAATACCTGTACTGCAGCATCTGTGTCTACGGGATGGAACTGGTCCCACACGCATCAGCAGGTATGAGCTGTAAACAAAGCAAGGTCCAGCCATACTCAAGGACTGAGGCTCTGGGCACGACATGCAAGACTAGCCTGAGAACAGGAGCCAGAAGTGAAAGGAAGGGTACACACGCTCAGGCTTGCTTCCCTTCCTGTGAGATGCTCGGGCCAGGTAAACAAGGCAGAGAATGGAGGACAGGAGCCTGGGGACTGGGCAGGGACAGGAGCAGAGGCAGGAGCAGAGACTGCTTTAGAGTTGCTTCTGGGGAGAGGAGAGTAGGCTGGGGAAGTTGAGAGCCTGGCTGCACAGCCCTGCGGGAGTGCTAACTGGCTTAAATGCTAAACATATGTATTTTGCCACAATTTACCAAAATAAGCAAACCCTTGACACTTAAGTTGGTTTAGAACAGAAAGAAAGAAACAAACAAATACTAAGCAAAACCAAACGAGTTTCACCAGAGCCCCAGGACCCCCCTTTCTGTCAGCTATCTTCTCCTGTCCCCTGGGGCGGGGCACTTCTGTGGCAGCTGTGGGGTGGGGTGGGGTGTTCACTTGGCAAGGCGAGTATTGCTGAGACAAGCCCAAGAACCCCTTGCCTCTTGCATGAGGAGACTCTGGCCCAGGCTGTCCCTCTGCCCCAGAGTGGTGACAGAAGCTTTGAGAAGCAGTGAGAGGCACGCTGTCCAGGAGGCCAGGGAGGGGGGCTAGCCTTGCCTTGTCTTCTTGCCATCCTCCACCAAGGTTCCCCCCTGCCCTGCGATTAGCAGCAAGAGGATGGCTTGTCTAATCCAGCTCCCGCTGAAACAACAGGCTCCCTAATTGAAATGTATGAGAAACAATTAAGACTAATTGGCACCAATTAATTCGTGATTTTCTCCAAAAGAGTACACAAGGAGAGGCGGAATCGCATTACGGTTTCCGCGGGCACATGGACGGCTTCCGCGGGGACACTCCATCTCCACAAGCACTCACTTGAAGTCTCTACAATTACATTCCTCCCAAAACAGGTTCACGTGGGCAAGGGGACTGTGCCTCAATTCTCACACACAGGGTGCCTCTTGCACCCAGCAGACTTGGGGGGTCCTATCTGAAAGACCCACCCTCCTGGAGCACCTCCAGGCACTTCTCCCTATGCGACCTTGATCAACCCCTCCCATCAGCCTCCGCTGCTCAGCCCCTCAGCAGCAGCATATGCATCAAGTCACCCTAAAGTCCCAGAATCCTCCAAGCTGTATAGATCTGGCTGCAGCAAGCTGTAAGTCCTAGCTGCTACCACTTCCACATAAGAGCCTGTGGCAGGGCAATATTAGCCTAGAACATTCCACTCGGGGCAGGAGCTGGGACTACAGCTGTATACTCTAGCCAAGGTCTCAGCCCAAGGGTTGGTTGGTAATGGGAAGAAAGCTCCTCTCTAGCCTTCCCACAGGGAAGGTGCCAGGCCAGCAGCAGTCTGCACCATCCAGCTGCTGATTGGGGTCAGGGCTCTGATGAGGACCCTACCAACAGGTGGCTTGTTGAAGATTAAGGCCCTGCTACTTCTCTTCAGCCAGTATAGAACACAGCCCCCTCCCCCACTCATTCACTTATCTGCTCAGGCTGTTCCCCCACTCATGCTTCAGCCAGTTACAGAGTTCTAAACCAAGCCTTGCCCCCTGAGGAGATGGTCCTGTCCAATCAGGATGCTCTGGTATGTAGGGGGTTGGTCAGGATGGCCCCCTAAGCCTCCTCCCGTGTCCAGAGCCTCTGAGTAGTACCACCAGGGTAGTACAGGGAGCTACAGCCTGGGATACAGGCAGTGCCCACCCCCTCAACCCACAGGGGGGCCCAGGCCCACCCAGAAGTGAGCCTTCTCCCTGGGGAAATACCTGTTCCAGGCTATTCCCCAGGAGCCCCTGGTGGGCAGGTGCTGTCTGTTGTGTGGGCTCAGCCCCCTCCTTATCTGATGGAGTTGCTTCAATTCCCAGCATTCAGGTCTACTTCCTGTGAACTGAAAGCCATGCTCCAGACACAAAGGGCTGGCCCTTATCTCAGCACCCCTGACCCTAGATGCACACGCCCCTGGGCAGCTCTTATTTCAACAGGTGAGCCAGTCCCTGGTGCAGGGGAAGGGAGAGTCTGGCGAGTGAGCCGTGAGCAGGCGAGTGGGTGGTGTGGAGCAGCGAGGGAGGCTTCTAAGCCCAGAAAGCAGCAGTGTGTGACCTCTGCTCCAAGGTGAAGTGGGTGGCCTGCTCTTAGAGGCATCCCTAACCCCTCTTGGCTGAGAAAGCTCACAGCCCTCTGGAAGGCCCTGAGTCTTTCTACCTCTGGCTCTAGGCTCAGCCCCAGGACCTACATGGGATTATAAACCAAAAGCCCTTGGGGAGGGGAAGCTGTTTGCTTTCCTCAGCCTGAAGCTCAGCAGCCCTTTGCTTTCTGAGAGGGTCAGGGAAAGGGCAGAATTAACTTGGAAGCGAGCTGGGGGTCCAGCATGTCCGAGGGCCAAGGAATGAACAAAGCGCAGGAGGGGGTCCCAGGACTGCTGGTCTGCATTCACAGGACTGTTGCCAACACACAGCGTGGCTGCTTAGCTCTGGCCAGGCAAGTGTTAAGTGCTTCTGTGTGATTTGACAAGTCCAAGGTGAAGTGGGTGGCCAGATGTCTTCTAGGCGTCCTTAACCCCTCTTGGCTGAGAAATTTCGCAGCCCTCTGGACAGGCTCTGCCTTTATCACCTGTGATTCAGATCAGAGACCCCTGAACACAGAGCTGCATTCTTAAAGAGACAGACCTCAAAGCCTCCTCCTGGATCTCGGTTGCTCCCCTGACTCACCTCCTGTGTACACTTCTTCCCTGCTGGACAGACTCAGCTCAGACGCTTACAACGTTCCCAGTAGTGTCCTGGCTGCTCAAGCACTGGGTCTTTAAAGCGTTAGCAATGGCTGATTCTCTGGGTCTCCCTGATTTCTTCTGCTATAATGCTGAGTTTCTTAGAGCCAGGGTCACTCTCAACCCCTGAAAACAAGCTCTATGCTGACCCCTTCCTATGCAGAGCCCACAAGATCAAAATCTGCAGGGCAGGCCTTTGGCCTCTGCTGGGGCTAGCTTCACCTGTCCTTCCAGGCTCTCATCTCCAGCATACCTGGGACCAGCCTCTAGGTCCCAGTGCCACAGGCCACATGATGCCAGGATGCCACGTGATTAAGAGTATAGAGGACCCAGGAGTTGGGCCCATTCAGTGGGAGCTTTGAGTATCAGGAAATATACTCCAAGTCTCACGTTACCTTGGAGCTGCTGAGCTCTGGATGGTCTGCCCCATACCTGCCCTACACTGTCCTGCCTTGTACTGTTCCAGAGGTCTTCATGGAAGAGGGCTGGCTTCTAGGGCTGGTGGAGGGGCTGCAAGATCTTCCTTATTTTTGATAGAACTGGTCCAGGGAAGGAGAACTCTTTCAACATCAAGGAGCAAGGGCTCCTAGGCCACAGGAACGGGACCCGAAGTCCTCTAGTGCTATCAGTTCAGTGGGCACCCTGAACCTGAGACTCTGAGCGGAATCTTGGTAAGTGTCTACTACATGTCTCTCCCTTACTAAGAAAATTGCTGTATGAGAGCTAGACAATGAACCAGGATCCCACAGCTGTGTAGACACAGCTGGAGCTGACTGTGTGTTCTAGGGCCCTTCTTGGGTTCTGATACCTGAGCCTGGTTTGCCGCAGAGTTGGGGGGCTCATGCCCAGGTCTATAGAGACATGCTTCGGGCACAGCAGTGGCTCTTCCAGCAGCCTTCCTTGTCCTGTAGGGAGGCCTGTGCTGTCTGCGGCCAGTTTTGGTGTTGTCTCTCAACCCAGGGACAGAGACCAAAGCCTTTGATTCAAGAGGGCGTCTACACATTCCTACCCAGTTCTGTAAGGAGCCCAGCTGCCAGAGGAGTGATGAACTGGTAGACACCAGTGTTAGCTTCTCCACCGCCCCCACCCCTGTAAGACCAGTTGACATAGCCAGGGAGTTGTTACCCATTCAGGGGGACAGTTTCAGTTCTCATTGTCATTTAGTGGTGTCACTGCATGGCACGAGACAGCTCCATGTGACAGAACTTAACCCTAAGCACTAGCAGTTCTTTAGCTGCCAGCCCTTGACCAGGAAGCACTATTATCCCTGCTAGGGCCAACTAAACAGCTGAGAGCCCAAGCAGGGACTAGCTCGGGGTGCCTTGGAGAATCTTCTAGGCTTGGCTGTGTACCCCCTCACCCCACTGAGCACTTTCCCACACCCCAGTGTCCAGGAAGCCCAGTGTTTGCTCACTGGGTACCACTATGGGCACCACCTACCCACCTGGCTGCCTTCCTCCCTGCTATGACCTCAGCCTCTGAGAAAGGCTCAGCTTTGCCACCCAGGTGTCCATGGGAAGCAGCCATGAGCAGCGGCTGATACTCTGCACGCCAGTAAATGGTGCAGTGCCTGGTTAGATAACAGCATTGGAATGGCAGCCCCACCTGGGACCTGCCACAGCCACCTACTGTTGGTCCTAACTGGAGATGTCACTGAAAGATGACTCTGAGGGCATCACTGGGAAAGGGTGAGAGGGAGGGGTGGAGGGCTGGGACTAAGGAGAGAATGAATAGGGAGGCAGGGGTGTGTCTGCCGAGATGCTGCAGTGGGACCCCCCCAGGCGTCCCCATTGATAACAGTCATGGACTTCCCCACCAGCCACAGTTTTGTCTCCTCCTTAAGCCAAGGGATCCAGCACAGATCAGTCACCTTGGGTTCAGACCTTGTCCCTGAAGGTTCAGAGGGCTATAACTTGGGGTTCCATGGGAAATCTTGCCAGGTGAGAAGTCAAAACGGAGAAAGACCAGATGTAGGAACAGACATACATGATACCGTTGGGGTTTCCCTGCTCTCTGTGCAGCTGTGGCCTTACTGCCAGCTTGGGGTCTGTCTGAGGGCCACTCAGCTGCTTCAGCCTGTCCACATGGTCCTTACAGGCCAGTTACCCGCGGAGGCCCCACCTGGCAGGACTGAAAGCTGATTCCTGTGAGGAGCAAGTTTTCTGTCTGAAACAGAGGAGACATTGTGCCTAAGTGATGCCAAGCGTGGCCTGTGCGGGGGGGTGGGGGGTGGGGGACACCACTGTCCCCAGCCTCCAGACAAAGCAGCCTGCTTTTGTTGACAGACCCCAGGCAAGGGACTGTCAGCGGGCACCTGGATGTGCTAGTTGCTCTGGCTCTCATTCCTCTGGTTGGCCCTGGCACATCTGATCAACACAGGTGTCTGGAGATGGGGATGCCAGACTGGTAGTGAGGACGGTGGCCCTGGCAACTCTGAAAGTGCCTACCCTGCTGTCTGCGGCCTCAGTGTGCCATGCTCTAGAGGGTCTCGTCGCTTACTAAGCCAGAGTAACTGGGAGGGGCAGCCCTGTCGCCTAAATCCAGACCCTGCTCAAACCCCAGACCCAGACCAGAGGGCTTATGCTGGGGTAGGTAGGCATGTGTCTAATCAAGAGGCAAGCCCATGACTCTCAGCCGCGCAATTACGGTTATGGACCAGGATGCTGGCTGGGCCTCAATCCTGGTACTTAGTTATCAAGAGAGACTCTAACTCTAAGGTGTGAGGGATGAGGAAGGGAAGGAAGAGTGAGGGAAAGACAAAGAAAGGAGGGAAGAAGGAGGAAGGGAGGGAGGGAGGAAGGAGAAGCTATGAGTCAGACTGATCTCCTCTACTTTCTGTATTCTAGCAATAGTAGGCCATTCCCTGCCAGCATCTGGCTGGAGAGTCCTCCTTGAGCCAGGGCCTCTTCCTCCCATCCATGAAGCAGGAAAATGGATGCCCGCACTGTAGAGAGCCCCTTCCTCTTTTCTTAGTGAAAAGTCTGCCCCTGCTGCCTGCATGAACAGCCCAGGGGAGGCGGGGTTCAGAGCTGGGGCACTGAGTGCTGCCCTAAACTCGGAAGGCCTCTTTGACATCATTACTAAGTTGTTTCATTGTTCCCTGCAGGGGCCAGAGGTTGTAAATACTGGAGGGAAAGCCCTCTTTGCTGATGAGGTTCAGGGATATGAGGCCTGCAGTTTTTACTGCTCTGGATTAAGGGCAATCAAGCCTGCTGGAAAGTACGCTGCTCCCAGCCAAACAACTTCTGACTGTGTGGCAGGCTGTATTTCCATTCCTAATACCGACACTGTGGAGGAGAATAGGGAGCCTCTGGCCTAAGACTTGTGGGTATTCGCCCAGGCTGAGAGCCCTACCTGTCCAAGCCTACAAACTGCCAGCTCTCTTGGTTGGCTCTCAGGCTCCGTGACAGCAGGGTGCTCCTGGGAGTAGGAAGAGGACTCTCTACAGGTGCTGGGCCAGGCCACCCTGTCAGCTTACATGCTCAGGGTTGGCTGCTCACATGGCAAGAAGGCAGGGACTGAACTTTGTGTCTGCCTTGCTGAGCTTAGGCTGAGCGTTGCGGGCATGAAGGGTGTGTGTGTGTGTGTGTGTGTGTGTGTGTGTGTGTGTGTGTGTAAGGTTGTCTCAGCCAGAATCAGCAAGGTCAGTGGGTCCTTATGCAGTGGGAGCCCTGACACTCCCAGGACATCCACAAAACACCAGACCTGACAACAGCATGCAGGAGACACCAGCAAAGGGTAACCTGAAACAGAGCTCATAGGATGCTAGGATATCACTACCCAGGTATCGGCCATGTCAGGGCCAAGGATGGCAGCATGCTGTAAAACTCCCTGTGAGTCAGGGCTGTCTGGAAGGTCGTAACAGAGAGCCACCCACAAGATGTATCTACTACATGAACCTGCCAAAGGCTCGAGTATGTATGGGAAGAGGCAGAAACCCAAGGAGGTCTAGATCCTGGGGTCCCAGCCTGGAACCCCTCACACCCTGACATTAAGATCCTTTTGTGCTTCATTTCTGCTTGCTACTGATAAGCCTGGGGAACAAGACAGGATGTGGGAAAAGTGAAAGAAAAAATTGGGGAAAGGGAAAGGTTTGAAGTATATGTCAAGGGAGCCATCACTCAGCTGGGCTTCTGCATAGGCAGTTATGTGCTATAAGTATGCATGCCTGTGTGTGCTGTGTCTATGTGATCAGGTGTGTGTATTGTGTATGTGTTGTGTGTGTGTGGGTAGGAGATGTGTGTGTGTGTGTGTGTACAGATACTATGTACAGGTGTGTGGTGTGTGTATGTGTGTTCGTGCTGTGTGTATGAATGCAAGGGTGTGTGTATGTGTGTGTGTGTGTGTGTGTGTGTGTGTGTGTGTACAACATGAGTGGGTGCTTCTGTGCATGGACTAAGCCTGTAGGAGCATGTGCATCCGTGTGTGCACACATGAACTGCTTATGTATTTCTGTGCTCATGTGTGTACGTTTGTGTGTTGCATATAGATAAGTATGTGTTTCTCTATGTGAGCACATGTGGGTTCATGTGGTATTTGCATGGAGATATATAAAATGACTCCAATGGCATGGGAATTCCAAGTTCAAAAACAGGGTAAATGGATGTCAGTGTCCACTGTGGAAGACAGGTGCTCTCTGAGCCCCACTCTGCCTCCACTTGGGGTACTGGCCTACTGAGTGGATGTGATTCTCCTCTGCCTGCCTAGAGTAGAGCTGCCCCAGGGGTCCCAGTTCCAGGAGAGAAACAGGGAAGGTCCATCTTGGGAACACTCACTGGCCCTTCTACAAGATCTGGCTACAGGGATTGGACCAAGGCGCCTGGAGGCTCTGTTGTCTTTAATTCTGTTTTTACAAGGAGTGTGAGATTTACAGGCTCTGGAGGGGAAGAAAATGGTGTAACCTGAGTCAGTCAGTTAGCAGTTCATGCTGGGCTGGCTTCTCTCTCAGAGTCTGCCAGAGGGCGCTGAGTACCAGGTCTGAGGAGAGACACTGCCCACGATTACTGTGCCCCAAGCTATGATAAAGATCACACTCACCTACACCACATGCAAACGCCCGCATACCCCTCACATGAATATACCCACACAGATGTCAGAGTATCTACATACAAATGCCACATGAATCCACGTGCACCCAGATAAAGAAACATACATACCTATATGCTACACACAAACTTAGACACATGCATATAGAAATGCACAAGCAGTTCATGTGTGCACACACACAGATTCATATGCTCCTATAGGCTTAGTTCATGCTTAGAAGCACCCACTCACGTTGTGACACACACACACACACACACACACACACACACATACACACACACACATTTATAGCATGCAGCTGTCTATGAGGTCAGCAGCTGAGTGATGGCTACCTTGATATGTACTTCAAACTCTTCCCTTCCCCAATTGTTTGCTTTCACTTAAACAATAAAAATTATTTATGTGTGTGTCTGCTGCATGAGTACCAGTGCCTATAGAGGGTGGATGAGGGTACCAAATTCCCTGGAGCTGGAGATACAGGTGGTTGTGACCTTCCAAGTGTGGATGCTGAGAACTGAACTCTTGTCCTCCAGAAGAGCAGCAAGTGCTCTTCTCAGCTTCCTGTTCTCTCTCTCTCTCTCTCTTTCTGTGTGTGTGTGTGTGTTGGTAATGTTTTGTGTGTGTTTGTGTGTGTGTTGTTGGTATGTATGTGTCTGCATGAGTGTATGTCTTTGTGTGCCTCTGCAAGTGTGTGGTGTTGAACAAAATGCTCTGAAATGCTCCCCACCCCCGTGTGTAGAATGGGCAGACTCTTGTCCAGCCTTTGTCCTTCTCAAGGCTAACACTCTGTGCGCTATAGACAAAGCAAGGCAGGTGTCTTTCTCGGGTGTTTGGCTCAGCTAGGCCACCTGGCTGGAGGAAGCAGGAGCAGGTCCCTGTCTACCAAGACCTGACCTCACCCGGCTTCTCTCTGGCTCAAGGGACACAGATAGAATAGGTGTAGCTCGGGAGCTCTTTCTGCCTTGCTGGTGGCTGGGTGGGGCGCAAGGCCTCTGACTCGCTTCCACGAGGGGATCAATGGAGATCAAAGAACCCTGTCTTATCTCAGGAGGACCTTTGTGCAGTGCCAGGAGACAGGTACAGCAGGAAGGCATGGGGCTTTCTAAAAGAGTGAGGGCTTCATTTAAACAAGTACATTATTGATTCTTCTATTTTCTCTGCTCTGAGTCAGGGGGAACCAATGTAGACTTTGGCCTTGGAGACGATAGTAACAGTGACCTGATAAACAAGGCCTGCTGTTCAAGAAGGCCAGCCTTAGCCAGTTTGCAGATTCTTTGGTCACCTGCTTCCTGTCTCTGCACCTCAGAGGCAGTCTTCAGCACATAACTTTGCAGAGGCCCACCTCATAGAGAGAGAGGGGCAGGGAGGAAGAGGGAAAGGGGGTGGGGAGGAGGAGGGGAGGGGGAGGGAAGGAAGAAGGGAATGTTTTGCCACTGCAAATCCCAGGTCTCACACACAAATCCCCAGGGATCTATAAGGTCTGGTCTGGACAGACAGTGATTGATTTCCCTGTCTCAGTTTAAATTCCTTGTCTGGGCTGTGGAGAGATGGCTCAGCAGTCAAGAGTGTGTGCAGCTCTTGCAGAGGACCCAAGTTGGCTTCTCAGCACCCACCCACATGGGGAGGCTCCCAATGGCAAATACAATGTCAAGCTCCAAGTTCCCCAGCGCCACCTTCTGGCCTCCACTGGTACTGCATCCATGTGCACATACCCACACATAGACATCATTTAAAAAGAATAAATCTTTAAAGAATCTTTGTCTTGTTATTTGGCACATGCATGTTATCTTATTGTGGGGCTGAAATACTGCTAATTATCAGTAGAGGGCAGTGGTGTATGTTTTGCCTGGTTCTCTATCCAAGAAAAGAAAGTAGGTCTCTGGGCAAGCCCTGTGTTCTAGGCATGGCTATTGGTTGTAAGTGTCCTTTCCTCAGGAGTGGTTCTGCAAGTTTCTGTCTTCATAGTGACCTGCTGTGTGTAGCCAATATGTGGTTGACAATGTCTGTCCCTGGGGCCCTCAGCAGTGTGTCTCCAAAGAGTCAGGTGTCTCATGACTCTGACAAGTCTGATCTTGGCTTGTCTTTTGTCTTTTTGCAAATGTGAGCCACGAAGACGCATGTGCCTGCCTGTGGACGACAGCTTCAGGACTGTGTGGGTAGAAGACGGCAAAGACTCCAAGCTGGGGACCAGCAGACTTGAGCTGAGCCTTGATCTCGCCCTTGACGTGAGGAGTTCCTTACAAGACTGTGAAAGAGTAGATGAAATGCAGAACCTGCACTCCCTCTTTGCCAGGGCCCAGCCAGCAGTATGCTGACCTCATCCTCACTCCATCCTGAGGGTGTCTCACTCTTCTGCTTCACTGACTCCACAGCCTGGTCAATGATGGCTTCTGATTCCTCCTTAGTCTCTGCTCAAGGCAGAACCCCATCAGCCTGAACTACCAGTCTTCCTGTAGCCCAGCCCTTCCCAGACAGAATGCTAAACTCTGGCACGATGCCCAAGGATGGCAAAAGAAAACACAACCTCCTCCTGTTCAAGTCTCAGCCCTCGATGGCAGCATTAAAAAAGAAGACTCAGGCTTAGTTCACATCAAGGCTTCTCTATCCCCGGAAGGGACTGGAAGGCTGGTCACTTGGGGCCTTTAAGGCCTGGCCACCGGGCAATAACACCCCAGCATAATCAGTGGCCACACTGGTGGCATTTCTTACTGTCACATCAAATGTCATGCCATGTCTGGCATTGAAGAGGAGACAGACAGTCACCCACAGTTGCATCTTTCCTGGGACAGGCAAGGATGCAATGGGCTAAGCTCCAGAGAGATTGTGATTTTCCCCTTGTTCCTTGTCTTCCAATGAGCTGGGAGAAGTCTTCTCTCTCGGTGAGCCTTAAGCAGCTAGATGATATTCGGTGTTTATAATTCTACTTTCTGTACGTTTACCCTGGTGTGTGGTTACTGGGATTCAGTGTCCTGTGAGGAAGTTCAAAGGCTCTGGAGGTGTCTGGTGAGGATACAGCAAACGGCCCCATGTTAGAAAATTAGTTTTATATGTTTGTGAAGTGCTCAGTCCTATCTGCCCTCATTGTCTGGTTTAAGTTGTGAAAGAATAAGAAAGAAAGGAAAAGAACATTGGAAGAAAAAAAAAAAGAATTGGAACCACATAATAATTTTCTTAAAAAAAAACAACCATCCAACGGTGCCCAGGTCCTAGGACCGGGCATGGGTCTGAGAGACAGAGAGCTGTGGGTTAAGAACCCGGCAAGACAGAACAGGAAGCAGTTCCAAGGACACTCTTAATACAGTTATTAAAATCCGGTCCGTGTCTTCCTTATAATTGGGTTTCACCGCATAATTTAAGAAAAGCCACACAAAAAAAACCTTGCAGTGAAAAACCGGGGTATAATTTTCTTCAATCAAGCCTGACTCATGACTGCAATTACCCCGAACCCTTTGCGCACTCGCTGCGATGCTCCGGGCCGCTCGGGGCCGCTGTGGGTGGCGACCTTTCATGTGTTCCTCAAACCGGTCTTTATTGTAAGGTTTCAAATTAGCGCTAGCAGCAATGAGCAAATTTGATAATTCGATCTCAAATTAGTTAATGTAATGTGCCAGTAACCACTAACTAGTGAGTTACAAAGATGAAAATGTATCTTTTTGGAGTTAGGATACAAAGTTAACCAGCCTGTCATTTGACTTTTGGAAACTTTTTTTGGGGTCTTCATTAAAGAAAATAATCTCCTAAGCAATGGGCATCCTCATGGCACCTGGGTGTCCAGGGAGGAGGGGGAAGCGGTGGTGGAGGCAGGAGATCAGAGGTGGGTCTTGATGCCTGTCCTCAGAGGGCTTCCAGAAACAGCTGTATCTAATGGCCAGGTGGTCAGTAGGGGAGGGGGCAAGAACGATCTGCCCACAGATGGCTCCGCTTGAACGTTAGTACTCAAAAGGCAAGCTAAATGCTCTTGGCAGCCCAATGGCACCAGACCTGGTGGCTTCACACAGCTCATTCACCATTCTCTACTATGGAACATGGGGGCCAGGACCAACCACTGCTGAGCCTCGACAATGAATGGTTCTAAGAGATCACATCATATGCTGGTGTGTCTGTCCTTGTCAGCTGGGGTCCTTGCAGGATCAGTCAGAGTCCGGCTAGGAATGTCTGTGGCTCCATCTCTTCCCTGTCTTCTTTCTCAGGTCTACTGGACAGGACATCTACTTATGTCACCGGAACAGAAAGACAAGGTGGCAAATGTCTCTTAACCTCAAATGGCAAGCAGGAGATGTCTATGGCTGGGGACTCAGCTGAGTAAGGGGCTTGCACGAGGACCTGAGTTCAATGCCCCAGGACTAACATAAAAAGTCAGGTATGGTGGAATCTCATCAGTAAGGAGATGGTGACAGGTGGATCCTGGGGCTTTGGGCCTCCAAAACCAAGATGAGTGATGCCTGAGAGAGAACACCTGAGGTTGTTGGCCTTTGGCTTCCTCTCATGTGGACAGAGGCAGGGGAGGGAGGAGAAGAAAGAGGAAGAGGAAGAGGAGGAGAAGGAGGAGGAGAAGAAAAGGAAGAAGGAGGGGAAGGAAGGAAGGAAGGAAGGAAGGAAAGGAAAGGAAAGGAAAGGAAAGGAAAGGAAAGGAAAGGAAAGGAAAGGAAAGGAAAGGAAAGGAAGAAAAAGAAAAGACATTTTCACACCAGCCACACAGCAGTAGCAAGCAGTAGCAAGTTCCTGGGCAAGGTTTAGTGCTTTCTGTGCACAGATCTATGGAGAGCCTAGATCTCAGGCCTCACTGGGTCACGGTACCACTGCCTATGAACTACAGTGCAGCCCCTCCACCCCGCCGGCTCCTCAGCTCCTTGCTCTCAGTATTTAATGCATGTCACTGGCATTTAATATCTGAAGAGCCTTCCCTGGAAGTCAGTGAACTTGCAGTGGAGTCCTGAAGAATTCCAAAGCTCTTTCAGGCTGGGGGGAAGGACCTCCCTGCATTCAGGAGGCCAGCTTGTCTGACCCCCCACCCCCACCCTGTGGGTGGCATGGGGTCAACCTGAGAAAAGGGCCAGACTGTTGCTGGGAAGTTCTGCTGGGGCCCCCGGACCTGTGACTTTAATCAGAACTGAAAGGAGCCTCCAGCCAGCCTGCCTGCCTGCCTGCCGGGACAGAGGATTCCTGTGCAGCCTGACTCCTGGAGGAAAAGGGACTGTTCTTTATCTGTGTGGCCCGAGCCCTCTCCTCCAGGAGGATGCCCCCAGCCCACTGAGAGCAGCCACTGTTCTCTCATCTGATGGATGAAAGGAATCTGGAAGCCTGATACTGTCCCCTGAGATGACATTCAAGCCCTCGGATACCTCCGCAGGCAGAGCCACAGCCACTGGCCGACGCATCTCCTCACCCCCACCCCATGGATCCCGGCCTCGGCTTGGAGGCCCACTCTAATCAATGTAAACTAGAGAGACCTGGGGGAGACTCAGCTTGGAAGGTTAGAAAAGTAAAACGTGATTAAGAGTGAAGTCACCGGGGATGCTCTCAATTGAAGCCTTTGAAACCAGCTCGGATGGATCAGCTTTCCCTCACCGGGAGACTTCTTGTCAGTTTCCATGTAAAGTAAAAAGACGAAAAATGCAAAAGACAAAAGCGTTTGGGGCCCTCCTCTCCAGGCAGCCAGGGACAGCCACCATGTTCTCTTGGCACGTAAAAAAGAAGAAGAAGAAGAAGAAGAAGAAGAAGAAGAAGAAGAAGAAGAAGAAGAAGAAGAAGAAGAAGAAGAAGAAGAAGTCGTCGTCTAACAAAGAACAACTAGCTGGGCTTACTTCTGACAGAAACAACGGAGAGTGAAGCCCACCGAGTCTCCCTGCCACACACCACATCTTTCAGCAGTAGTTCCTCCTGGATCTCAGTCCCAGCCTACCTCTGCTTCTGCTACCCTGGCTGATGCAGCAGTGTTCAAACCCAGGAACACAGCATCCTCAGTGATGGATATACCCCTTCCTGGAACTTGAATATAAATCCCAGCCTGTACTGGGTTCCCTGGCAGTTTGATTGATTGGGACTGACTGGTTCTCCTTATAAGAGCCTTTTTAGAAACTTGGAAAGGTAAGGGATGCAGGGAGAAGGGAAGGGACATCGAGACAGACAGACAGACAGACAGAAGACGGCACACACTCAGCTACACAGTCCATCTCCCTCTCTCAGGATATGGCTAATCCGCAGGTTTCTCTGGGTGTCTGTTGTTACAATCACTTTATCGTAAACCGGCAATAGAGACATTTAAAGCTGCTACTGTTATAATGTATCCAAGATGGGGAGGGGTGAAAACTGAAGTCAACTCCCAGCTTCCTGTCCCATCTGTCTGCCAGACTGAGGCTGCAGGTCCAACGCATCCTCCCCCAAGGCTGGTAATTTCGAAAAATGAAGCAACTGAACCTGAATCAGGAGATCAAAGAACTAAGAACTCTGGAGAAGAGGAGGCAGGGAGGGGGAGGGGCCCTGAGAAGCAGCGGGAACTGGGGTGTTACCCCAAAGCCCACTGGCCTTTACTGGTGAGGCTGGGGTAAAGTAGGCAGAGAGGGAGACACAGGCACATGAAACTGGCTCCCAGGGTGCAAGTGTGGGGAAAAGGAGTCTGGAGGATGTTCTAAGTGACACAGGTCTCTTTTTGGTCTCCCAGATGACCTGCATCTCTCTTGCCACCCAGCTATCTAATTAGCCCCAGGAAAACCACCTTTTAGCCTCTGATGAGACTTAAGTCCTTCCTTCTATCTCTCCACTCTTTTCTTTCTTCTTTTCTCCCCTCCCTTTCCTTTTGTCTTTCTGCCCACTGTGTCCGCCCCCCCCCCCCAATCTCTTCTTACTCTCCTGTTCTGGTCAGATCCCACCCTCTCTGTCTCTTTCCAAATTTCCAGTGACCATTTAAAAAGCAGTCCTATCAGTGGTGTGTTGAGAAAGCCACCAAAAGTGATGCTGTACAGGTTTGCTACCTATAGTCTCTGTCCCACACACCCTTGTTACCGTCCTTAGATACTGGCAACTTCAACTGCCAGTAGGACCCAGACTTTTCCTCCCCTTGGATTCAGGTGACATGGCTTGGGTTTGTTTCCTGTTCCTGGTTTTACTGTGAAGATGGTCTGTGGAGAGCAGTCTTGCCTCGGGACACTGGGTGACTTATCAATTTTGTTTTATTTTCAAGTGGGCAAATCTATGTACACTACGAGCCCGTGCTTCCCCCACGGTCGGTGATAAATCGTGACTGAGTGCTAACAGCATACACATTGACTCCCATTAATGCTTCCTGTGTCGGGATGCCGGGCTAGAGCCAGTTCGGCTGCACGAGGAGCTTACCCGCTGGAGGAGTGAGGCCTCTGGGCTGCCTTCCAGTCCTAACTGGCAGCTAATGCTTTCACACATTCACAAAACCCATGCTAGGGGTGCAGGCACAGCTGGGGTTGGCCTGGGTCAGAGATCACAGTGGGTCCTCAAGGCCCTGGGTGATGCTTCCCACCCAGGTGGGGCTGCTTGCACGGCAGGACTCCGGAGGGCATGAACAGACAGCTTCTGGTTGCCTTGCACGTTTTTAATCTTTTGTTTTCCCCTGTTTTGCTTCTTGTTCTGCCTGCATTGGGAGGTGGGGGGCCAGACTTGGCACCTCTGAGACCCTCTGTCCTACCTGATTTGAGAGGTGGGAGCCAGTCTCTGCACCCGAGGCCCTCCTGCTCCGCCCCACGGGGGGAAGGGGGGCTCTTGGGACACTGCGCTCCTACGCCTGGCAAACCTTCCCATCCTGACTCAGGCCCTGGGATGACTAATCACGACAGACTGTGGGGATCAGCTCCGGTCCCTCCAGAGCCAAGCGGAACTCCCAGGAGCATTTCGTAGACAGCTAGTGGTTAAATTCCTTTTCAACGAGTATTCTCGCCTTTATGTCTAACCCTCCGTGGGCTGAAGGCTTGTGGATGAGGCGGC
This sequence comes from Mus minutoides, assembly GCA_902729485.2. Lineage (NCBI taxonomy): Eukaryota > Metazoa > Chordata > Mammalia > Rodentia > Muridae > Mus > Mus minutoides. The sequence goes on along the minus strand of LR749639.1, from coordinate 1,831,071 downwards.
AGAAACCACATCCTCCTTCATCACCACCCAGCAGAACAGACTTGAACGGCAACAGCAGGAGCCCTGCCACCAACCGGCTCCTTTAGGGAGAAACAGCCCCGAGTACCCATGTGGGTTTCACTGCACGTGTGTGACACCAACTTGGTCCTTTATAGACAAACTCATGGTCTTCCCATGACTGGTATACATGTTGCCTTTTAACCCACACGCCAAGGCACAGATGTGTGCGCTATGTGCACGTGTGTGCGCTTCATGCCTTGAAAAAGCCCTTGTCCCTGCATACTAAGGTCACACGTGTTCCATACCCAAGCACACTTTTCAGAAGTTATTTCTGGAAGAATGTTGAATCTCATAACAGCAATAAAAGGAAAATACTGGCTCAGCCAACACAAACGTGTGTCTGGAACATGCTCCAAAAAAACAGGAATGTGTGTGAGTTTGAAATCCCAGCCCCAGAGCTAAGCTCTGCCTATAGCTGGGCTTTGTAGAAAAGGGTGAAGGCTGTCTTCTCAGAAGCCCCTCACTTCAGCGGAGTAGTCGGTGACTGACTGCTGGCCCCAGGTTCCTGAGGCGTCCCTGGAAGGACATACTGACAGGATTGATGATAAAATCTGGAGCGATGGCAGAGATAGGGTTTATGGCCCCTTGCCCTGGTCTTCCATTCTGCAAGGTGTAGCCTGTTGTCCTTGAGTAACCTGTCCTGGTGATCAGAGTGTGGGTCCTTAGTACTATGACGTCATCTTCTCTAAGTCCCTCCCTGGATTTATAGTCTGGCAGAGAGTTGGGCACAGAAACAAGCATCGCAGGTTTGGCACCTACTTGGCCAAGAGTTCCAGGTAGACAAGGCCAACTCTGGCATGGAAGAGCCCCATATCAAGTCCACACTGCCCCAGTTCAGTCCCAGAGGCCAGGAATCTAGTACTCATGGTAGTTCATGATGGAGCCACTGAGCTAGGCTATGAGACCTCTTCTATGCCACAGGCAGCTCCTGGTCCTTGTCCTGTAATCCTGAAAGTCTCTTCCTTTCCCCTCCCCCCTTCTTCCCACACACCCCTGTAGCAGCTTCTGTATCTGGAAAGGATTCCCCAGAAGCCAGGATCACATGCTGGAGTAGTGGGCACAGGAGGCGGTGCCACCAGGGAGGAATACCGTTTTACCTGTGAATTCTTGTCTCATGGGCTGATGAGAGGGCAGAGTCAGAAGAGGTGCTTGCCACACAAGTCTGGCAACTTAAGTTCGATTCCCAGAACCCACTCGAAGGTAGAAGGAGAGAATGTATGCACGTGATACTTAAAACAAGAATTCCTTTCTTTCTGTCTCTAGCTTCCCATCTACTTCCAAAGTGAAAGGAGGTAAGAGGGTGACCATGGTCCTCGGTGCATTCCCCAGGCAGAGCAGCAGAGTGCCTCACACAGTGGCAGAAACACTGAGTGATTGTTGCAAGACTCTGGTTTGCATTAGCAGAAAGATGGCCTGGTCTCAGAACAGGACTCAGCCCCAGCCCCAGCCCCAGCCCCAGCCCCAGCCCCAGCCCCAGCCCCAGCCCCAGCCCCAGCCCCAGCCCCAGCCCCAGCCCCAGCCCCAGCCCCAGCCCCATGGGCGTTAACCCCTTCAGCACTTCATCCTAACCACACACAGCTGGTGTCCTGAAGTTAAAAAGTCCTGTGTCAGGTTCAGCAGAGGGCTGCCTGCACTCTGCCAACTTATGTAGGACTGCTCTCTGTCTCTCATACACAGGACACATATGAGCACCACGTGTACGTGCACATGTTTATACATGTGTGAACACACATGCATGTGTATATTCTCACACATGTAAAAGTGCATGCACAAAACCTCATGTGTGCACACTCGTGTATATGTGCAAATTCTTGCAGATGCACATGCTCACAGGTGCACAAGCACACATCCGTGTGCATGTTAACACATGCACAGACACATGCTCATCTTGGCACGCATTCATGCATATATAAACATGCACATATAAGCTATTCCTCTCTGCAACCATCACAGCTGAGGTCATTAGAGGGCAGAGGCGGAAAGGTGGGGAGCCAGGGAAGCTATGCACAACCGCTATCTTTGGGTGAGAAGGGTGTTGGGGCCACACAGTCCACCTGAGACATGATCTTAGAAGGATCTGGTGTCCAACAACTCTGAGATCACCACAAGAGGCCTGACAAGGATCCCTGACAGCTTCAAAGTCCTGAGAGTTATGATGTTGTTCTGAGATAGAGAGGACGGAGCAGGACCTGGATCCATGAAGCCAATGTCCTTCAAACACTGTCTGGTACCTGGCTCATCAGACTGTGTGTTGATGAGAGCTGGGTCTCTTTTAGGGAGAGTGTGATGGAGGGGGTTCACTTCAGAGGGTATGCACACTGTCACAGGTTTCCAGCCAAGGTCCCTGTCAGTATACTTTGCATGGATCACTGGGGAACCATCAAGGCCCAAAGTGGGTGGGAAGTCACTGTTGTGTTGATACCCATTTCACAGATATGGAAACTGAGGATTACAGAGCTCAGGATACTGTCTGCACTCTGAGATAGTCACAGACTTAGGACACATGTGTGACTGCATACTGATGCATGCTAACACTTACTCCCTGTGTGGAAAAGAATGATCAGAGCCAAATCCATTAATGTACACAGACATGTGAATCTACTGGACAAACTGAGGGGTGAGGGATCCTCTCTGCAAGCCTGGCTTGCTTTGGGTGGGCATGCCCTTGTGTGAGTGCTGGGAGTAGAAGGGCTCTTCTGGGGAACTTACAGTCAATGACTGTGCAGTTGAGCCTTGAATAAAGCATGCTGGCCCTGGAGGGACATGGACACATAGTAACCCATGGTGGCTCTGAGGGTGGTCACATGACTCATGTTGGTCATGTGACTCATGCTGTCTAGAGAAACGTCTCCTATTCCCTCACTCAATCCTAATGTCTCTACAGTATTTTACGGAAGAGAAAGAAGCACAGAGAGGGTATGAAAATTGCCCAAGGACACAGAGCGCACAAGGGCCAAAGTAGGTGGAAATTCTGTGGGATCAGTCTGCCCTGCATTTGGTGCTTGGGCCTGAACAGACCCTCCTCAGTACACTAGAAATACCGCCCTCCGATCAGAATCAGGGCTCTCTCCCTGAGACCCTCCACAATCTTGATTTAGGCAACTGTGAATGGCTGGCTGTACCTGCTAGAGGAGACATTTCCAGGGGAGCTCCCTCAGGGGAGTCAGAGAGGATGGCAGAACAGATCACAGAAGCTGGGGATGGAGAGAGCAAAGGCAGGCAGAGGGACCAGTATCCTCTCAACTCATGATGTTTCTCTCTCCATCCATGGGTGAGAACCTGGAATGGGGCAAGAGGAGGCTGGAGTCTACAGAGTGGCTCAGGGCTGCCTGGTGTTTTGCCAGAAGAATAAGCCCATAGAGAAGATGAGCACAGGCTGCCCCGTGATCCTGCACCAGCTCTGCACCAGGCACGGCACAATCGGTATCATGGCTCTAACACACAGGCACGTCACCTAGGCACCATGATCTTCACTGCTGGAGGACGAAGACGGAGGTACGGGATGTTAGGGTGTCTAGCACAGTCCCACAGCCTGGAAATAGCCTGTTGGAGCCAAGACAGTGGGCTGGCCTCCCTCACACCAGGGCCAGTCACCCACTGGGCAGAATCTGGGACTGGGCATCAGCTTCTCCCCAGAGTTTCAAAGAATCCATCACGGTTGCACCTGCAGCAGGCTGGGCGCTTACAGGAGCCACATAAAAGGAAGCCAGGTAGGAAGAATTGCAGGTCACACCCAGGACCCAACAGAGATTATGAAAATGCTATCTCGGGATCACAGAGACCATATCTCAGTGGGGGTTTCCTGTTCAGAGTTCAGAAGGAGCCTGAAGGCCCTGGAGCTTGGGCTGCAGTAGTACCCGGTCTATATGATCCACCCAGCCTCCTTTTTTGTAGGGGACAGTGAAACTTCCTGGATGTGAATTTGCTAGTACTTAACCTGGGAAGACCCTGAAAAACCAGATGTTGGCCATACTACCGGGCCAGGTCACACAATGCCATACAGCTCCAAACTGGGTAGCTTTGGGTTGGAGGAAGGAGACACTATCTGGTGGGCCACTCTGACTGATGTCCCATGAAACACACACAGGGTCAAGCCATGTGATGTGACCTGTGACCCTAAGAACCCTGGGGGCATATGCTGATCAGAAGCTGGAATTTTGGGTTTATGAGAATCCAAGGTCATAAGGGAGGTCACATGGTGGCTACCGTTGTTTGTTTCACCCTGTGGTGGCATGTGTCACGAATGTCCCTGCCCTTGGGGAGGGTCACTCACCCCAATTACAGAGCAAGGGTGAATGCACAGGGCAGAACTGTGCCAACACAGCTTTGCAGCACCTCAAAGGGTCCTTGGGCAGGTCATTTTAAGACACTTGCCTCTGGGTTAGAAGGGTGAGATTCCTGCAGAAGCCATGATAGGTGCAGGGTGAGAGCCAGCAAAGGGACCTTGGGGAACACTGGACATGTGATGGCAGCCCTGTCCTTCCAACGCATTGGTATGGAAGGACAACAGTGTCCTTCCAACACATTGGTAAATGTTCACATACTATATGGCTCTTGCCATAGACACAGAAGATGGTCTGGGGGCAGATCTGATGTCAGATGGAGCAGTTTGGGGTCAGCATATATGACCAACTCACTACAGAAGCCACCTCCTGAGCTGGCAGCAGGTGGCAGGGGTACCCAGCAGGAAGTTCAAGTATAGTGATGTCCATGGGGCGGGTCTTTGAGACTACTCATTGACCACAGGGTACACTAAGCTCTGTGTTATTAGGGTTTCCATCGCTGAGAAGAGACACCATGACCAAGGCAACTCTTATAAAGGAAAACATTTAATTGGGGCTGGCTTACAGATTCAGAGGTTCAGTCTATTTTCATCATGGTGGGAAGCATGGCAGCATCCAGGTAGACATGGTGCTGGAGGAGCTGAGAGTTCTGCATCTTGATCTGATTGCAGCCAGCAGAACTGACCCTTCAGAGTCCCCCCCCCCCCCGCCCCCAGTGACACACTTCCTCCAACAAAGCCACACCTCCTAACGGTACCACTCTCTACGGGCTAATCATATCCAAACCACTACAAGCTCCATCTAGAAATACTGGAAACAGGAGGTGGGTATAGATGAAGACATACCATGGAAATCCTTTGAATATGTGAATTTATCATTGGTATGGACCAGAGAACACAGGCACCATGGAAGGGGAAACATAATCCCAATATCCTAGGTACTCCCCCGACTCCGAAACCGCGATCCCATCAGGTCTCCCTTCCAAAGCCTGAGGGAGGCCTCCAGGTGCAGCCCTGAGTAGTCATGGTCAAACAGCCAAGAAGACACCCAGACTGGCCTGAAGTCTGGATACTGTATGCATGAGAAGCATCTGTCAGAGACACATTAGGTCCAGAAGATGCTCTGCCATGCAGCCAGGAGGAAGCCAAATGTTGGAGATCCTGGGAGCCCTGCACAGAGCTGATGGGGTGGTAACAAGAGGTGCCACTGTAGAGAACAGCCTGTAGTCACACAAAGGGCTGGTCTGTAGCTCAGTGGTCCAGGGATCCCCTCATGAGAATGGGTAGAACCTTGATCCAGCACAGGAAAGGCCATCACATGACTCACAATTCTATCCTAGGTATGTCTCTAAGTGAAAGGATGATGTACTCCTATGCAGACACGTGAAATGGAACGTCGGTTCATAAGTGCTGTGCAGAAGATACACCCAGAAAGACTGAGGGAGGAGGCTTATCCAACACTGGGATACTATGTAGTTGCACAAGAAATGAGGGGCTGGGGATGTGACTCAGTAAATTATCTATCACAGGGACATGGAAACCTGAGATGAGTCTGCAGCAACTCATATAAGAGGCCGTGGTGGCACAGCTGTGAGCCTGGCAGGGGCGGCAGAGGCAGGAGGGTCTGGGTTTGCTGGTTCGTCAGCTTAGCCTGCAAGTGAGAGACCTCGTTGGCAGACCCTGAGGAATGACACCCAAGAGTGACTGTTGTCTATGTGTGCCCATATGTGAATGTGTGCCTGAGTGCCCTGGTACAGCGGCACATCCTCATACGTACAAAACCGTGCGTGTGTGTGTGTGTGTGTGTGTGTGTGTATGTATGTGTGTGTGTGTTTTAAATGGAAGGAAGCAGCCACATAGGCTACACCATGGATGGATTTGGAAACATGGAAGAAATCTGACATAGCTCATGGTCCCATTTGTGTAAAATGCCCAGATGAGGTAAATCCACAGCAGAGAGAGCAGTGGTCACTGGATGCAGACAGAAGATGGGGTGGGGGAGGTAATGGTGCTAGCCTGACCGACCTACTTCCACATTACCAACCTGCACCCAGAAGTCTGTGACCATGGTAAGAAGGGTAAGCCAGTATCTCCAGTGTCTAGGCATCTGCCATCATGGGTGAATAAGGCAATGAATGAATAGATGACTGGGAACATTGATGGTGCATCTTAGCTTCCAGAAAGTTCTCTGCTCCCTCCTTGAGCTACAGGTGCAGGTCCTTGCAGGTGAGGCTGTCTGCCTCCTGAGTCTCACACATCTACCGTGGGTGGCCCGCAAGCAGGCATCCCCCATAGATCCTGGTCCTGACTTTTCCCCCACCCCCTCTTCTCACATAGCACTTCTTCCTGGGTCTTCTCCCTGCTATCTGAGGATCACCCTTTCTGCTGCTCTGGCGATCTGACTACAAAGGAGCTCATGGACTGGCTACTCTCACACGCCTCAGCCAGAACTTGATGGCTGATAGAGACTCCGAACAAGAAAGCTCCTGAATGGGAATCCAGAACGGAACAAAGGCAAATCCACCAACATAGATTTGTATACCTCAACCCTTTCCCCTGCAAGCCTAGATAAGGAAGAACAAAACAGCCTATGACACAGGGCTGGGAACTCTTTAAGTCCTGTGTCTGAGTGAGGTCTGAGTGAGGTATCCAGGGATGATTGTCTGGATCCTGACTCTGTCAGGGGCTCGGCAACTGGGGTCCCGTATCTTCTGCCATGTTGTCTTTCTTTTGGGGTTTAGAGACCTTGCTCATGGTGGTCCTCAGGAACTGTCATCAGAAAGGCTCTCTCAAGGGACTGAAGTGTTGGATGTTGTTGAGACAGCAACCTGCATCCCTCCATCAGCTCATCTGGCTATGCCAAGTCTGGGGTGCTCATCAACTGGTCAGGACTACAGAGGTGGGCAGGACATGTCCTGTTTCAGCTAGAACTTCCCACCAAGAACCCAGGCTTAGGCCTAAGAGAGACGGGGAGATGGGAAGGGGCCATCTGGCTGGCTGCTTCCCAAAGCTCTTTCCCCTGGCTTTGTAGCTTAGGCTGGAAAGGAACTCTCAGGGGCAGAGAGGTAGGCTAGGATACATCTCCCTATACACAGAAAAGCCCAGAGCCCTGCTGACACCTCAGGGAAGGAAAAGGACAGCAAGTTTTTATCAGGGGCCACCGAGTTAGCTCATATGGGGTCCCACCCACACCACCATCTCTGCACAAAGGCTGACATAGCTGTGTTGAGAGTTAGAGGCTCTGTGTCACACCCTTCGTCCCAAGTGTGGGTCCCAGCCAGTGGCTCTGCAGGATGATATAAAAGGTTTCTTTGTTTCCTACAAATGGGCAGGCCTCCATCCTGGACCACAGGCTCCGTTTCAGCGACTGAGATGATCTGTCAGAGGAAGGTTTCCACAGGAAATCGCTCCTCTCCGCCCCATCATGTACATACATTGTTCAGCTCTGTACATGTGGCAAAAGCCACCTGGGTGGGAGTCCCTGTCATCCACACGTCTAAAAGATGACCTTCCTCCTCCCACCCTTTGCAGATGCCTGTTCACAAAACAGCACAGAGAAACTGAGCAAGAGACACGTCCTATCACAAGTGGCTACCATCTCTGATGGATATCACCAAGTATCAGCAAAGACACGAGGGGTGGAGGGGACTGCAGCCCTCGTTCACTGCTGCGAAGAGGCAAATGGCCAGCCACCATGGAACGCAGCCTGGGTATCCCCTGAGACATTAAACTCAGAGTTCCCACGAGACTCACTGCCAAGGACGCACCCAGCAGGAATGAAGACACCTGGCTACACAGCAGCTTTTACGAGGTGCACACGGCAGCCCTGTTCATATTTGCCTCGGTGGTGACTGCTTGAATGTCCATGGCTGAATGGAAGATAGGCATGTAGCCCATCTGTGCCACCAAATGAACTGAACCAAATGCCTGGCAGATGCGGTGGCTGACCTCGGTAGCACCATGCCAAGGGAAGAGGGCTCCTCCCATATGAAATGTATAGCCTTGGCTAATCCACGGACAGAGGATGATAAACTTGACATTCCCAGGAACTGTAGGAGATGAAGAGAGTGATAGCTCTTAGGTGTGAGTCCCTTGTAGAAAGCAATGGATGTCTGACTTCAGATGAAGTTGATACTTGGACACTGTGACCCAAAGCCTGGCTCCACCAGGGTCTGTCTCTTTCACAGCATATGAACTGTATCTCAATAAAGCCAACACACATGTGTGTTACATGTTTCTGTTTACATCCACACTCTTGATGTCTTGGGATAATCTCTTATTGGCCTGGAACTTGCCAACAGTTTGGGTTGGCTGGCCAGTAGGCTCCAGAGATCCTCCTGGTTCAGCCTCACTAGTACTGGGGCTCCACCATACTTGGCTGTTTTTAAATGTGGGTTTTGCAGGATCAAACTCAGGTTCCTATGCTGCTGTAACAGACACAGATATATCTGAGCTGAAGGCCCAGTCTGTAGACTTTTGTGTATGAATTATCCTACTACCCCCCTCCTTTTTTTTTTGAGACAGGGTTTCTCTATGCAGTGTAGCCCTGGATGTCTTAGAATTCACTCTGTAAACCAGGCTAGCTTGCCTCTGCCTCCCAAGTGCTAGGATTAAAGGCATGTACCACCACTGTCTGGCTTCATTTATTTTTATTTATGACTCCCAAATAATGCCCAAAGTGCTGGCTATGTGCTGGTTAGCTTCGGTGCCTTTAAACAGTTGCACATGAGAGCAAGGTTGCTTACTGACTAACTGACGGCAATGCTGCAGCCAGAGCTTGCAGGAATCTAACCTGTCTTTGCCCCTAGGACTAACACTTCAAGACTCATCAGCTCAGTGTTTTGGGCCTGTGGCAAAGCAAGAACAGCTGGGATAGACAGAGGTGAGAAGAGAACCACTCCAGTGTTTCAGGAGCCAAGTCTGTGGCCTCCAGGTGCAGGGCCAGCATACTCTCTCCAGAGCCTTGAAGGGGAGGGAGTCTCTGGCATTGCTGAGGATCCCATGGCCTGGCATGACTCTTCAAGTGCAAAGCATGTAGGGAGACAGATGTTGGTCATGGGGGCCAACTTATGACAACGGCTTTACTTAGGAAAAACCATCAGCCTTCTGGCAAAGTGCAGACACAATCTCTGCCCATCTTCCCCAGTTGCTTTTTGGTTACAAACATGGTCTTCCCTCTAATATGTTTTTCTTTAACTTAATTTATGTGTGTGTGTGTATGTGTGTGTATGTTTGTGTATGTGTATATATGTCTATATGTTTGTGTGTATGCTTGTATATGTTTATGTGTATATATGTTTGTGTGTGTGTATGTGTATGTGTGTATATGTTTGTGTATGTATATATATATATATGTCTATATGTTTGTGTGTGTGCTTGTATATGTTTATGTGTGTGTGTGTAATTCCATAGCATGTGTATCGGGGTCTGAGAACAACTTTCAGGAGTTGTTTCTCTCCTTTCACTACAAGTCCTGGAGACAGAATTAGGAGCATATCCTAGCAGCAAACTTCTTTACCAGAAGCCATACCATGCTTTTAAGCCCCAGACATGGTCTGTAGTTGAATCTTAGAGAAGCCTTTGGTGCCATAAACTGGACTGTCAGGAATCAGCATTTGCCCAGGGCCAAAAATCCAAAGATACTCAGGGCTTGATCAGCAAGGAGTTTCTGGAATATCAAATCTAAGCTCCATCTTTGATTTGGGGACTTTCTGTCTCCAAAGCTCACACCCCAGACCCTGGTGTGGTCAGACACTCTTCATCTGTCCATCTATCTGGCAAAGCTTTGTTGGTCCCTGAGTCTGGCCCCTGACAAGCTTTCACAGCTGGAATCAAGGTGTTACTGCCATTCTGGGCAATAAGTCCCCAAAGCAAACAGACAGCACTGTAACCAGAGCCCGCATGTTCCCAGAGACAAAGTCCTGTCTGTCTCCCCCTGTTCCTCCCCACATACTCCTGCATTTGCTGAAGGAATGAGGGCCATCCACGAAGGCTTCCATCTGTAGGGCCTGTCTCTGGCTTGACAGGCATGGTGATCTACTTTACTGTGTCAACAGGATTGGATGCAAGGTAGAAAAGACACACGGGATGGCGCCAGGGGCTGGAGACATGACTCAGAGGTTAAAAGGGCTTCCTCTTTACTCTTGATACTCTTCCAAAGGATCCATGTTCAACTCCAAGCACCCATGATGGGCAGTTCCCAAGCACCTGTAACTCCAGTTTCAAGAGATCTGGCACCCTTGCTGGCACCTCTGAGGGTACTACACAGATGTGGTACACACTCACACATGCACTCACATACACTCACACATGCACTCACATACACTCACACATGCACTCACACACACTCACACATACACACTCACACAGACTCACACATACAAAAATGCATTCACACACACTCACACATACATACAACTAATACATACTCACACATACACACTCACACACACATGTATATATGCACACACTCACATACACACATTCAGACACACATACACACACACTCATTCACTCACACATGCTCACACATATACACACACTCATACATACACACAAACATAATTTCTTTTAAAAAACATTTTTTAGAAGATATACTATAATGAAAGGGGAAATTCAAGGAGCTGTGATCCTGACAGATCTTGGTAGAATCAGATACAAGGTAACAGATCTCACCGTGTAAACAACAGACTATGGTCAACTGAGATCAGTGTGGTGATGGCAAGAGTTCCCTGTGGACCAACATCTCACCTAAAGGGCCCATCAGTCAGTGTGTGCTGCCTGTCTCAGTAAGATTCTATTCAAATGCAACTTAGTTAAAATTAATAGAAAGGAGATCTCAGATGCCTCTGCAGTCCTGGCTGCATTCCCCAGGCTCAGCAGCAACACGCTGCCCGTGACTTCTGAAGTGGGCAGTGCTGTTCTAAAAGGTTGCCCCCATATGATTGGTTCTGCCGTGGATCCTTGCCTGGACTGAGTCCTGGATGCTCAGGGCCTGGTGAGCAGGATGAGGAAGGAGATGGTGGGAACATGATTTGGATGCAGGGAACATTTCTCACGTCGCTTAGGGTCTAAGCAAGCGCTGCTAGGGACTATGTTGAAAGCTGGGTTGCTGTCTGGTGGCCCTGTGTGTGTGTGTGTGTGTGTGTGTGTGTGTGTGTGTGTGTGTGATTGTATCCTGAAGGTTCCAATCAATGGGTTCCTCATCCACCGATGAGGTAGGTCATGCCTTGTAGGCTGTTAGGAGGAAGTGGTCCACTGAGCTATGCCTGGTAAGCAGTTTGTACCCGTCCCTTCCTTGGTTTCTCTGCTTCTTTCTGGCCGCTGTGATATAAGTAGCTCTGCTGCGCCCTTGTGCTCAGGTGCTCTGCCTCATCGCAGGCCCCAAAGCAGTGAGGCTAACTGACCATGGGACTGACGCTTCTGAAACTGTGAGCCAAAATAAGTCCTTCCTCTTTTAAGCTGATTTTTCCAGGTATTACGTACCACCAACGTACAGCCGGATTTGAAACTACTGTTTTGAGGTATAGATGAATGTTTTGGCCACTTGCTCCTAAGTTCCAGGGGTATGGCTGTTAGGAATCTTCTCTAAGAAGAGCCTGGGCCTCCATCTCCCACCTCCTTACACCTCTGCATTCTCCTCCATGGCCCATAGCAATGTGCATGTTCTCGGTATCTGTGCGCCTGGCTGGAGTGCGGGGCTCTGAATTCCACTCTTCTTTTCTTGCCCTTGGGCAGTGTTTCCCAATTCTCTGTTCCTCCAAACTGGTTGTTTTTTTCTAGATGGTGACTGGGCTCAACAGGATACCAAAAGCTTAGCTCTCCTCCATGTTCCTGTCTGACACTATCACTTCCTTCAACCTCTCCTGCCTCTTGCTGTGCTCAAAAACCTCTCGCCAGATGTGGATGGGCCCCACCGGGAGCCTCATTCCACCAGGCACTTGGAGAGAGACAGAAAGAACAAAAGAATAGTTGGCCACCGTTCCTTTGGACCCACTCTTATCCAGGATGGGCAAGAACAGCAGAGGCGTTGTGATACAGAATTGTGCAGGGCAGGCAGCCTGCAGGATGCTACAGAGATGGCTGGAACATGGAAGTCAGTCCAAAGTCATGTCCACCCAACCAACAGTTGCTTCACGGTGGGGATGAATCTGGGAAGTCAGGTGTGGAGTAACTTCTGTCCTAGACAAATGCCACAGAATAAAGCGTAATCTGAATAGTTCTAGCTGCTTCTTAGATGAGGCTCTCGATGAAACAGACACAGGTGCAGGGACATGAGATCCGAGGTGCACGGGGTTGCTGCTGCATGGCATGGATGACTGCTTCACGGCACCCTTGTAAGCATGGCTGCACTCTAAAGTGACGCCGGACACCGCAGTACGACAGACACGCAAATCAGTGCCCTGGGATTCACAGAGAGTCAGGTCTGTTCACGCTTGCATTCACGACAGCAAACGATACACTGTCACTGAGCAACGGGGGATTCCCGCCCTGCAACAAGCTGATGTGACTGCTTCTCGCAGATGGGGTGAAGACCACGGTGTGATGCCATACACAGCTGTATTGCAAATCATTACAACCCAAAATGTCTCTCCTGGAAAGCAAGCTGGCTTCCTCTCAGCCCAGCTTGTTTCCCTCACTCCTCCACCTCCCATGCAGCTGTTCACACTGGCCCACACACAACGCTCAGGCTGCCTGGCATTCGCTTGGGGCCCTGCCCCTGCCACTGTGAGCATCCTCCCCAGATAACTGTGGATGCTGAACTTCCCTGGAGCCCTGGGGTGGGCTGCCCTACAAGAAACACTGCCCATTCCCTCTTGGCGCCCCTTCTCCTGCGAAACACAGCAACAAAGACCTACAGAGTCACTGCGGATGGCCCCTCTGCCTGCTCATCTCTGCAGTGGATTCTGTACAGGTCGTGGCTGCAACTTTTCTCCACCCTTGCATGGAGATCAGTGTTCTAGAGGAAAGAACAGCTGGGTCTCTGTTGGGTGACCATTCAGACACTGTTCACTGTGCCACACCAGGGAACAGGGCAAACTGGGCTGACATCTTGAGTCCCCCCAGTCCCCCAGACCCCAAGTATGTCTTCTCGATGTGGGGAGTGGGATCCTTGTCCCTGTGGATGAAAAACTGGTCACACCATGAGCAACAGTTTGAGCTGCTCAACCAGGTTGGAAGCTGTTTCTCATGGATTCTCTGCCATGCACGGAAGCAAGTGAGTACTTGGAGTCAAGTGACTGCTCAGACTGAGGTTGAACATAGCTCCCTCTTCCTTTCGGGGAGTCTTAAGCTTAGGACTGTGGCAGCAGGATCTTTGCGCTCCACAAGCAACCTTCTCCGCAACTGTCTTCAGTCATGTGGTGTTATATCTCAGTGTCTCTCCAGGCAAAGCTCGGTCTACTCTCCCCACAGGAGAGATAGGAATGTCTCAACTCTGGCAATAATTTATCCTCCTGCAGGGGGAGAGATATCTTCAGCCAGAGGATTCTGGGAGAATCTTGAGGAGGGATGAGCCCAGGATCCAGAAACCCCATCCATGGAGCTGCCCCTAGACTAAACAAAGCCGAAGGTGGGCGAGTTGCGGTGAACCAGCTTTAGACACTGGCAGTGGCAGAGGGAGAGAGAAGACAGAAAGAGAGAGAGAGAGAGAGAGAGAGAGAGAGAGAGAGAGAGAGAGAGAGAGAGGACACACAGAGAGAAGATAGACAAAGAAGAGAGAGAGAGAAGATAGACAAAGAAGAGAGAGAGAGAGAGAGAGAGAGAGAGAGAGAGACCGAGTGCAGGCACGGCACAGGTTCCGCACCACAGACTGCAGGCAGACGTCAGCCCAGAGTTGACTGTAAAGGACTCTTTGTTCAATAAGGCCCATGTCCCCAGCTACTTGATGGGTGTGGGGACTGCACACCTGTGCTGGAGAATGTGGCCATTCCGTTATGGATCGCTGATGTGCATGGGGGTCAGCAGGGGTCAGCAGGGGCAGCAACACTGCCTCCAGAGTTAGTCTTGGAATACCTTCTTTCTACTTTTGGACAGTGCCATGCCTGAACCCAGACTAGCCCCAACATCATTTGAAGAGGGGAAACTGAGGCCAGGGCAGGGGTAAATGATAGGACTCTTCTCATGCAGATTCTTGTTCTGTGAATGGAGATGCATGTAGGTCTCTAACATCAGCAGCTTCTGGGCTCTCTGGATACAGGGATGGAGTGAGCTATCTCAGAGCCTTCTGTGGTCTTTGGAGGCACCCAGGTGGGATAAGGTCTTGGTGAAAGGGCCACAGGGCCAGATAAATCCTCATATCCTGCTTCATTCTCTCCCAATTCTACCATTCTGAAAGCAAATGGTGTGTGTGTGTGTGTGTGTGTGTGTGTGTGTGTGTATGCGCATTTGTGTGTATGTGTGTGTGTGTGATTAGTGCTTTCTTTTGAAAAAAAAAAAACTAAATCAAAGCAAAACAACCTCAACAACTTCTGGTTGCTTCTGTTGCTTCTCTGGTGGTGTAAAGGCCCCCACTAGCCCACGTTGGGCACTGTTCTGCCATGGGCATTCTGGGAGGAAAACCATGGTTGCTCCTTCTAACTCAACAGGCCCTGTGAGGAGAGGCAAGGGGTAGGGGTAGTTTTCCAGGTTCCCCCGTCTCCTGGGCCTGGCTTGCTCATTACAGCTGGCCTGGGGGACGCTATTCCTGGAGGTAGGGAAAACGCACTACACAAGACTCCTGGTTGGAAGTCACTGATGTCAGTGCTGACAGGCATTTGGGAATGACTCAAGCTTTCTGGGGTCCTTGTCCACCTGGTTTCCAGAGCCAAGCTTAAAGGGGCATCATGGGTCAGGACAGAGTGTCTCTGGATGTGTTCAGAAATATCAATGAAATCACAAGATGAGAGAAGCCCTCTCCACCCTGAAGTCCTGCTTATACTGCCCTGTCTAGCACAGGCAGTGACCCAGTCCATCTCAGCCAGCATCTCTGCCTCACATTCTCTCCTTCACCAGTCCCAGGTCAGACACCATCATCACTAGTCTCTGAAGCGCTAATGGAAACCCAGCAGAGCACCAGGTCCCGGGAGAAGCAGGGGATGCCTTGCGGTGACAGGGTGTGACTTGTGGAGAAGCCAACCCCCTGGCAGCTGTCATCATCTGCAGGCACAGACTTTGAGCACCTGCCTGGAGCTGTGCTCACACTCTGGGCAGTGCCCGTCAGGTGCTCTTCCCGTGGGAGCTAGGCTCGTCATCACATCTATAAGGGCCAACATTAGCTAAGAGATGCAGAGGAGACCACTAGAGATGGAGCGGCGCCGCCACCGATCCCCAACCTCCCGGCAACTGCTGAGCATCCCGCACAACAGCCATGCAGGATCCAGCCATAAATCCCGTTCAACAAGCTCTTAACAATGAAATACCCGACTATTAGCCTAGACAACCACTTACTCAAAAACCAATGCTATTCACGAGTTTAGCTAAAACGTACTCTCCCCTGATCATCAGTTCCTGGCCTGGGCACTTCAATCTCTCTATTTATGAAACAGTAATGGAATTCTATTTAACAGCGCAGTGCTGAGTTCACCGCCTCTGATAAGTTTGCGTCGTAACTTTGCCCCTGGCGATCTGCCTTCCTATTACTGCCTTGTCCTGGTTCACGGATGAATCATGGCCCGGAGAGCAATACAACCTTTATCCACACACTATTATCAAAGCCAGTGTCCATGGCTGGTTTGAAGGCTTCTGACCAATGAAGGGCTTGGGGTGCTGACGAGCTCAGCCTCAGATGCTGAGGTAAGTGCTGGCCCTATTATGGTAATTTCCTCCTGGAAACCTGACTGTATGTGGTATGTACTGTTTCTCAAGTGACAAGGGGACCTGCCTTGCCATTCATGGGGGATGGTTCTCCCAAGGTCTCCTCAATCCTAATGTAACACCCTGCCTGAGGGCAGTTTCTTCTCTGCCCAGAGTAGCAGTTTTTCAATCAATAATATCTTTGAGTCATGGTCACTTGTTAGATTCTAGGGTGGTTCTGATGTTGGTAGAATCCCTTTCCAACTGGCATGCCAGCACTCCTAGGAAGGCCAGAGGGCTGGTGTGATAGCTCTGTAGTTAAGAGCACTTGCTGCTCTTCATGAGAACCCAAGTTTGGTTTCCAGTATCCACAATAATTCACAACCTCTTGTAATTACAACTCCAGGGGATCTGATGCCTTCTTCTGGCCTCTGGGGGGGCACCTGCATACACATGGCACACAAATGTGCACACACACATACATGCGCACACACATGCACACAGATACATACACACATGCACATACACATACACATGTGCACACATATATACACATACGTACACATATACACATGTGCACACACACACGCACACACACACACATGCACACACATGTGTACACACATTCACACACACATGCACACATGTACACACATACATGGACATACAAACATGCACACACACAAATATAAATAACATCTTTTAAAAAAGGAATAACTGTACTTTATGTGCTCATAACCCTGTGATGAGCTCAGGCAGCCTGTGTTCTGGTCTAAGTTTGGGCTATGCAAAGTCACACCTGCCTAGGAAAACTTAAACAAGGTGGGCGAAAGACCTCAGGGCCAGAATTCTAGCAGCCAGAATTTACCCACACTGTTTTAAAGCCCTCTGTAGAAGTTAGTTTTTTAGATGTGGTAGTGGGAGTGCATTCCAGGCTCCTAGCCTGTGTGTCCCTGCAGATTCTCAGCGCTGGGCCCCCAGGGTCACCCCCATGTCCACCTCACAGGAAGCTCAGCAGCTGCCCTGCAGCAGACCCGGCCTTTCCTTCAGGAGAGTGGGCAGATCACGTCCTCCCAGATGCCCTTGGCATTTGTCCACCTCGGCAGCGTGGTCAAGGTGAAAGTTGGTACACAGTCACCACCAAGGGCCCTCTTTTCAGCACGAGGGCTACTGGGGAAGAGGACAGCCTGCTCAAGTGTGGTTATCTTTTATGCTCTCTGCTTCTCCCAAGTTGGAGACGCGGGGGCAGAAGATCAAAGGCTGCCAGACAGAGCCGGACAACACTTTGATTTCCAGGGGCTAAAAATGAACAGATTTGGGAAGGCAAAGTGCACCCCCTACACATTATCACCTCTGCTCTCCTCCAGCTTCACTGAGCAATAACATGAGTGTTGAGTAACAAGACAGGATCCAGCCAGGCAGATTCCTTCCAGCGATGCCATTGGACAGCATAGCTCAACATGTTTCCCCTCAGTAAACCTGCCATGTGTGTGAGGTCCTTGGCATGACCTTGAAAGGCACACATTCTGCCAAGGGCTCTCTAGTCCAAAAGACCTCAGTCTCCAGATCTTCTTTCTGAGGGGGCTGCACCCTTCCCTCTGAGTTTCGCCTTTATTCAGCGAGCACAAAGGCACCTTGGAGAGGGCAGGTGTTGCACAGGCACGGGGACCCAAGGGAAGATGCTTAGCCTGTGTTGGGAATAAGCCCAGAAGGGATGCTGGGGACTTCTAGTCTTAGCTCTATGGCTGTAGGAGAGTGTCTGTTAACCTTCCCTTGTGGAGAATTTTGGGAACTAGGGGCTTGAAGCAGAGCTTATTCTCTGAGCCCATCTCAGTGGGTCCCAAACCAGAGAAGGGTCCCCTGCCCGATATGACACACAGCCACCCACACAGTGCTGAGATGCAGAAGATCTGGTCTGGGACAAGAATTTGATTGCAATATTTAAATGTTTGATTGGCACAGGATTAACTCTACATATTTCTGGGGTTCTGTGTGATGCTTTGGGTACATCTGCCTGGGGGACAGCCTTTTAAAACAAGCTCTCAGGTTATGTGGAGTTCTGTAGCCTTGACCCAGGGCTGGCAGGGCACAGTCTTGAGCATTTAAAACATAGTCAGTGTTGACTATTGAGTAATCAGACTGGCCCTTTGAGAAGAGACACCAGGGTGAGAGGAAGTGGGGTTCTGAGATCGAGTAGGCTCACGGACTCCTGGGATGGCTCTCTGCTGTTGGAGCTGCCAGAATAATTGTAACACAGTGATCGTTACTGGATTTTGTTCAAAGGTCAAGTACTTTTCCTACTGCCTCCTTAAACGTGCAAACAACTCCACTGTCATGCTGTTCATGGTGCAGATGGAGAAACCGAGGCCCAAAGGGTGGCAGTGGGATGCCTGAACTGTCAGGATTGGGGGTCAGGGGTTGGGGGCAACTAATGGAAGGTAGCCTGGGCCTAGCTGGCCACTGTCTGCACATGCGATGTTTATCATAGCTGCCCCAGTGTGAATGTGTGGGCTGAGTTCTGTGGTATCAACAGACAGACTGCCCTTCCCACTCCTGCCTCGTGGCTCAATTGTGGCACATTAAATCCGTTCCCTGTCTTCCAGGGGCCTCTCTTGGAAGCAGAGGGTAGCTATGGCCTCTCCCAGGCCCCTGAAGTCAGGAGGCCAAGCCACTCTGGTCTCGCCTAAGACAGTTAATAAGGCTCCCGATGACTGATGAGCACGGATCTCTGTGCCGCTAATTTCCGTAACTATCACTCTTTGAAAGACAGCTCGGGCCCGGGTGCTCCTGCCCTTCCTGAACAGAGCCGTATTATGTGGCCAAGTTCAGACTGGTGGATCCCATTTCAGACATCTCACAGGGCTGCCTCAGGAACTTTTGCAAGATTTTGCCATCCATGGCCCAGGCCGTCTTAAGTTTCTTTCTCTCTGTGCATCCCCACTGCCCCCCACCCCGACCTAATTCCCTCTGGGTGGGTACGGAGTTCCTGCAGCCTAGCCGGCCCCCAGCCTATGTCCTGGAGAGGAACCCCATAGAGCTCGGTATAGAGAAGCCACCTGCCTCTCAGTGATAGCCAAACACTAATGTCCTTCAGTGAGGGACGGCTGAGCAGACTCTGGTTTGGGTTCAGATATGGGATGAGGTCACACCTCTGTGAGCGTCGGCCACACTGAGAGTACTCTGGAAGGCTCTGCAGTGCTCCAGAATCACAGGCAAGGGGCAGCGGGACCCTTGGGATGGCTAAAGCTCTGAGTTTTTCTTTGGCCCCCAAAGGGCCAGGTGCCTTCCTGGCTCTAGGCTTTAGGGATCCTTACTGATTCTTAGGCATTAAAATCTGTGTACCATGATGGTTGGGTATGGGTGGTAGTGTCCTCTAGGTGAGCACCAGGCACTGACATCTCCCAGAGCTGAACACTCACAGGTTTGAACTTGGACCAGTCCTGGCCTCTTGCTTAGACTCATCCTTTGCCATTTACCTGTAATTAATTTCCCTGAGCATCGGGGAAAGCAGATTAGTGACTCCCAGGGACTTGGCTTTTCCTCATGGCTTCTAGCGGAGAGCACAGAAATATCCTCACCCAGGAGCTGGCCTGGTAGGAGAGGACATATTGGCCTCAACACAAACTCTGCTGTGTCCAGAAGCCTCGACAGGGTGAGACATTCTGCATCAACCATGATTTTAGCCCTCAGAAGTCCAGACAGATGCCCACCATGTTGTTATATTCTTTCTCTTGTCCCCACCATGGTGGTCCTACGCTGATCACAGAGAGGACTCCAGAAGCCACAGCCTAGTAGTGCATTGCCTCAGCGGCTGGTGGGGGTGTGGTGGGGTGCGGCTGGTGGGGGTGTGGTGGGGTGCGGCTGGTGGGGGTGTGGTGGGGTGCGGTTGAGCAGACCTAGCATTGAGTTCTAGTTTTTTCCATTCATTAGTGGGTGGCAGTTCCTGTCTCTCTGTGCCTCAGTTATCATCTATGCATAGGGAGGGTCTCAATTTACACATACATCACCAAGGGTGGGGTGAGAGAGAGGGGTCTCACTACGGTATCCAGTTACTCAGGACGCCTGCGCTGAACAAAGTCTGTTGGTCCTGAGCCTTCCGCTGAGACCAGGTAGCAAGAAATGCCACCAAGAGGAAGGACAGTGGCTCCTGGCTATCTTTGGGAGTGGAGTGGGGGACACAGAAGGGGGTTGGTGGAATCAAGATCCATCCGGCATAATCTGGAAGGCAGGGCAGGGGCCAGTGCTTAAGCACCTCTGGTTCTCTCCGAAGGGTTAACCATGCCTGCCTTGGTCCTCTACCCACACACTGCCGACTTTATCAACATGCGCCTCCGATTACCCACAGGGCTTACAGTATTTTTGGTGTCTGTATCAAGTTGATTCAATTACTAAGACCACTGTGCGGGAATATTCCCTCCAGGGTTGGCCAATGCTCAGCCCTCTCACAGAGGGTGCAGGAGGGTGCGGGAGGGTGCGGGAGGGTGCGGGAGGGTGCGGGAGGGTGCGGGAGGAGGTTAGGAGGGTGCAGAAGGAGGTTAGGAGGGGGTGGGAGGAGGAGGGAGAGGCTGAAGAGTGCTGACTATTCCTGGCAAACTCCTGTAATTGACTTTTAAAAAGCAGCATTAGCATTTAAATGGTCCCTTCGTTATGGGGTGAAGGTTCGGAGAATATGATCAATTTATTGAGTCCTTCAAATGTTCTTTTGATATTTATTTTCCCTGGTGTCATGCCGTGGGGGCCTTTACCAGCTCCCTGTCATCTGGGCAGGGTTTCTGTGTAGACAGCACCACCATCCACCTGCCCAAGTCCAAAAGACCTTCCTTTCTAAGAAGTGTACAAGTCTGTGTTTGGAGGCCTGATGCCCCTCCTGGCTGGGTACACAGAATCTCTGCATGGTAGGTGCAGTCTGACTGGCTGAGAGAAGCTTTGCTGTTCATAGTCACTGACCCCTTCCAGGGGAGAAAAGGGACTGTCCCTGCTTGGGATCAACCCTTGGAGAACACTGAATTTCAGAAAACACTGGGGCAGGGTGTGCTCAGGCTCTGGCTGGCTAAGACCTGGCCCCATGGAGACAGGTGGGTGTTAGTGGAGAAGAAGAAGGGGACCCAGTAAGCCTGTCTGGTCACAGCAGCCTGCAGAGCCTGTGATGGCCTTGAGCCTTGTGAATGGGGACGGGTTGCCAGCTGCACAGAGCTGACTCTGCCGAATTACAGGGATCAGATGAAAATGTAAACTGAGCTAAGGGCAGCCATGGGGAACAATGGGTTCCAAGGAGAGCGGAGCTGAATCTTCAGCCACACCTGAAGGGGTAACAAGAAGAGTCCAGGTGGCCACCTGCTACCCCCATGCTCTTCACACACCCCCACATCCACTCTAGACTACCCTGGTTTACCCAGCAGGCTCTAGAAATCTCATCAAGGATGTTGGGCCTCTTACCCTGAGTGTTTTGGGGTTCTCAGGACTTGGGGGCCAGACTGCTTCCTTCACACCTGTTTGCTTTCTTTGCACCAAAGCAGAGGGTTCAAAGCTGAGGAGTGTGCCCTCTGCCCTGCCCCTCAAAGCAGAGGGCTTAGACCTAAGGACCACCCACCTCACACAGCTCCCAAAGCTCATCTCAAGCCAGGAGCACATCAGTTAGTGCAAGAGAAGGGACCAGTGTGACACATGATACCCAGTACACTGAGCTGGAAGCTTCTCTCAGGTGCAGTAGACCCCACCCCACCCCCATCCCATAGTCCCCTGTGTCTCCAGACTCCAATCTGCCATCTTCCTCTGACTCTGAGGAGTAAACCCCTCCATATTATGGTTTACAGCCCCCTTTGCTTTCTTGGGAGACCTATAAGAAAGTCTTCCTTTTAGAGACTAGTATTTATGGACCACTCCCTGGGCAAGGATAAGGTCGCCAATCCATCCACAGAGTACATAAAGCCTGCACTTCTCTAGGATTGGTCTCTCTGGAACCCCTCCATGGGAGAGCGAGGTACTTTCTCCGTGGTGCACATTCCCAAAGAACACAAGGGGGTGGGGAAACACAGCTGGGACAATGCCCTAGGGCCATCACAGGTCCTCCACAAGCACTCTGGGAGGCTGGGTGAGGTGCCCCATAGGACCATAGTGGCTTCTGTCCTCAGGACTCATAAAGTTGTATTTGGTGACATCATTCACACATTCCTCTGAAATGTTTCCAGGTCTGTCATAAACCCACAGTTTGGGGTGTGTGAAGCCACCATTTTCTCAGCTTCTGGCCTCCATCTGGTGTGCCAAGAGGTTTCAGGGAACCACACATCTTTAAAATGAGGTTCTGGACACAGAGACAGAACCATAAAGGTAGAACAGGTCTCATACCTTTGAACCTTCCTAGAAACGGAAAGTGTCTCCCTCCCCCAACTGCCTTCCCAGAGTTTGGCCTGGGATCCCCACAGGTTTGTTGACATTGGAAGTGCCAGGGTAGTTCGAAGGTTCTGCACTTGCCCAGCCCCAGCCTGCCCCACCTGTCAGTCCTGTGAAGTCCAGCTGATGGAAGGCCTCAGAACTCACGCCTCTCAGGACCTTTGTGATGCGAGAAGCTTTCCCAGGCCAGCCACACTTCCTATGGTGCCCTCAGGGCCCAGTGCCAGCCGAGCGTTTGTCTTCTGGGTGAGAAGTAAGTAGTAAGTTAGGATGGGCACCTGCTTGCTGGGTCAGGAGCTTCAGACTGGAGCCCCAGGGCACGGCTGTGCAGCAGTGAGTCTGGGATAAACTGCTGGGGGCTGGCATGCGTTCTCTCTCTCTCTCTCTCTCTCTCTCTCTCTCTCTCTCTCTCTCCCCTTCCCTCTCTCTCTCTCTTTCTGTGTGTGTCCATGTTTGGCCCCAGGCAGGACACAGACATTTTAGACTTTTAAAGGTGTAGGTTAATGCTCCCCCTGGAGAGGAGCCATTTTCTGCTGCCCAAGCTCTGCCAGCACCCCCAACATCTCTGTCCTGGCCAGCTGTGCTTCTGGGCTCTGACAATGAGACACCACAGGCCCACTGAGGCAGAGATGCCACCTTGGATACAAAGCACTCCCAAACACATCTTCTCCTTTAATCTCCACCATCAGGTGTAAACCTTCTTTTAGGGGTGCTGAGCAGCTATTTGCAGGTCCCAATTCTGAGGGTTCTGGCCCTCCCTCCAAGGGTCTAATAAGATGCTGTGGCTCTGGGGTAGGGGCACGGTGGAAACTGACTAGCACGTGGCTCTCTAAAACCCCTGGTCCCCTCAGTGCTACACAGCTTCCCCCTGCCCTGCATGGATGCCCTTGGGTTCAGGGAAGGATCCTGCTGTTATATCCCAAGAGAGGAGCTCAGAGGAGTCCCCAGTCCCTTCGGAAGGTTTAAATAGCATTGCTAAGTCGAGGCCTCTAGAGCAGTTCAGCCTGGCCCTGTCTTTTCTAGAAGGTATGCTAGCCACTTCTTCCCCTGGCAAATATTGGCTTATCAGGTGACTGTCAGGTTGTCTCCCTGCCACACAGACACTCTGAGAGGGCTCACGTCTCAGTGACCACAGGAGTGGCTTACACAAGGAGACAGGGAGGAACTAAAACGTATCAGTCTTTATTTTAAAGGGTCCCAAAAGGCAGATCACCTCTAGGAGAACTGTGGCATTTCATCTTGGTTTGAGAAGTTGTCCCAGCTTGGGCAATAGAGGGCGCCTGTACCCCAGCTTCAAAGCAAGGTGGGCCATAGGCCCTGGCTGGGAACAGGCCTAGTGAAAGAAACTGACTGGTTCCTTAGCCCTCTCCAGGTAGCCACCAGACACTGGTGAACATCCCAGGCAGTAACCTCTGGTCCTAGGGCCTCCTGTCTCCCTTAGACTCAGCCCTCAATGCTATCGCTGAGTGTCTCTCTCTCCCCTCTCCAAATCTGTCAGGCCTTGCTGTGCCTGTGTGGAGGCCTCTGGAGGAGATGGTGAGAAAGGCAGGCAGGTTTACTCCTGTTTTCTCTCCTGCCTCAACCTTTACCACAGCCTGGCTTTGGAGACTACCTCCAATGGGCGGTGAGTCCTGAGAAGGAGGGACAGTGACTAGGACTAGGACAGTGCAGAGAGGAACAGAACCAAACCCTCCTGCTTACAAGCACATGCTTCTCCTCTGCTGAGGCTGTCATAAGGGGACCTTCTAAAGCTCAGGCCATGGTCACTGAAGGATGGTGACTCGGGGACAAAGAGAGCGAGGAGAGAAGGACTTGACTGCAGTTCTCACCCGAGTCTTCAATAAACCTGGATTCTTTTTTCAGATGGACCCCAGGAGTGGGTCTCTCAGTGTAGCTGATTGACTGCACGCTAGGTACTACCCAAGCCTGAGGCCTGCTATTGAGATTCCGTGTCTCAGGTGATAAAACACGACTCTATGAAAGGAGCAAGCAGTTCCAGGGTCACCAAGGGTCACAGAGCAGTCATGAAAATAATATTCAGCCCAGTGGCTGAGCGACTACTCGTCCTAGGATCTGGGCAATTAGCTCATGAAGCAAATGTTTTCAGGCCAAGATCTCAAGGGCCGGGGCTACAAGAGCCCTTCCCTGGTTTCTGGGAAGCTACTTTCCTGTTTGGTTGTACTGTGAGAAGTGAGTGTTCAACTCTGACGTCTCTGCCTTGAGCAGGGAGAGACCAGAAGATCTGACGGGAGAAAACACAGAGCTCTGGAGGTGCAGGTGGCACACAAGGCATTCACGGTTCACAAGGCTAGGCAGTCAGCGATAGCGTGTCCTGGGTTGCAGTCAATGAGCATCTCTGATCTGTGGACCTGGGGGGTAGGCAGGGAGCCCCCTTCTCTGCCCTGCACGCTGATGTCCAGTGCTGCCCAGCTGGCAGAGTCGGCCTGCGTTTCCAGGGCGGGTGCCAGCCAGTGCCTGGCACTTTCTGGCCTCTCCATGGAAATGTCTGCATGCTAATGTTTGGCTACCCCAGCCCCAAGCACATTCCTCCTCTAGAACATTCTGAGAACTCATGGCTCAGCCTGTTTATAGGTAGGAGAATGGGGCCAAGTTGGAAACCAGATGCTTTTAATTTGCAAATCTAAAGGGCTTCCTTGGAAGAGGCAAGTATGGCTCCCACTAAACGCACACAGGGGCTGGACAGGCCAAGCACACATGTGAACACTACACACAGCCTTGTTACATAGGACACAGGTTGTATAATCCCCATGCTGCTCCTGTTCTACCTTCAGAGGAATCCTTGGGAACTTCTGACAACTGTGCCCCAGGGTCACCTTTCTAGTGTACTCGCCCCCACCCGTTTCCTCAGCTCATGTACCCATTTGTAAGGCACAGACTGAGGACCTGGCATGGGTCACTGAATTGAGACTGAGACACTGGCCCTAAGACAGATATGTTACGATGGTCACAGATTATGTCAGGATAGTTAGTGGGAGCTCAACTCAGATCACATGTTTAATCTGGAAGGCCTGGCAAGTCTGAAAGCTTCTGTCCCCGAAGTTACCACCACCACTCCTGCCCCAATCTCTGATTTCTATTTTCTAAAAGCATTGCTTATCAGTCCAATCACAGTTGTGTAACATTTTATTACAGCTCTTCAGCAACCTTGATCAGAGCCCATCAAGCTGACGTAACTCATCAATGACTCTGATTGTAGCTCATCAATGAAACTGTCAGTCATAATAATCATAGCTCAACAATGAAGCATACTTCCTACTTAACCCAGGAACCATCCCCCTCAAGATTCTCTTTATTAAGTGTCCTGTTTTTAAAGTTAAACAGTCGTTATCATACCTTAGAGAAGGTTTTAGATGGCAACTATGGCTAAATCTTGAAGCTTCAACCATGGGTCTGAACTGGGATGAGAAGCCAGCTCCACTAATCACTCAACAAACAGGAATGAGGGAAGCCCTGAGATCTGCAGTCTGAGCGTGGATATTCTGGGATGGTGGGCTTTGCTCAAACAGCCTCCTTGGCCTCTGGACCCTAGCACATTCACCTGGATTCCATCTGGATTCCCTGAAAGAGGTGTTCTCACTCACTTAGGCCTGCATGCTCATTGTGTGTGTGTGTGTGTGTGTGTGTCTGTGTCTGTGTGTCTGTGTCTGTGTGTATGTGTCTGTATCTGTGTATATGTGTGTGTCCCTCACTTTCCATGTACAAAGCAAGAGGAAGCTATCCCTTCCCAGAATCCCTTGTACCAGCTGATTCTGACAGAAACCCTCACACTGTCTGAGAGATACCCACAGCCCCTGCCATCTGCTACACACACATGCATCACACATGATCAGGGCAGCCACGAGTCTGCTGATACCCATGGGCACAAGTATACACCCTGCAGAGTGCCATGTGTCTATCTTGAACTGCATCTTAGCTTTGAATGTCGCTGAGAAAAAAAAATGTATTTAAATGTTTCTGTTTGTTTCACAAAGGACAAAACCCACAATTATGATTTGGGAGTGAATTGGTATTTCTTTTATTGGACTCTCACTGTACCCCCAAACTGGAATGAGTTGTTCTGTAGGACACTAGCAACTATTTCTATGCCTACTTTCTTTGCAAAAGTAATGCACAGGAAAGCTAGATCCAACCCTGGCCCAGCCCCTAAGGAAGTAGGCTGATGGTGACAGACAGAAAACATGCTGTAAACTTGCCAGACACAGGTTGCTGGCTGAGTTCTTTTCCAACACTGACCAGCAGGAAATAGAGATGCAGTGGGGAGAGGGGTAGACTTGCAGAGTGGAAAGGCAATGTCTGGATGTTCTACGTCTGGTAAGGGTTCTATTACCCAGTCTGACCTTTCCTACCATATCAGCAGAGATTTTAGATGTCTTCCAGAGAAGTATCACCAGTGAACTTGTTGCCAAAACTGGGAGAGGGGCCAGTTTTTAAGGGTTGCTGATGATGTGGGTGATGGTGAGCACAGGCCCAGAATGAAATGCCCCAGGCAGAAGCTACATGAGCTCCAGAGCAGCCTGTCTGGTGGGCAGAGCCTCCAGCTACATACAGCCGATACCCGCAGTTACAGAAACATCCCAGCCATGCATACATCTGCAGAGCAGCAGCACACTGTTCAGGTGGTGTTCAGCTAAGGAATCACACATCATCAAAAGCCCTGCTATGAGAAGACTGTCTGGATATGGATGCACAGTTAGTCTCTGTCTGTCACCCACATGGCAGAAAGCTTAGGGTTCTGGCTAAGGCATCACAGGGAAGTCAGCTCTTTACCTGCTCCCCTGGGTGACAGCCCATGGGAGGATCTAGGGTCCTGTTGTCCAGTGAGGATCTGGAGGTCTTGCTCTGTAATGGGTGGGAATGTTAAGGATTGAGTAAAGACCTTGAAGTCCAACTAATGACAGGGTTGGGGACCCTGGATGGGACTGGAGGGACTGGGAGGAGAAAGGGATCAAGCTAAGACTTAGACTTGGAGTCCCTGACACACGCAAGGCTGCTGGCTCTTAACGTATTTTTGTTTTGTTGTTTTTGTTGTTATTGGTTTTTTTTTTTTTTCTGGATGAGAAGTTGATTTTTCTCTCATTTCATGTTTTTGGGAATCTCTCAACTTTAGCCCCCCATGGAGAACTCAGATCTGGGATGATATATGCGAGTGTGTGTGTGTATGTTTATGTGCGTGTATGTGTTGTGTGTTGTCTGGCTCCATGTGTGCATGCTTGTTGGTTGGATGTCTCTGCATGTGTCTGACCTATCACTGTGAACATGTTATATGCATGTATGTTGTACATCTGTGCATGTGTATATATGTGTATCTTACATCCCTGTGCATGCATGGTGTGTGTGTTTCTGTGTATTTATGTGCATGTGTCTGATGTGCCTCTGTGCAGGTCTCTAGTGTCTGAATGCAGCACGTATGTTGTACATCTGTGCATGTGTATATATGTGTATCTCACATCCCTGTGCATGCATGGTGAGTGTGTTTCTGTGTATTTATGTGCATGTGTCTGATGTGCCTCTGTGCAGGTCTCTAGTGTCTGTGAATGCAGCATGTATGTTGTACATCTGTGCATGTGTATATATGTGTATCTCACATCCCTGTGCATGTATGGTGTGTGTGTTTCTGTGTATTTATGTGCATGTGTCTGATGTGCCTCTATGCAGGTCTCTAGTGTCTGTGAATGCAGTGCATATGTATCTCTGTGTATATGTATTCATGTGCCTAGTCTGTCTCTGTGCATACATGCTTGCTATATCTCTTTGTACATGTCTCATGGTTTATCACATGGCTATACATGTATGTACATATGTATCTGGCGTTTTTATGTATTTGTGTGCATGTGTGTCTGGACTGTCTCTCTGTGTATAGATGTAACAAATACCACATTTTCTGAAGCTTTGCGGGTTTCCCTGAGGCGAGCATCTCATTGTGTCTAGGCCTCAGTATTTGAGAACAGGCCATCTCCCCAGAGGCAACAGCAGAGCTACATCTTTTTCTCCCAAGAAGGAGACAGAGGGCAGCCTGGGCTCCCAAAACACTGCTGCTTTGTCTACAAAAGGTGCCTGGTAGCAAGAAGAGGACCCGTGGCCCAGCTGAGGTCACCACACCCTTCCAACGGCATGCCTGCTGGCCTTTGAGGTTGGCAGAGCCAAAGTCAGTACATCTATAGAGAGGGCAAAGCTCACAGTGCACAGTAATGTCCCTGGTGGCATAACAGGTTCCTGCTCTAGATGCTGGAGCCTCTCCAACTGCCTAGAGCCTGATGGTAGTAGGGGGCACAGGGCCAGCTTATCATGGTGGTAGGGGGTTAGGCCCAGCTTCTGACGGTAATAGGGAGTACAGGCCCAGCTTCTTCCATTTGTCCCAAATAGAGCAGCTCCTACTGGTTCTCCCTCCTAGCCTGGTTCTTGTCTGTCTGCTGGTCATTGCACACAGTGATCACAGGCAGCAGGTGACGAATGGCTAGCATCAAGTCCTGTCATACCGACAGAGTCCCAGGGGAAATGCAGGGGGCTCTAAAAACAGCTTTATTACCAACCTGTGGCTGCAGAGATGATCAATCAAACTGATCGGTGACGGCAAATGCTCGAGAGACGAGAGGCAGATGCTGGCCTCTTGGTGCAGGCAGGGAAGGTGGTTGGTGGGCTAGAGGCTACACTTGACTCAAGCCCAGTCTCCTTCGTGTACATATATTTTCCAATACTGGTCAGCTAGGGGCACCAGCTGGGCTAGGTCCCTGGCGATGAGAAGAGACAGAACAGCAGGCACTGGGGCTGCTGTCTAAGGAGGGAATTGAACTGATCAGAAATGGACCCTTTCTTATCAATGGCCTTGTGTACAGTCCACTTGGGTAGACCGGAGACAGGGAGGTAAAAGACTGCGAGGTGGTGTCCCGAGGGACAGACATGGAAGGAGATGAAACTCGGGGGCCTTCCTGCCAACTCCCTAGTCGGTGGTGGCTTTACGCTGCCAGCAGTTCAGGCCAACTCATGAAGCCAAGGAGCCCACGCCTTCTTCCTGAGCAGAAGGGCCGTTTAACTGAGGTGAGTCCAGAAGCCCTCCACCAAAGCTGCCCATGGTGGGGATGGCCATACTGGGTCCAGGTCTCCTCCCACAGGCTGGGCTTTTAGGGAGACCCTGGCAGCAGCCTGGAGTGTGGGGGAGCTGTCCCAAGCAAGATGAATCAGCCTTTTTTTGGGAAGTGACCCCCACACGAGGACATCTTAGTCAGACATAATTGCAAGGAAAAATAAACCTGCCATAACAGAAAACAGTCTTTCAGTTGTCCTTCCCTCCCAGAAGCCTTTTCAATGCTAGATCTTGGTGAGAGCCAGCAGTGGGTAATTGTTAACATGATGCAGTGTCAGAGACCAAAGCCAGCTGAAGGGAGATGATGCCCACAGAGTGATAGGAACTTGGTGGGCTGCTGGCAAATGGGTATGACCACTGACCGGGCATGCACAGTCTGATAGCCTCAGGGGAGGGGACACTTTGTCCTGGCTGTGAAGCAGATAGCTCAGGAGGGCACCTCTGGAAGAGACATTTCAGGACAGCTCTGGTCTCTGCTCCCTATGCTTGGACCCCTGTGGCCAGCTGTGGCCCTGGGTGTACATGGCTCTCTTCCTATCCTCA
Source organism: Mus minutoides (assembly GCA_902729485.2). Lineage (NCBI taxonomy): Eukaryota > Metazoa > Chordata > Mammalia > Rodentia > Muridae > Mus > Mus minutoides. Next base: position 1,800,922 of record LR749639.1, on the reverse strand, counting down.
GCTCTGCCTCTAAGTTTCCATGTTATCCTCAATCACCTGAATTGGTGGGGGCAGAATACTCTTTTGTCCCTTCAGTATTCTTCAAGACAGGAATTAGATGGAGTTCTGGAGAGAATCTGGATGCTAGTGGGACCTTTGGCTTGGCTTGATGTGCCCAAAACTGCCCCCATAGCAACAAACGGTAATGTAACCATGATCCCAAGAATGTATCTCACATTGGATGATGACTTGTGTCTGTGGCCCTACCCTGCTTTGGGTAGATCCGGTCCAGTCATCATTTCCCTGCTTCTGCCTGGGATCTGGAGGAGCCAGGTAGGCAGAAGCTGCTGTGTGCAGGAGTGAGGGCCAGGTCTTCCAACGCCTGAAGAATGGTGCCCACCACTTCGCACTGCTCATTTCCAGGAACTCATCACAGGGCCTGTCAAGCCCATGACTGAAGGGCCGATCTTACTCAGTTGGCTGGATTCTAGAAAACCCAAGCTCATTTGCCAGGCAAAATTAATGAGAATAGAAAGATCTAAATGAGATAGTAATTTATGATTTCCACTGGGCTAGTCTCTCTGGTCCCCACACATCAGTGGCACATCTCACATAGAAAACACTGCCTGGCAGAGATAGGCTGGCCCTGAGAGCTTTCTGGATCTGTGCCCCTGTCTGGAGCAAACCTGAAAGCATCAGTTTGCTCTCTGTGTTGGGTCTACTCTCAGGGTCACAACACCCCATTCGAAATCTCAAACACGGCATGCCAGGCACCCCAAGTCCTCAGAGAAAGCACATTTACAGCTGGGTTCAAAGGACCCAGGATTCACACCCCAAGGCCTCTTTTCTCTGTCCCCTGCCCTCACCCCTACCCCCCTAAAAATACAAAGGAGAAAAATGTAATGGAAAAACCAGCAATACAGCAGCAGCAGCAGCAGCAAAATAACCCTTTGCTAATGGCTACCAAACTTGCTGAGTGTCAGTTCTCGTGACTCTATGCAGCAGGGAGAGTCTAAGGATCACGCAGCTTCCAGACAAGGCCGCTCTCCGGCAGGAGCCGACGTGACAGGGCCTGGAAGGCAGGTGCTACTGTAATTAGCTATTGTTTGACTATCAAAAGTCAGGGCTGATTAAAGCCACTAAGCACAAGTGAGCTATTTTATTTCAAAGAATATTATGAACTGCACGCTGAGGCCCTTTCAGAACGGACCTTCCTTCCGCAGCCGGCTAAGAGCCCATGCCAGCAGTAATCAAACGCAAAATCTGCATAAACCTTCAGGGTTTAATTCAAGCAGAGACCTTTCATTAGAAATATGTTACTTTATGAAATCTGGTCGCCAGCAAGGGGAGAAAAATGTGGCTTCTTAAGAAAAGTGAATGGCACCTCTTTAGTGATTAACCCAAGATTAATGGAGGCCCCCACTGCTCGGCCTAAGTCCATTTTATTGCTAATTCATTTAGGTACCATTTCAGATCTGCCTGACGAAAGTTACCTGCTAGGGCGTCAGGTTTTGGCAAGCCAGGACAGCTATTACGGTCAAATCCCAAATACACTTTTTATTAAAGAAGCTTTGAAAAGTGTCTCGTATTCGTCTTTTTTTCCCCCTTCCTTGCTTTTTTTTTTTTTTTTTAAGGGACTTTCTATTTAATGTACTTAATTAGTTAAGAACTCAGACCTGGCTCATTAATCACAGATCGATGTGACTGGTTCACTTTCAGCAGCTGGGGAAACAACAGCACCCATTCCCTCTCTCCCTCTCTGTCTTATACACACACACACACACACACACACACACACACGTACAGCCTGTGCACATACACATTCATGCCTACATAGATATGTGTATGCATGTATGCCCCTTATGTACACACATACACTACAGGCATAAATGCACACACACGTATATGCGCTTCAGGCATATAGATATTCACACATCACACTCATACACAAACCTAACTTACATGGATACATTCTCAAATATATACATATATACACACATGCTCAAATATGAACACTCACAACTACACATACCTACATACATGTACAGTTGCATCTCACCATATATAAACATTCATAGGACACACGCATGTGTGGACCTATCCACACATGTATATTTGCATGTATGTACTCCCTGCACACATGCACACATGAAAATGTCCACATGTATAAACAGACATGTTTCTACACATGTAAATCATGCACACATGCTCATATGCTCTGAACACAGCACACATGTACAGTCTCTGAAGGTTTGTGGATATCATGGCTCTGTCATTCCTAGTACGTCTCACAGAATAGCCAAAGCCTTGACTCTTCTAAGGCCAACACTCACAGATGGTGGAAAGCCTCCTAGGTAGCTCCAAGAAAGCAGGCATGGTTTTGTCCACTTTATAGGTCACTGGCCAAAGGCCCAGTCAAACCATATGCCATGCCATGACTCTATTTGGAACAGTGCCCAGGGCCAGGCTGGGGACCAGCAGAGTCATGACTCTAGCTATCCCGTGTTCCTCAGCACCCAGAGAGATGGAACCTGGCCCAAAGCCTTATGTAACTTGATCAGGGCCTGGAGTGTGGCTCTAAGTCCCCATATCAAGACTGAGACTATCCTGCTGCCTCCGAAGGATGTGGAGCATCAGCTTTCATGTCTTTCTGAAAATTTCAGACTTGAGAGAAGGTAGATGGGACACAGTGGCTGTCCTAACTTGTGCAAGCCCAGATCTGATGTGATTACCACGGGCCGCTGCTGTGACATTCATTGGGAAGGAGCCTGACATCAGGAGGTTCTTTGCAGGAACAGTAGGGTCCCTGGAAGGATCCTGACAGTAGAAACTGTACCATGAGTGAGACGCTGCCTCTGTACCCAGGGCTGGGCCAGGTGCTCTCCTGAGTGCCAGGTACAGGTTTCTTGGGTCCCAAGAACTTCAGTGGAAGACACTGTAATCCTACATTCCCATTCCTGTGATACAGCTGGTCCTAGGGTTGTGCTTTACGTAAAAATTACATCACAGGCCCCAGGCCTGAGATAGCAAAGTCCTTCGACATCTGTCCTACAGGAAGTGGAACCAGGATCTGGGACTAGAACATCCAGGTCACCAGTCCTCTCAGGACAACATTTAAGAGATTTCTAGAAGCTGTTGTCCTCCAGTCACTCACGAGAGCCCTTCCCTCACCATGACAGCCCCCAGGCAGACAGCCGCCAGGCAACGTAAAGGGAACCATATCACTATATGGGAACCGAGTCTGGTAACGAAGGCACTCACGGTGCAGTCAGGTGGCTGGGTTGGGGCTAGGAGATGATATGCTAGCATGGCAGCTGAGGGTGGGGAGCCCTGTGTCTAGGACCCCAGCTCGGAGCCATTGGTTTTGTGGATGCATGACTGGTAACTTTAGTCTGATTCTGAGGCAGGAGTCTGATGCCAGGTGTTTCCAGTTGGCCGTGCCTTAAACTCAAGCTAAAATCATGAAGCCCCAGCTTCTGTCTCATTTTCAGCCTGAGGTAACTGTGGGTGAGGACTGGGGACCTGGCTGGCCTCAGTTTCCAGCTCATTGAACCAGCTCCAGCTTTATCCAGTTCCAGGGATATTCTGAAGTTATCCTCCTATTGCTCCTGTGAGACTTCAGCCTCATGGCCACCAACGGGACTTCTCACAGTTGATCTCAGGGCCCATGCCTACTTCCAGGTCTCTCAGGCTTCACCCTGTAACTGTGTTGTGTTTTGTGTGAGTGTGGGAGGGGGAAGTAGGGCAGCACATTTGAGTGCTTTATTGAGAAGTATATGTCAGGAGAGAGCAGTACATTCAATTCTGATCCTCTGAGCCAGGGAACCAAAAACGGGACCCCAATCCTCCCTGTGTTCCTACAAATCACAGACACATCCTCCAGTCTTGCTTGCACTCCTGTGCCGGAGCATGGATCAGGCAGGGTCCGTGTCCAGCTGCAAGGAGGCCCTACTCCTCCCCAGGCCTGACCAGCTAGCTCTCAGCCACCCAGGCACGAAGGTGTAGACACCCTTATCTGTGAGAGACCAGCACATTACCAGCTCCACTGTCTGAACCTTCCCAGGAAAGCAGAGCCCCTGTCCCCTGCCATTATAAAGGGTAGGGACATTATAAAGGGTAGGGACAGGGCCTGAGCTGCCATCTCTACCAGGTCTGGAGATGAGAAAAAGCTTACTGTATTTCACAGGCAGCCTCTGTCTTACGCCTCAGGGATACCACTTACAAATCAAACTATTCCAGTCCCTAATGCAGAGGGTAGACACTTCTCTGGCTTCAAGAAGATGCTTAATTGGGAAGGCTGGGCCCATCCACCTTTACAGTTGATGAATATCAGAATATACTAGGTACCACCATGGAACCTCAAGATCGAAGAGGGAAGAGGGAGACACCTAGGCAACCTCTGGTGAACTGTCCAGAGCCCCCACAGTAGTAGCCAGTGGGGTCCTGAAGGCCAAGGAGAAGACCGAGCCTCCTGTCGAGTGGAACATGTTTCTGAAGCAGGCATTAGTAATGGAGAGCTGGCTTCCTTCAGCCCTTCCCAGAGCTGCCTCACGGCTGTGGGCCTACTTGCCCTCCTCAGAGCCCTGTGCCAGCGAGTGGCCCTGTCCTCTCACCCCTGTTTGCAACTCTCCTCCCCAAGCAGGTGTTAATTACCTTACCATGCTATAATCTCTCCCCGCAGTCCATTAATTAAGGGGTCACAATCCCAGAGCATGTTTACCCAATAAGCTTTCTTTTTTAATTATCCTAATTGCTCTGAGACTGACAAAGACACTGCCCTTCTTCCCAGTGGATTAGCAGATGACAAACGGGTGCTTCCAACACGACCCACGGGACGTGATGCTCGTTGAGCTCCAACCTGCAGCCTAGAAGGCAAGTGCTGGGCAGTTTACCCAGGACCTGCATGCATGTGCTCATGTCTATGTCAAAATGCGGTATCACACGGCTTGAGGGTTCCCGGGGTCAGCACCCACTCTTGTCTCTAGCTTGTCCTTCGAGAGTAGATCAGAACAATGGCTGCCAGAGTCATGCTTCTGACTTGGCCCAGAGTCTGCCTCACCATCCGTAACAGTGGGCTGAGTGAAGCTCCCCACGGCTCTACCAATCCTCAGTCTCTGACACAGTTATCCATCCATCCCATAGTGTCTTACAGATAAAGAACCTTCTCACTGTAAGTAAAGGACTCAGTGCCCTAAGGATGGCAGCTTCAGCTCCTTCCCATCATGAGCAGCTTAGAGGAGGGTAACCAAACGTGGCACCAGAGGACAGACTGCACAGTGCTATCTGACACGGATCAGGCCCTTCAAGCTGACAGCATTGCCAGAGGCATTAAAAGTCACTCTGTGCAAGGCCCTCCAAGAGAGCAGGAAGCAGGACTCGAGCAGGTCCTGGCACATGCATGCTCAGGCAGTCACACGCTAGTCACAGCAACAGGAATGAACAGAGAGACCAGCTGTGGAGCCTGCCTGGCACATCGATCACTGGCACAGGCCACAGTACACACCTTGAATGCATGGAGGTGAGGGAATGAAAACATGTTATCATTTTGTATCATTTTGTTCCTATACAAAGACCACTGTGGGCAAACCCAGATTCTGACTACAGATGCACCCTGGCTTGAGCCCAAGGAAGGAGAGCAGCAGAAGAGCAGCAGGTGTTATCATGAACAGGTGCAGCAGGGTCTCTGCTGGGCTCCTGAAAGCATCCTGATAAAGAGCATGTAACTCGATGGGCATGCTGGGTGCTGCTCTCCCTAAAAGTCAGATGTGGCCGAGCATATCCACAATCCCACCCAGTCCTGGGGAGGTGGAGCCAGGCGCAGCTGCGCGGCTTGCTGGCCAGGTTTCCAGCATCTGAATGGCTTACAACATTCCATGGCTTTAGTTTCAGGGCATCCAGTGCCCTCTTTCGGCTTCTGAGGGTAACATGTGGCACACATACACACATACAGAGAAGACACACATACACACACACACACACATACACATACACACACATACATACACACATACACACATGCAGGCAAAACACACACACACACACACACACACAAACACACACACACAATCCTTAAAAATATAAAGTGAAGAAAGGTAAAGAAGACACTTAGCATTGACTTCTGACTTCCACATGCATAGTCATGCACATGCATGCACATGTACCCAGACACACATGAACACACACCAAATATATAAAGGTGCCAGCCAGACTTCCAGGTGCTCCCTATCCTAGTCCCTTATGGCAGCCGTGCATGGCAGTGCCTGGTATCAGGGAACCCAGACTCATTCCACACATGGTGAAGGAAGGCTTTGGAAATGCAGGACGCTGTCCACTGTGCAGCATTCTAGTCCCCGAACTGTGCTATGCACACAGCCCTCCCTGGGTCTCTGGGGGTTGGTAATTAATTCACGTCTGCTGAGGTAGGCACCAGACACCCTGGGGAACACGAGGCTCCCGCTTGGTTCTTCTTGCTGGATTAGGCATACATGGCCACCTCTACCCGCTCTCCTGGTGCCTGGCTGTGCCAGGCAGCCCCGCCAGCTCCATGGAAGTTTACGTCTCTTTAATAAAGATTAAGATGTCAGAGGGCCAGCGTTGCACAAAATCCTACTTTTATTAAGTTCTCATTACCAACCCAGGAGCGAGGCCCATCCCTGAACTTCCGAAGCGGCATGGTTTCCTCGAGAACATGGTTATTAACTATGCATCCATGGTGGCCGCAGCTAGGATGGTTCTTGCTGAGTAAGCAATTGGGCTGCACGTCGCCCTGGCTGGACCCAAAACAATGGGGAC